>JANVCC010000021.1:12912044-13178391 GCA_025345505.1 Todiramphus chloris collaris | reverse complement strand
AAAAAAAAAAAAAAAAAAAAAAAAAAAAAAAAAAAAAAAAAAAAAATCTAGCAGTTATGTCAAGGTTTAGGTTCAGGGTAGCCCCTTAGACCTATAACAGATGCTCTCTGTTAACCCCCCTCCCTCCCCAAAGGGGAAGAGAAAGGGAATAAGGGAGATTAGAGATTAGAAAAGGAAACTAGAGCAGCTTTAATGAAAATGAAATTAATAATAATAAAAATGGAATATATACAAATATATACAAAACCAAGCAAACCAAGCAAAGCTGGCAAAGCTGGCAAAGCAGTTCAAGAGGGGAGAAGTGCCCAGAGACCCTTCATATCCCTCAGCTCTAAGCTAAATATGACGTATATGGGATGTAATACCTAATTGGCCAGTTTAGGGTCACCTGTCCTGTTCGCTCCTCCCTGCAGGTGCAGCCTTTCACTTTTCTACACCCCTCAATGTTGTACACAAAATCCAGCAGTGGCCTTGGTCTGCATACCAATCCTTGGTAGTAACTCTAACCGTGGGGTTATCGCTGCTAGAAGCAGACAATGTCTGTGAGCACAGGCTGCTAACTTCAGAAAGTGCAGTTAGTTATAAGAACTGGTCTGAAAAGTAAACTTACTGAACAGAGTTAGTTCTGTTCTCACTCAAACCAGGACAAATTAGTTGCCTATTTGTATTTCTTATCTCTTCCATTCAATAGTCATTGACATATAGACCTGAAGAAACGGCTTGTTGTTTATCATGGTACATAGGAATTATTTATCCAGAAATGTAACCTAGATAATTCATAACAGTTTCCTGTTATGGTCTGTTTATCTGAATTGCATCAACAATTGACAATCCAATAAGGTGGTATAATAACTGAGATAGTTATAAGTTATATTTTTCGTATTTTTGTATTAATATGTGTTTACAGTTCTGACTATTTATAAATCTATTTTGCCTTCATTTTAACACTGATTTTGTTACACCTTTAATTTTGAGTTACCTGCTATCTTGAATTATGGATCATCATATCATTCACCAAAGCTTTCTGTTGCCAGAAATTTTCACATGGAATTGTAACCCACCAGTCCACTACTGTTAATCTGACAGTTTTACTGATCTTCTCTGTTTTTTTCTTCTCTCTTTTTTTTCCCCACAAAATAAAAAAAAATATTATTTAGACAGAGGACAATAAATTGAGATGTCGTCAACTCTGAAAATAAAAGGATTAGGAAGTTGTTACATGTATTTTGGGTATTGTGGTCTTGTTAGACTTGCTTGTTCTTTCATTTGTTCTGTATTTTCCTTTTTTTCTTAAGATCTTAAAGTATTAAATCTGCAGAAGATATCAGAAAAAATATATGCAGAATATTACCTAAAGAATTACCATCTGCAATTACTAACAGAAAAAATATTTTGGCATTTAGATGGTATTCAGATATCAAGGTTCTTCAGGCCTGATTTTACTATACTGTGGATCTTTTAAAGTGAATCTTTTCTCAGTGTTCATAATACTGGTATGTCCCTTTATGATAGATACTTTTTTTCATAAGATAAAAAGCAGAGATCATTAAAAATAAAACCTATCAACCTTCAGTGTCTCCCTAAAGAGATCAATTTTTAAGGATACATACATAGATGTAACAATACGTAACAAAGGTTTCTTCATCCCAATAGTATAGAGTGCTGCACCTCTTCTGGACATGTTTTCATTAGGGAAGAATTTTAAGAAAACTTCATAGTTTTGAGGAGTGGTCCAGTACAGAACTGAAACTGAAACATTTCCCACATCAGTCGTTGTCTATTGGCTATGTAGAAGTGGGTGTTGCAGAATAAGAGTTTAAGTATGAATTTTGATCTTTTTTTTTTTTTTTTTTTTTTTAATTGAAAACTTCATTTCCACTCTTATAAAGGAAATCCTTCTAAAAGCGTCTGTGGGGCTTGAACAAATTACCTCAAGTCCTTTGAACTGAATCTTTTTAAACTTCACTGGCTACATTTCTATTCATGAATGTGAAGGAATGTCATTTGGAAGTGGAACTCTCCTGTCTATGATTTTATTTCTTAAAAGTATTTCTAACATGATTCTACCATCTTTAAACTAGTACACTCCAAAATAATAACCTTGCATAGTCTGAAAGTCTGCATAAACCAGGGATCAGTCCCAACAGTATTCTGTGTCAAGCCACACAGTTTTGTGTGGGAAAAGGCTTAATCATAAGGACAAAGTCCATTATGTACTAGGTGGTAAGTTTTATTTATGAACACAAATGTAGCTTCCTGGACTATTCTGTGAATTTAACTGCAGTTTGTACTTATTTTTGTGCCCCTTTTTCCAATTTTTGCAGAGTTTCTTTAAAGCATGGCCATCAAAACATGATATAATATTGCACCAATACTTTTACTAATACTATTTTGGATTAGGAATTCCCAGCGAAATGGAAAGCCACAAAGAGAGGAGGTTGCATCCTTTAACTTCCTGCAATCATTATCAACCAGTGCAGTGAATACAATTCAGGTCATATGGCCAGTGACTGCTTTCCCACTCTATTAAACTAAGAATGCTCTGTTGGTTTCCTAGTTTTGTACTGCATGGATTTCATTTGATTTTAAGCTAACACAGCATATTCTAAATTATTTTTTCCATTATCATTGTCCAATCCTCATACTTATCCCTTCGAGTATCTGTAAATTTCAGTATAATCCATGATTTGCTCTTTGTCTTACTTCAGAGTAGCAAAGATGAGTGGGCTACAGACCTCAAAAATGAGGTAATGTTCTGAAGGAATAATTCATTTAGAAGACATATGAGAATGGGAGGAGAGAGTTTAATAGAAAAATTATGGGTAAAATAAAGGGAACAATGGAAAAAAAATTCCATTCCCATAAATTGAAATCCTGACTTGATCAATGTAAGTATTAGAACTTCCTCTGCCTTCCTCAGGGCTACAATTTTACTTGTCTATTTAACATTTTCCAAAGCCAAAGAGAAACCCTGAGTTCAAGCCAGCAGGAAACATGCTGATATAAATATGAACGTGGTTTTAATTAGAGCCAAGAGAACAATGGATTTTAAATTTTTAAAAATTATTTATTTATTTGAGTAGCTGAGTTGAAAATTTAGGAAATTATAGAATAAGATTTATTTATTATTTCAATTGTTAAATTTCACACTGGCAGGAACTAATACTTACTTTGCCCTCTTCTATTTTGTCATCTTTTGCCTTAGAAAAAGATATGTAATTTGAAAATAGTAACCAATAAAACCCCCAGAAACTCTTGAAACTAAGTTCTAACACTTCTAACAAATAATAGTAATGAAAATACAGATTTGAACATGTTTTCTAACTTTTTCTTGCTTATTGTACAGCTGAAACTTTTTTATGTAGCCTTTTGTGTCTATCCCAGTGGCATACCAGGATGAGACTGAACTGTGTTCTGTGCACTTTCAGAACACCTTCAAGTTCCTTGTACTCCAAGGTAGAGTCATAAACCTATAGCTAAGAGAAAAAAATAGCTTCAGTTTTATTACAACCAAAAAGTTTATATATTTGTATTCCTAACATTCTGTGAATGAAAGCTACCATTTTGTGGCAATCAGCATTCAATTGTGTATTATTTTTTTATTTCCTCTTAAGCACAAAGTATCATTGTTTTCATTTGATATTGATCTCTCCATTATTCTCCATATATATCTCCATTACATATTTAAATACTTCTTTGTTTCTGGGTGTTTTATGGTTCTCCTCTGCTAGAGAAAGACTCTTCTGAGGAATAGTCTCATTTAGCATATGGCCTTTCGTGTATGACATTTAAAGGTTTAAGAAGTCATCCCATACGCAAGGAAGAAATCACCATGCTTAAAGATAATGGAAATTTTTCTGCTAGCTTCTCCAGGGACTGCTGCATCCAATGAGCAATCCTAGATTGGTCCTGGGGTCCTTCAAGTAGGGAAAGCACCAGGGCTGTGAGAAGGGTCAGGGAGGACCCTTAGTGCCATCAGGGTCAGGCACAAGGTACAACATGGTTGTTTGCCCTTATCTCAGTTTTACTGAGAATGTTATTATTTCATGAGAAAGCAGGTGAAGTAAAGCAATGCAATATGATGCAAAGTGGAGCACAGTTGTTGAGGGGAAGCTGACTCAAAGGTAGAATAAGTAAAGCTCTGTGTTGGAAATGGCTTCAGATGATAAATCAGCAACATTACAGGTCAGATGCTGTATGGATTAGTGGTAGCTTACTGGTCCCACCAGTCTTAAAGATGGTTGGCTTGCAGACTCATGAGGTTATCTGCATCAGGTGTGGCAAGCATGTGACGTTTAGCTTAGTAGACCCAGCTATTGTGTGTATTAATCAATAAATAATAGCTTTGTGTGCCTGAACAGTCGTGCTTGCTAGGTTTCAACCTGCATGGTTGAAGAAACCAAAACTAGTGACCTGGACGATGAAATGTATTCTATGTAGAAAATTGCTTGTATATCATGCATGAAACTTCCTTGGGATGTAACAATTCTTTCTATTTATATTTCACTGGGCAGCTCTGTGGGCTTGTCTCTGAAGTTAGATCCTGCATGTTGATATCCAAGTAGACCTCACTGGAGGAGTATGACCTCTACTTCTGTAGGCAGAATTGTCAAGATAGGTAAATGGCAGAGATAATCAAATACTTCTGAGCAAAATAAAGATTTTTCAAATGGAAAATGGAGAGCAATGTAAATTACTTTTTTGTTTCTCTTTCCCCCTGCCTCCTGGCCTGCAAATGACTCATGTACCTTTCCAGAATATCAGAAAAATAATACAGTTTCATAGAATCATAGAATCGTTTCGGTTGGAAGAAACTTTTAAGCACATCAAGTCCAACCATTAACCCATGACTGCACTCAACCACATCCCTGTTTCATGTCCTATCACAACCACTTTGAACACGATGAATGAATGATTCAAGTTATATGTCTTTTGGTGTTAGATAACCTTCATCAGAAAATTTGTTAGATGTAGTCTGAAGGACAAGAAGTTAAGAACTCATTTTTGTGAATATTAATTGGTGACATCACAGACGTCTATTGACAACACATATGTCATTATAATTCAACTATTTTTAGCCCAGTGTTTGCTTTACACATCTATTACCCGTGACTGTGGGCAAACATTTAATTTTTGGAAACAGTATCTCCACTTTCATCATGACTAGGGGCAAAATGCACTACTTTTATATGTAGTGTCTGTGTTTCCAGAACCATATTTAAATAACAAAAAGGCTTTATCATAACAGCTTTTTGAGGATTTAGTAATTGATTTCTGAAGATAGATATCTGGATCCTAAGACAGGAAAAAGTACAGGTCTCATGTTTACAGCAGTTGCAGAAATTTGCAGACTGAAACCATGATGTCTAAGCTACAACAATAAGCCATCAATTCTTAGTAATATTCTTTTTGGAATAGATTTCTTATTTATAGTTACGAAACTGTTATTTCCTCAGCTGAATTTAAATGGTCACAGTTAAAACGGCTTCTAGTTGATGGTTATCAGGAAAATTGGGTAACAAATGCAGTAGTTTAGAATTGCAAAGTGATATGGTTATTGCATTAAAGAATCATCTGTCCCTCTTTTTGGTTGTTTTTTTTTTTTTTTTTTTTTTAATTCCCCCTGACTGTGCCTGTAAACTATTTAGGAGGCTTTGGACTGCCATTGGTACTGAAAAACAATTCATCTGGAATACATACAAAATGAATTTAGAAGACGAACACATTCTCTAGGTATCTGTCAGACTGAAAAGAAATCATAAAAGCAGCCAATGGTTTGCTCACTGTATTTAATTCTACTGAAGCCATGGTGCATAGTGGAGTTCTGTGCTGGCAAAGACTATAGTGAAAGCACAGATTTGATCTCCATAAAGCTACAATACACTTATCTAAACAGGTTTTCATGTTGAATCACTGTAATTAAAATAGCAAAATGAAAAAACCCAACCAACTTATTAAACTGATAGTGTGGTGGGTTTTTTTGAAAGGAAAATAAATAAAAAGGTTAAGCCTTCACTAGATTAAGGGTTATCATTACCTGATGTGGGGTAGTCTCCTAGGTTTCTTGTATGGCAAATAAAAGATGATTTAGAGTGCCTAAACTTATCCTTTTTCCTTTAAATGTGCCTCCAAGAGGGCCTCTACTGACTCTAAAATGAAGCTAGTACTAAGCTGTGAAATACCACCTCAAAATGTGTGTTTCATCAACATTTTGACTTACGTTCTCTTTGCTGGAGAGGTCTGAGAAAATCTAGACTATTAGAAATCCATACAATAAGCTGAGCTCAGCTTTTGTTTTGGTTTTGTTCCAGGTTCTAACAGCTTTTATTCTATTGATTTTTCCTAATTTTTTTTTACTTTATCTTATGCACATTGAAGACTGTGTTGGTATTAATACTATCATCTTTCAACACTGATGGTATTCATTCTGTTAGTGCAGACTGGGAAGGCATGGCTGCCAATGTTTAAATATCAGTATCTACAAGTCCCATCTTATCTGGGTTCGATGATATGAGGACAGACATTCCATCACCTACCTGTACTGTTCCTTCTGGTATATCTGTTCACAGTAAGAAAATAAAAATGCTATGATAAAACTTGTTTAATGGTGAGGAAATGTGCAACTTCATGAGTGCAAAATGAAACGATTTCCATTTCATTAATAAAGAAAGAAAAAAAAAAAAGAGAAAAAAGGAATGAAATCCTGTAGAACACAACAGATTTTCTTAAGTATAATATTTTTAAATGCAATTTTATGTGGAAGGGAGACTAATCATTACCGTCAGTGTTTTCTTTAAATCAGCAGCAATGCAAGTAAGGTGAGCTGAGATTTTTTTGTGAATTGTTGCTTTTAATTTGCTTACTAAAGTAATCATTTTTGTTGGTGACAGGAGGTTATGAAGGACAAATGTCACGTCTCAGTGGAACGGCTCAATGAATGAAGGGAGCCATTAGGTGTCTCCTGTATGCATGTGTATATATATATATAAAATTTAGACAATGTATTCCTCTCACATAGTTTTGCCTTAGTTTATGCATAGTTTATCCTTAACACATCTGAAAAGGTGATCTAATAGATTTTGTTGATGTAGTTTAAAATTAACAGCAGTTTTCTTTCCTAGATGAAAAATTACTTGTTGGGATAGGCCTAACACATCAAAACCCTCTCTTTTTAACATGACTTACTTCATGTAATTTGCTTGGAATAGCTTTATGTAGTGCAAATCTACTGGCCAAGTATATTTCTGGGTAAAACCAGAGTATATAACCAATAAGCAGGATCTGTGCTATGCAACATCTGGGATTAGATTTAGCTTTTTTCCTCTTGTGAGTATGGCACCATTGTCATGAAACTTTCTATGAGGTGAAATTTTGGTTTTGAGTGTGTCTGCATTGATGAGTGATATGAAAGACCAAAAGCATTTGGAGGTAAATCTCAAAAGGAGTAAATCAGAAAAAAATCATGGAGGTTTAACAGCAATTTACTGAGGCATACAGATGAGTCTTTATTGGCAGAAAATTTCTAAAACCATTGGTATGTCTATATACCCATCTTCCTCAATGACAATTGATATAATTAAGGCATGGCCAATAATGTAATGCATCCCTAACAATATTATTATTGGTTTTGTTAATTTCCGTGGTGATAACTACTTAAAGTATTAAAAATTACTTTATAGAAAAGTAAACCAAAATTATTCATTAGATTTCTATTTTATGAAGTGGGTACTACTAAAAATTACAATGAACTCATTAAAATACAATGGTAAACACAGTATAAGCTAAATTTGGTAGTAAAAATGATTCAGATTTTATAACTTTCTTTTATTTAAGGTACCATAAAACCACTTAAATGAAATTGTGTGTTTTGATGAAATTCCCAGGAGTTTTAATTTCTCATAGGAATTCTAGACAGATAAAATAGTTTAGGGAACATTACAAAGGACATTAAAGGACATTACTAGTTTCAGAAAAAAAAAATCTTTTTGAAACAGAGTAAAAGGAGATATTTGTAGTGAATATTAATTCCTTTTTTTTTCTAAATAATGATAAATTGTATGTAAAGCTACAGAGAGGTTCATTCTGCAAATGTCATCGCATGTTAAACAGAGAAAAAAGTACATCTATAGAAATATCCCCTGAGCAAAGAAACATTGGGAAGTTCAGACAAAACAAAATATTTTCTTTACTGGAAATAACATCAATTGCTCTTTTATGGAGGTAAGTAGCAGATTCAAAGCTGTGTTCTATTGCATACAAAAATTACAATATGTGGCTTTTGCATATAGAAAAATATATAAGAATTCAGGAAAACTTTCAAAGAAAATGCAGTCCTTTCAATTGATGATAACTATAGTTGTTCAGTAAATACTAGCAATGCAATAAGCTTTATGCTGAAAAAAGACAGAGGTATGCAAAAATGTTTTTTTTTTTCTTTTTTTAAGATACAGAGTTGTTGAAAAATTATACCTGCATCTACATATCATAAATCCTGAAGACACTGCTGGTATTGTGAAGAAATTCTTCACTGCGAGGGTGGTAAGACACTGGAACAGGTTGCCCCAGACAAAATTGTTGGAAGTCTCCTCCCTGCAAGTGTATGAGGTGGGATGGGGGTTTCAGTAACCTGGTCTAGTGGACAGTGTTCCTGCCCATGGCAGGGGGGTTCAAACTAGATGTTCTTTAAGGTCTCTTTCAACCCCAAATGTTCTATACTTTTACACTTTTACCTCCTCCTTTCTGTTCACATTAAATGTGCAGCATACAGAAAGTCCATGTTGAAATAATGAAATCCCAAAAACCACATAAAAAGTTATTTGGTAACAATTGCTTGGGTGATGCAGATGTCAGGCAGCACTGGTGCCTCTCCCTGGGGCTGGAGTGGTGCTGCACTGGTAGGAGGTGAGTGCTGGTAGAGGCCTGGAGGTGCCAGAGAAGGTTACTGCTGGAAGAAGTGTGTTCTGCATATGAACTGATATAATGTGGAAAGAGAGATGGAAGTACAAACAGAAAATGTGTCCATTCTCTAGTAAACTAAGGCAAGTATTTGCCATTGGAATTTAGGATTTGCTTTTAATAAGTAATTAGACCTACAACAGTATGGTACAGGATACCTTTGGCAAATTACTTTCAGAAGGTGTCAACATGGTGGTTACGGCTCTATGTCTTTTTGGCCACCGTGAGGAAGACAATTGGGTTCTTACTTTTGGAAGTTATTAAGCTGCAGTGAAGCTGTGAAACCACAAAATCAGTAGTGATACTTACATTGTCCAAATGAAAAGAAACATTCCCACAGAAACAATGTGCTTGCATATGCTTTAATAGGATTTTTGAGCTGTTGGGTTTTTTTTTTTCAATTTTGGTTACTTGTTATTCTTAGTTGCACTGTCTGAAATAATAGGAATCTTTCTTTAAAAACAATACAATTTACAAGTCAGAGAAAAGAAAATTAAGAAAAGAGAAGATGGTGGTGCATAATTACCCAAACATAATTGGAGAACACAATAGACATAGTGGTTGCAGGTGGCTGACAACAAGATAGCTAAGAGAAAGTAAACACTATTAACAAAGTTCAATTATTAAGTGTTGCATGCAAAATTAATATGTGACAAAAGAAGCACAAACTAAGGAATTAATATGAAAAAACTAAATAGCATAAGTAGATAACATCTTGCTGTGGTTTGTACCATCAGAAGCTTTTCATGAGAAGGATTTCTCACGTTTGAAGAAGGCTGACCGATGCAGCATGAGAAGCCTTTACCTCACCTTGCAGAGTGGCTCCTGGAGTTCAAAAGGCTATTTCAGAGACTGATGGAAAGCACAAAAGAGGCCAGCATTGATAAATGCTCATTTATACCCACCCATAAAGTAGAGATAAGATGATAGAATGTATTCTAAAATTAATGCTTTGTTTTAGTGGTTCTTTTTCACAAAAACGTGTAGAGCTGTTCACCTCCTTGTCCCAGAATTCTCTGTTTTAGAACCACTGGTGAATGCCTTGCCTTACTGGAATAGACTTATTTTAAAGGTTTCTATTTTATATAGTCTAATTCTATGAAGTCTATGAGTCTTTTGATGTCAACTAGGCCACACAGAAGCTGGTTTTAGAAGAACCACTGTTTTTCAGTTGTTTGGAATGAGATTTATCATTCAAAGGTTTGTTTTTTTTTTTTTTTTTCTCTCTTTCACCTTACAGGCCAGCATATATATATGGTGGATATTTGTGTAATTAATTGCATTGCATCATTCAAGCCTATATGAAGGACACTGTAACACAGAGACATCTCATCTAGTCCATGTCATGTTGGGCTGGGAAAGGAATGAGGAGAAAAGATAGTTTAAAGACAGGAAGCCAGCAACAACTGGCAACAGTTCAGTTGGATTTCTGCCTGGTGCCAAGTAGGACCAATTACACTGCTACCTGACCTGAGCTGGTAAAGGCTGAAAGGTACTATGCTACCTGGCTTTCCATGTGGATTTACTAGTATGAAGCTATATACTAGTCTGAGTGGTAAATACCTCTATGCTTCACTGTAGAGAACAAACATGCCCCTAGGTACATGTGTTTCTCAAGATCACAGCTGACTATTTCAGTGTTTGCTCTATTTGTTGATACTGTATTGAACTGTTAGAAGAACCCACTTAACATCCTTCAAGTAACTCATGCAGCTCAGTATAAAAAGACCATGGCCTTGTGAGTGTAATAAAACATGAAGCTGACATGGTGGTTTCACACAAACTATTTCCTGGAAGAAGGTTAACTTTTATTAATTATTATGAGATAATACAATGGTCAAGTGCTATTAAAAACCCCACATTTTGTATAAAACAGTATGATAATAAAAGAAATTGGAATATGTCTCCTTTTTGCCAGGAAGATTATTTTTAATATCTTATTATTTCTCCTATTTAAAAGATTTTGAACAGCCGTATGAAGCAATTTGAATCAGTAGAAACATAGTATTTGGCCAAATCTCATTAGAAGGAATAATAAAAATAAAATAAAATATCATTCCAATATTTGGAAAATTAAAACTAATACCAAAAACATGTTGGAAAAAAAGACATAGATGTGCTTACTGTAGGTATATTTCCTGAAATGCAATATACATTTTTAATTGGTTCAGGGTTTACATAAAATAGATTTTGCACAACTGATTATAAGGGCTTTATGCATAGCAGAATATTGACAATCATATTTGAAATTATTATACATTTAGGGTTGTTTTCAATAATGGAGAGATTGCAATTTATTTTTCTTTATAGATGAAACAATATTAAGGAAAAATATTCTCTTATGAAGAGCTATGATTGAACTCACAGTGTCCTTTATAATTTTCTCATCTTGACACCTGTTAATCTTATTTTTTAGTAAAAGCTTGGAGTAAATCGAGGTGTAGTTGAGCTGACCATTGTGTAAATGCTAAATCTGTTGATATTTGAATTACTATGTAGAGAGAGTGAAGTTAACATAGAAATGCTTTCTGTATTTATTGTAAAACACAAACCTTAAAGTCTAATGAAGTCAAATAGACACTAAAGTTTTTGTGTATCAGGAACTGTAGACACTAATATTTTATATTGTATGAATGAATATTTTAAAAAACTTCCCTTGTTTCTACAGGATAAACTTAGTATCCTGAATTTAATGTGAATAATTAGTAAAAAAAAAAAAAAAATTAAATAAAACACAGAATATGTAGGTTACTGAGGCTGATAATACATGTAATTGATAATTTGGGAAGGTATTTCTTAGATATAGGTAAGAAGAAGGATGTAACACACTCAGGGATTTATGTGGAGGGGCAATTTCTGAGCACAGTGTTAGAATTCTACTCAGATTTTGTTGAATCTCAATGCAGAAAGCATAGATTGTTTTTATGTTGGTTTGAATGTCCTATATGTATATTTTTTTATTTGATTGTGTGACTTATGTTGTCCAGTAATAACTAATGAATATGCAGAAAGTACTATTATTTTACCTTTTCTGGAAATGCGTCCACTTTATAGCTTGCTTTGACTTATCACCATATATTTCAGCTACACTTTTTGTGTATACTTGACATTTCAGTGTATTGTTTGGGAGATGCTTGAACTCAAAAGGAAAGGAATAGAAAGTATCAAGATATCTTCAGTTCATGCACAGACTACATATACTTTTACAAATTCAGGACTATTTTTGTTATTTTGAGGTACCAAATGTAATCTTCTAATACAACTTCTGTGGGGATTCCTGGATGCCAGAAGAGAAAGGATGTTTGCAATGAAAATTATGTCAAATCTATAATGTAACTATTTTACCCTCTCCATTTTGTATTGGAGACCTGGACAAAGATTTTTCCCTGTTCAACTTTGAGATACTACAAAGCTTCTACCAAAGCTGCATCTGAGAAATGAGGGATTGGGTCCTTCTGGTACATGATTTGTCTTCCTTGTTTTAGTGCCAAGATTAATATCAGAATATATTTATGTGACTAAGAGCTCAGAAGAATCTTGTGCCCTTATGTCCTAATTATATGCCCTTAGTACTTTTATAAGGCACTGGTGAAAACACAGTCATTTTGTACACATACAGAATATATATACATTATATACATATATACACACACCGTATTTCAGAAAACATATGTGTGTGTGCGTATGTTCCTATATATTCCTGCAGATGCAAAGATGTTCCTTTCCTCAAAGAACTGATATATACAGAAGCATGAAAACAGAGTGAGAGCAAGAGAGAGAGAGATTCTCTTCCACAAAACTGAGGATTACTGTACTTGGGAAAAGTAGATGGCCCATTCCTTCATGATACAACACTTACATTTTCAGATATGTCCTTTTTTCCCTTTCAGGTGTCAACGTATAAAATATCTAGTGTATGTAATTTAACACAATCTTTAGCAAAATCAAATACAAATATATTGATTGTTAATAAGACCATGATTATATGAGCTATTTGAAATCACATAGAGCTCAAAAAGACTTGAATTTTTCTGATAATAGGATTCCTGATGTTCAGTAACTAGCAATGAACAAGCAAAGACAGTCTATTTCTATTACCTAGTTGTATCTGTAATCTGTCTAACTCTTACACATTAAAAAAAACCCCAGAATTCTTATTTATAAAACCAAGTATTTGGTCATAAAACCAGGAATCATGTTACTTATGTCTATTTCTTTTGCAATTATTTCTCTTCAACAAAATGGAGAGCTGCTCTTTAAACATTTGTAAAAAAATCAAATCAAATAAATAGATAGTACTGAAGTTACACTATTTATTACAGGATTATAACTGAAGCATATATGTTGTTTATGTTTATTTTATAAATGACATTAATTGGCAGCAATTCTGATAGATTAATTATACAAATTAATATTTAATAAAAGATTATAGTTATCCTGACATATGCTATAAGAACCAAAGGTGCTTTCAAATCCATCTGTGAAACTGTATAACTTTCCTAGTAATTTTTGAATGTTCCTCTGATTATTTAAAATATATTTAAAGTTTGACTAACAGTCAATTAAGTAAATAAAAAGCCAAGAATAAAAATAAAAATCTTTACATGTGAAGAGACAGAGATCAGAGATAAGATGATAAGGGACAGAACCCACTGCAGTGGTGTAGGCTATGACTCACAGGTAGCACGGGGCACATTACCTGTCGATCTGCAGAGAGAAACAGGTAGTGCTGAGGATCCAGCAACTATCTGTAAGTGGTTTGCTGTTTTTTTACTTCAGATGAGTTCTGGTCTGATGGACAAAATTTCCATTTATGATTGGAGTATGCTAGATAAGCTCACAAAGTGCACTTTCAGAAATTCAGTTCACATTCTTCAAGACTGCACCCTGACATGAATGAAAACATGATAAAATACATCTATGTTAACATTATCATTTGAAGCAGGTGTGCAATTTGGAAACGTGTTTCCCAGCTGTGTCCTCTCACTGCACTTCACTTTTTAAGGTAGGAAAATCTTGGAACACAGAAAGTGGATCCTTTTAGATGAAATTAAATTGAAAGGTATATGACAGACAGTGACTGGAGGCCAGACTAGAGCTTCAAGGTCATCTTGTACCCTGTTGGGTCCTCAGCATGTGCTGTTTAATTTCACAGAACTGCTCCTATTCCACTACACTGCTTGATCAATTTGGATGCCTCGGAGACTTGCTTCTGGCACACACTCCTGACACAGTCTAACATAGATATATCCATAGAAGATACGGTCTGTGTGTTTTGAATTACAATAAATAACAACAAAATATTAATAAAATAACTAGAAAAATGCTAAAAAAGAAGACAGAATAGTGTTTGATACCAACACTGGCTTTGAATTTATAGGCAAAAGAAAAAAAATCATTTCTGATGTTTGTCATTATGTTTTTAATGGTGCATTCACTGTTGCTGGCATTATTGTCACTGGTTCTAAATATGAACTAGTTTGTAATTGGTTCAATAACATAATTTTACCTTGGGCAGTAGAATAGAGATGTTTATGGGGGAAACATGTCAGCGGTATGCCTAAAAGTAAGAAAAGAAATAGAATACGGAATTCTGAAGTGACAATGATTGGCGTATGTACATTTCTATGAAAACAAATGAGCAAGAGCTTGCTAAACACTGGCACAAGATAATTAATAATAAAGAATGAGAAAAAGTAATTGACTAAATAGTAGATAATCAGAAAATTTGAATTAATAATTATTTTTCAGATGAAGGAATATGAGACAAAAATAAAGTAGGTTTGCATGGAGTTCAGAACTTGCTTCAAAGCCTTTGAAGTCAGCAGGAAGCCACTAGCTTCCATGCACTTTTTGGCAGCCTTGCACTGTACTCCCAGTGTGAGAAATCTGGCACATTTCAGCTGCTCCATAACTCAGTCCCAATCTTATAATACTGCTTCATTAGTTCATTCCTTTGCCCATCTTCCTAAATTAATCTCAGGACAATTCAATTTATAGACTCTTTCTGACCTCTCTAATCATGATGGTGCTTGTAACCTAAATGGTAATTTGAACAAGATTCCACGGTATTTGTCTTTTGTCCCAAGAGAAGGGAACATTTGCCAGGGTCAGCATAAAAGAGAGTAAATTTCTAGGGAAAGTGTTTTCTATAATATCATAGGCGTATCACTGAATTAATGAACAAGTTTTAACTAACCCTTTTGGGTATAGACTGTTACATTTCTGTCCATCTTACTTTTTACTTCACGTCCTGGTTGCTAAGTTAAACATTTACCTTCTGCCTGGCTTTTCTGCTCCTGACTAAATCAACCTCTCTTTATTATTTTCCAGAAATGTCAGGTCCTTAAGGAAAAAGTAAAATAAAGCGAGAAAGAATATCTTCAGGTTGTCAGAGGAGGAGCTGGAGCTGTTCAGCAGGAGTGGCAGAAAAGTCAGGAGTCTTGCCATGTTGTGAGATCTGCAGCTGAGAGTTCACAGCTGTGTATACCAGGATACCCTGACAGCTCCCTTAGCTCTCCAGCAGTCCTGACATGTGTAGCTTGTGCTCCCCTAGGATCCAGGAAAAGCTGTGCAGCCCTTCAACAGGCTGGGTCCCCATCCACGTGTCATCACAACAGAAATGTAGGCAACATCTTTCTATAATTTTAAAGTAAAGAAGGCTTTGCTAAAGATGAAAATGCCAGTCTGGTACTGGTCCACTAGTAAAACTACAAAGCTGAGGAATGTAAGAGATTTAAAACAAAACAAAATGAACAAAAACACCCTCCCGGTCCAAGCCCCCCCCCCCCAGCAATTACTGCATACAGTATTGTCTACAATATATAAGGTATAGGAAGCTTGCCACAGAGACTCATTTGTCCTTGGTATTTTGTAAAATGAAACACTTATATAATGAATGATTATAGAAGACAAAGTGTTTATTAGGATAAAAGGTGGGATTTCGATGTAAATAGGGTTGACTTCATCTGAAAAATGTGTTACATTTTTTTTGGCATTGAATCTCAAATGTGAAATATCACCATTGCATTAGAGTGTCACTTCTCTCTGATGATACCATTTTTTAAATTTCTGGCAGACTTTTATGACTAGATCATGAATTAAAACTGTAACATTACTTTTTCTTAGTTTCTTGTATTATCTGCTGATCTGTAACTACTTTTGTAAAAGAAAAAAATATATATTCTTAGGTTATCTTTTTTTTTAAAAAAACTGGAAGGCTTGGGAAATTATTTGACATTCATATGACAACACTGTATGGTTCTGTGTTCTTACAGAGAGTATTTGGAACACATACAGAATTAGATGTGTAAATCAGCAGCTGCTAAATAAATCATCCATTTCAAATGAATAGTACTGAGGTATAATCAACATAACACAAACTTTTAGGTGAAGGGAGAAACAAGTAGTGTTGCAAAAATGCAATTGTCATGCCTGTTTACTTGTGTGAAATAAATTAGATACAGAGATTTCAAATTTGATAGGTGAAGACATGAGAAAAATTGAAGCAATCAAAATGAGAGAATGAATGAAAATTTAAGAACATGTCTGGTGACATAGAATAGTAAAAAAAGATCTGTATGTATACCACAGAAGAGCAGAAATTGCAAAAGAATATACATGTACATGATACTTAGGTACTGTAAATATATATTAAAAAGTCTGTATGTCTTTTCAGGCTTTCATATGGCAGAGAGGACTTTCACATCACAATTTCTCTTACAGTGAATGTAATTTCTTATACTTTACCCTCTTCATCTTTCTCACATGCTTCTGGTTCTTTTTTTTTTTTTTGAGAAAGTGCTAAACTCAATTATACTATTTGCTTGTATAAAGTGAGTAAACTTAAACATTTTCTGTTACTTTCTTGAAAATATAACCTCCTCTCAGCTGAAGATATAGTTTAAATATAGAAGCAAAGTAAATAGCTCTTTTTTGTGTGTGTCATCTTTTAAGGAAAAAGCACCACAGAAATTGTGGTTTGTTGTTCACAGAGATAAATTTATTGGGACTTTTAAATGTCAGATTATTGCAAAATAAGATTTATATCAGCTTGTGTTTAGAAACAGCTCAGGCTTATACAAGACAGAAAAAAATAACAACCTGAAGAGGTCATGGAATATATGAACACAAATTGTTGTAGAGTTGCTCCTCTTAATTGTCTTAGATATCTTTGTAACCCATAGTATTGTAAAGGAAGAACTATTGGATCCTACCATTTCTAAGTTAAATTGTAACAGTTGTTTTCCCTGTCAGAGCTATAGTTGAGAAAATGAGACTGGAGAAAAATTCAGGAAGAACCTGACAAACCTGTATTTCTCTTTCCTCCTAGCTGGTCCCAAGACAGTTTCCTGAGTTATATATGTGCAGGTGATATCCGAAGTAAAAAAGCAAAGAGACACAAAACAAACAAAACAAAACAGGATAATAATATTGCAATTATGGATAGTTCCTCTCAATCTTTATTACTGCTTCTTTGTAAAAAGGGAGAAAAGGGGCAGAATTCTAGGGTTTCAGAAATAAAACTACGTTCACTTTGGGACACACTCTTTTAGACTTCATTACCTCTCAGTGAAAAGGTGGAAAAAGCAGAACTCTGGAAATCCTACAGATCCTGAGTACTATAATGAGGGAAGTTGTTTCTAAGTAAGTCTTTAGTAGAAAACAGATAAAAAATAACTAGTCTAGTAGTATGGAAATTTGAATGTCTAGATGTATAATAAAGAAAACAATAATTGGAACCATTCTGTCAAATAAATACATCAGATACATTTAATTCTATTATGGTCTAGATGGTTATCTGAATTGTTTAGTCAGTTACAAGTTAATTGTAGGAATGGGACATTCTAACAAATAGAATTAGTACTGGTCTGTTAGCCATGTCCTAATCAGAACAAAAGTATTCAATTAGTTGCCATTCTGATTTCCAGCCAGTGTTTTAGGTCTTTTTATTGCATTCTTGAGATGAAAGTAAGAATTCTGATTAGATGTATCCTTTAGTAAATTATCAAATAATAAGACATACTTACATATAAATGTTTTAAAGCCTCAAAATTATGCTTGTGGTTTTGCTCCACTGACTTATGATGATAGTTGATTTTAACAAGTCTTCTCACTAAGCGAGGCATTTTCAGTGTGCAGATGGATGAAAGAACTAATTCCCTGACCAAGTTCTGAAATATATATAAATGTTGAAGAAAGACACAGGGGGTATGAACACTACTTTACATTATGGCCCATAATATTTTAATCTGATGATTCAAAAGCTTTTACTCTATATTTATTACTTTTGAGTTTATTTCGATTGGAATTGCCCAGCCATTGTCCCTTGCAGATATCTGAAAATCACCACAAATGAGTTTTTCTGTGTCTGCCATTTTCATCTGCTATTGCCAGTGAGGAGTTTGGATGTATATTCCCTTTTTTTGTCCATTTGTTGTAACGTGTAGGAAGATGTAGAAGGTGACTCTGTATGAAAAGTGGAGATACAATAGAACAGAAGCAGACTTACAGCTTGTGAAGTGGCAAGATTTTTTTCCTATTAATACTTATGGCCTCAATAGTAAACAGATTTAAGCAACCCTGAACGTAAATGTTGGTTCACATATGCCTTGCATCTGGTAAAATGGGTGTGGAAAACAAGAAAGCATCAGAGGATTATGCATGTATATATGTACACAGAAACAATACGAAAAATTACCACTCATTCTATTACTGACAATCAACAGAATATATGACTGGCCATAATTTCTTTTCCAGTTATCAAAAGGCACATTTAGAGGGTCTCGTTAAAAGAGTCATCTTACTAAATACGTTTAAATCTTTCTGTGACCTGGGGCTTACATGTGTGTTCAATATTTCATGCCCTTGCAACATAAATAAACTTTTCCTTCTACTTGAGTGAAGTACATTAAAGGTCTTAGCACATCTGACTGAAAGCATGAGTCTGTGTTTTAGCTGAGCAGAGGAACATAGATTAAAAAGAAGCAATGACCAGAAAAGTAATGACCACAAAACTGCCTGCTGGACTGCCTGAATAATTTCTTTTTCTTTTAGTATCTCATCCACATAGTTACCACTCCATGCCCCATCCACCAAAAAAACAGAAAACAAAAACCAAACCAAAACAACAACAAAAAAAACCCCAACAACAACAACAACAACCCAACAGAGAAAAGCTGATATGTCAAACCTATAGTCTAACAAGACCAAATTCTGTTTAGTTACAGAGTGTACAGTGCACTGTGTTGTATTTTGAATGAATGAATGAATGACAACTCACTTTAGATTTTCATTTAAGGTTTGAATCTGCAATCCATGCTGGTACTTAACACTGAAGAAGTATCACTGAATTAATAGAACTGCCTGAGTGAATGCTATTCACAGAATGAATGAGGTTTGTAGAATAATTTTAATCTTGTTGGAATAACCAAGTGATTCAATCATGTCACAGAAAAAGGTTTCATATATAATATTTCCATGGTGTTTCAAATGTAAACTTAAGTGTGTCTTACTCCCTTCTCATGTCCCTTTCTTTAAATCAGAAAATAGTACATGTAAAAAATGCTTAAAACGGTCATGAAATTCTCATTGTACTTCATAAATAGCATTTTGAATAGTTACTTGATGCACTAAATCTTTGGTCAGTGACTCCTAATTATTATTTTTAATTACATACCAGATTATTACCTTTGATAGAATTAAAGTTTTGATAGTATGATTTGGCAACTTCTCATCCTTCTGTTAATTCCTTCTCCTAATTCAAAGTCAGAACTATCTTAATGACTCTTTTTCAAAGTCTATTATAATATATTCTGAAGTTAATTTAATTTACTTTGTCTATAAGCAACATATCATTGTAGCTAACAATTTTCATCAATATACACTTAGTGATTGCATGGATTACCATAGGAAATTTTATTAACTTGATCAGTTAATAATCTAGACTCCGTCTCTAATCTAGTTCCTTTGTCAGTTTAATCTGTTATACACAAAATATATCTGGTGATATTAAATATAATGATGTCCAATTATCAATAAAAAACATACCAAAAGGTGGATTTTAGATCATTTAGCTCTCCTTTATTTTATCTTACCTTTTCTTACATATTTTTATAAAAACTCGTCATAGTTAGATCTTTTATTGCATTTAGTAACCTCCACAGAGAGACAATTTTATTAGACATCTCATTCAGCTCTGATGAATACCTTCTCTGATTATATTCTCCTTGTTTCTATTTTGATGATAAGCAAAATCAAAATTCACAATTGTATTCTGTATTCATCTGTATTCTCATGAGGAACTTTCAAAGGAAGATAAATGCTCACAAGTTATATTGTCTTGTATATACTTTGCTAATTGTCTCCAAAGCTTTTGCAGTTGCACCTGAAGATATGTACAACCTCTCCAGAGGAAACGATGACAATATTTATGCATATACTGATATACGCTTATATTTAACGTACAAAGGACATACTTCTGTATGACATTTGATAAAGTACATTGATTTAAAATGTAAAAAGAAAAAAAAAGTTTAGTTTTTTTTTTAATTTGTAAATAAAGTTCTTGTCTGGTTTATCTTATATGTAGCCATTACAGGCCAAACTCTCTTCTCGAACATATGTGAAGTTCGGTAGTTGTCGGGATGGAACCATACACTCTGGAATGCTGAGAACACTGTGAAAGTTCCTTTAACATTTCTGGACAGTGCAAAGCACCAGTGTTTCAGTGTAGTTCTTATTCTGTAACTCCCTGTCTTTATTAGTCCACCTATCTATATATAAAATATATCTGTGTGAAAGAAAATTGTGAGTGGGACTCTAAAAAAGGATAGCAGTAATTTAATGTTTTCCCCTGTTTCTTTTAATGGACAGGTGTCAGTTTACTAAATAATTGATGAAAAAGCTTCAGACTGTAGTTGGTATGGTCTTCCAAACTTGTCTGGTGAAAACATCAAAGAGCAACATACATTTCTAAGAGCTGTACAATATAATTTTTTTTAAAAAGGCCAACTAGAACTTTGAGTACTGTCCTCTGTTGTCCTCTGTTAAGACAGTAAACTGAAAAATTAGTGCTGTAGTATCTCTTAAAACCCCTTTATAACATGCCAAACTCATTATCATAGTATTCATAGTAATTACAAGTTGTCTCGCGCAATAGACAGTAATAGCCTGTAGGAATTAGTCCACTGTATAAAGTAATTAACGTGTTTGTATTAAAATTCAAGGGTCAGTGTACAAAAGAGTTTAAAATAAGACTCTTACTAGGAAGGAAAGAGTACCTTGCTACTCCTGAATCACCATCATGGAAAATGTACTTACCTGATCTGGCAATATTAATTTTTCCAAAGAATTAACAATTAGTAAAGCTGAGGGAGTTAAAATTATGAAAATGCCTCCCACTTACAAACAAGTTTATTGGCTTGTGAGGAAAGTCTTGTCTACTTGATATTTGTGTAAATAGTGCAGTGGCACTTCTTTGTGCCACGAAAAAAAAAAAAAAAATACTGGAAGAATGGAAAAGTAGAAATGGAGGTGCAGAAAGGCTAAGTTATTGACACACTGATATCCCAATATAGGAGTAAACATTTGTTATCTACTCCTGAATGAGAAGTAAACTGAAAGTTTATCTGTGACTAGAAGTAATAACCACATCAAAAGGAGGGAAGACCATAATGATGTTGCACATGCAGACCGGGGATACTTACAAGCTTTATGGACATCTCTCAGTACAGTATCTCATTGGCATACATGGATCACAGATGGATAAGACAGCTCCAAAACAGGAAGAAACCTACCCACGTCAGTATAACATCACATTTAGGTAACTAGCATGATGGAAAACAATAACCCTATTGCTTTTTTATTTTCTACATGCTTGCTGTGGTTTAGACTCAGCTGGGAGTTGAGCACCACTTGGCCACACAATCACACACCCTCCTCCCCTTGGTGGGATGGGAAGGAGAATAGGGAGAAAAAAGCAGAACCCCAAGGACTGAGATAAGCAGAATTTAATAGAACAAGTCAAGAGAAGAAACAACAATAATAACAACAATGGTAATGAAATAATATATAAAGTGATATAAACTGTACAGGCAGACCAGAACTGCAACAACTGTCTTGTGCCAGAGACAGTGTCCCAGCCTCGCCCCCCTCTGCCCTTACATAGTGGGCATGATGTCACCATGGTATTGAATAACCTGTTGGCTGGTTCACTTGTCTATTCTGATAGTGCCCACCCTCCCAGGTTCTGGTGAAAATTAACCCTATCCTAGACAAACCCAGAACAATCCCTCTGCTATCTCTGCATTCTGTCTACCTCAAATTAAAAATTAATTTATAGCTTTGTTCTTACTCTGTAGAAGAACAAATTATCTTTAAAAAATAAACAACCAAAAAAATCTGTTTTGTTCCCCGCCCCCTTTATAGCACCTCTTACACTCTCACATGGAGGCTGCCAGACTCAAATTTTTGCAAAGGTTGCAAGTCTCTTTTTTGTGGTCAAAACTGTGAACAGATGCACAAAGGAAAAAGACAGATATTTAAAAAAGAATCACACGGAAGGAACAGATACAGGGAAATTTTTAAACCTGAGATATTCCTACTGTGCAGCCAAATGCGCTGCCAATAATCCACAGATGTACAACACATGGGCGTGCAAAGCTGTGACTGTTAGAGGTGTGAAAAGAGTTCTTAGTATGTTCATTGAATAGCAATCATATCCATCTGTTCTGTTGAAATAAGTAAGATCTACATCTCAAATCTCATACGTTTGGGAAGTTAAA
Source organism: Todiramphus chloris collaris (assembly GCA_025345505.1). NCBI lineage: Eukaryota > Metazoa > Chordata > Aves > Coraciiformes > Alcedinidae > Todiramphus > Todiramphus chloris. The sequence goes on along the minus strand of JANVCC010000021.1, from coordinate 13,155,652 downwards.
ATTTCAGGAGAGTGACATAACAGAGGTGACAAGGTGTGCTCTGTGGTACTGACATGGGTAAACTTCTTTGGTATACAAAAGTAAATATTTAGGGCTCAAAAAGCAGTTAGGTAATTTTTTCTCGCTTATGTTTCTGTCATTTCCTGTCTATTCAACTTCAGCCCCTGTTATCTCTGCAGGGCAGAGCAGCAGCTTACCTTGCCAAATACCTCTTTTGTGTGTTAGGGATGGTGACAAGGAAATTGAACAATTCCCATACTAGATATTTATGGAATAGGGAGTCCAAGATGGAAGCTTCTTTCTAACTTAATCACATTGAGAAAATAGCAGAAAATAGTTTGAAAGTCCTCCTTTTGATACTGAATTAAGAAATTTCCTTCACAAAGGAAGTTGAGCCCACTGACAGATGAACCAAAAAAAAAAGATTTGTGTCCTTCAAACAAGATGAAGCTGGGGCTTAAATTGTTTCCTTATTGCAGCTACCTCAGCTTGCTACACCTCTAATTCTGTATCTGAACAAGTGCACAGATCTTACCTAAGTCTTATTTTGATCAGTAAGAAGGAGAACAGATATTTGAGTTCCTGAGGGATCAACCACTTAGCTGTTTCTTGAGCATAACTGATTACAGAATCACAGAATGGCATGGGTTGGAAGAGACCTCTGGAGATCATCTAATTCAACCTCCCTGCCAAATCAGGTTTGCCTAGATCAGGTTGTAGAAGAACTCATCCAGGCAAGTTTCAGAGGTCTCCAGAGAAGGAGCCTCCACAATATATCTGGGCAGCTGGTTCCAGTGTTCCGTCACCCTCACAGTAAAGAACTTTCTTCTTATGTTCAGATGGAACTTCCTGTGTTCCATTTTTTTTCCTGTTGGCCCTTATCTTGTTTCTGGGCACCAATGAAAAGATTCTGGCCTTTGGCTCCATCCTCTTGACACTTGCCTTTTAGATATTTATAAACATAGATTAGATTACCCCTCAGTCTTCTCTTTTCCAGGATAAACAAACCCAGGTCTCTCAGCCTTACCTTATAAGAGAGATGCTCCAGTCCCCTCATCATCTTTGTAGCCCTCTGTTGGACTCTCTTCAGCAGTTCCTTGACTCTCTCTTGAACTGGGGAGTCCAGAACTTGACCCAGTATTCCAGATTTGGCCTCACTAGGGCAGAGCAGTAGTCTTCTTGGCTATAAGAGTGCACTGCTGGCTCATGATTAACTTGTTATCCACCTGGACTCACAGGTCCTTCCCATGGGGCTGCTTTCCAGCAGGTCAAGCCCTAACCTGTATTGGTACATGGGTTTATTCCTTCCCAGGTGCAGAAACCTACACTTGTCCTTCTTTAGGCTACATTTAACTTCTATAGGCCATGTATTTTCTGTACAGGCTGTACCCATTCCTTGTTTTGTAGTTTTAAAGTTGTCTTATAGAATGGCAAAGAATAGATAGTATTTGCAGCCAGAGCAGCATGCAAAAAGGATCAAACTGAGGAGACAGGAGTCCTTTTTTTCTCTTTTCTGTGCCCAGATTTATTTATGCATTATAACAATATTAATTCTCCCCCTAAAATATAATGACTATTTCATAAGTGGGATTCATGTATCTCAGTTGAGTGTCCAAACCACTGGGTTAAGGAGTTGCATCTCCTCTTAGATGAGTGCTGTAGAGTGTGACGCTGTCTCTTTCTTAGATATAATTTTCCTTTTAAAAAGTGACCTTTGTTGCCTGTTGAAGCCAAAATAAAACTAAGAAATACAGGATTTTAAAACAATTTTGAAGCCTGAATGGCACTAATCACTGTAGAAATAAGAAGTGCTTTCTTCCCCTCTCCTTTAGGCTTAGAAGCTGACACTCCTCACCCCCCCCCCCCCCCCCCCCCCCCCCCTCCGGTTCCATTCATCATCACCACCTGCCCCAGAATCTTCACCTTTCTCTTGTAAAACTGCTATCAGGTGCAAATCAAAATCTCTAGTGATTTTATATCATAGCGATATGCATTTTCCACTCTGTTGTACTTTTCAAAATAAAAGCTTGGCTCATGATTTATTTGTGTTTCTACTAATTTACTTTCCACATGAATTGGTCTCATTTGCCAAAGCGATCAGAAAGGGTTTTTGAGGATTTTGAGGGTACACAAAGATATCAGGCTTCTTCCAGAAGAAATAATAGAGCTGAGTCAATGTTATGTTGTTGATTATTTTGTTAGCAATGCTAAAAGGTCACAAAACAATGTGAGTTAAGAATGCTGTGTTCAAATCACACCTCTGGAAAATGTGGCATGACCCTGCTCCATACGGTCATCATTTATTCATTGTTGGTGACCAGTCAAATAAGAACTTATGATGATACTAGGTCTGATGATTTTTCTCCAATAAACCTGTCTCCCACACTGCAAGACTAAAGATTTGTGCTAAAAATGAATTAGTAACAAGTTTCACTATAAAATGTGATGTTATCAAATGGAATATAGAGTCTGAATTGTAAAATCAGACATAATCAAAACAGTGAGATAGCAATTTCCTACTGTAAAGAACATTTTAATCTATAAAATCAGTAAAGGGAGCCTGAAAGCAAAAGAAAGATGTCAGTATTGGAACTGTATATAACCTCACTATCCAATGCCAGGGTCACTGTATAAGAGTTTACAAAATGGCAGTACCTTTGGAGCCTTGGGCACTGGAGGCTTGGTATATTCATCCTGCACTGCATGATGCACTAAAAATCACCCAGCTACATGTTACTCTTTCCTACAGTAGAGACATAAAATTTTGCAACCCAAATCAAAGGCAATAAGTCATTTGCACTTTGTGATATTAATTTTTCATGTAATTTGTTTGAAAATATTCAACCCATCAACAGAAAACACTGAAGAGAGACATTTGTTTCAGAAATATATCTTCATTAAAGCTACGTGGTCCCCCACATTCACTGCTACTATAGTTTTCTTCATTATTCAATAGCACTTTCAATCCCCATGTGTGTGACTTTCATTATTACGGATCATTTTTCCTTAGGATGTATGATTTAATTTAATGCAGGAATCTAAATCAAAATCCTTTGCTATTTAGTGGCTCTCTAGTGTAATAAAAGAGAGTAAGGCTTAGCCCTTTGCTTTTGTGCTCAGGAGCATTTTGCCATGTATTTGAATTATGATAAAATCAATTGGAAGAGTCTGACGGTGAAAAGTAAGAAGAAAGTTTCCCCCTATGAAGCTGGAGAATAATTACAGGTTTTTTCCCAGCACAAAAATGCTGCAAGCAAATAGCTTGTTAATTCACCATCTATCACCATTTAACCTTGTTTGTCCTCTTGTTGATAGAATAACACAATTAAAAGGTTTTCCCTTTGAATTATCAGTGTCTGAAGTTAAAATGGTCTGTGTTTTATGAAAGCTGTGTTCTCTGTTGCTTCCATAAAGACATCTCTGAACTGTTCGCTGGGGCTCGCTTACTCTTAGCATCTGGGACTGCAGCACCAATGAAAGCTTTTCTCTTGCTGGCACATAGCCAAGGCAAGCCATGATCTAATACTGCAAATTATTTTTATCTTTTACACTGGGGAACTACTGTGTTAAAAGCTAGCTTCCTTTCCTAGCTCCAGGAGAGCAAGGCACAGACAGGTGTAACCCCTTTGATTGCACTGAAACCAGTCTCAAGGCCCTCCACAGCCAATGTTTCAGTGCACAACCATGAAGGAGAATGAGCATGTTTTTCCTTACTCTCCATTTTTAAACCATGGCCTAATAAGCATCTTCACAAAATTGTCTTGGCTTTTGCATGTTTGTTTGTTTGTTTGTTTGTTGTTTTTCTTCTGAATACAAAGCTGGATACATGGGAAATTATGGTACTGAAAGAGTCACGTTGTATTACCTAGGTGCTGTTTGTGAGTCCTGACATAATCTTGAACATGAAATTCAAGAAATACAAATGATTTAAAAAAAAAAACAGACATCAATACAAGTGATGTTAGGAAAAAAATACTTGAGCTAGAAATTCTTGCCATAAAAGATGAATATGCTCTTGGTTGTTTACTACCACCTAACCCACCCAATCAAAGAGGGAAGTGATGTGGAAACAAGAGGTTCACCCACTGAAAATACTGTGGAAATGAGAATAAAGTAGAAACAGTGTTATCTAAGATGTGGAAAAATGCATTTTCTATTTTATTATATTTACCCCAGGTTTTTATGCTATCTTCATGCCACTTCACTTTTACCTGGTTATTACAGCTGAGCCACTGATAATTCTCCAGTTCTAAAAGTAGTCATGCTGTTGTTGCTGTTCCAGTTAACGGTCAGCACTTTCACTGTAAAGAGTTTCCTAGGATGTAATACATTATCTGATACTTGTTAGGGGCTTTTTGGAACATGCAAGCTGTACCTGAGGAGGCGTGTGAGGGCTGTTACTGTTATGGACCTTCCATGCAGCTGGCTTGTATGAAAAGGAATTACAGCAGAATTTCTGGAGATGTCCATGTTTAAGGAGCTGGCCTATACCTCCCTTTATTTAGTACTATGTAGCAATATATGGCCATTAACTTTATGTTTTAAAAACAAAAAAAAAAAAAAAAAGAAAAGAAAGGAAAAATACAGTAAAGGGTGGGGAGCAAAGGCTAAGATATAATTCTCCTGTGGTAGTGTCACACTCATGCAGTCTGCCAATAAGGAGTGGTCAGGCCTCCACTTTATTTCCATGATATCTCATGTACTTGCCAAGGTCCATGCAGAGGATTCTGGTGGTCCTTTCAGATGTCTGCCTCTTAAGTGGTGGCTGGCTTGAGCTAGTTTTGCCCATCAGAGAGATGACTCTTTTTTCTGACATGTTTTTTCCCATTCCTTCATTTTCATCTTGTATATTCAAACAGTATTTTTGCCTTACATATTTGGCTGTATAATTCCCCCCTCAATGTTTCAGGTTGGAAACTATGAATTAATTCTCAATTAGAATCAGGGCACATGCCAGACAATTCATTTTGTAATTAGAATGGGAGAAGAAAGATTTTGAAAGTCTCACAAATAGATACTTATACAGAGATTGTTTTCTTCAAAATGTCTTAGGTACATAAGATCAGTCAGGAAAAAATGCTAGATTTCATGCTCATCTGACATGTATATGCACTGCAAAGGTACATACAGTATCTGTTTCTGATCATCTTTCTAGCTACAACTTAACACTTTCTAATACTTATATTTTGTACTTAGAGTTAAAGAAAAGGATATAGTGACATTTAACTATAACCAATGTTGAAGCCATCATACAAAATTGGTGATGGTTCTTGGCATTTATAGACCCAGAAGTCTCAGATGGTTGTTGTGTATACAAAAGGACTATGTGTACCATCACTCTGATGATGAAGCAGAAGTTTTATAGATAAGAAAACTAAGAAAGAAAAGGGTGACTCATGGTCACCTTAATTACCTGGTAACCTAAAACAACTGACTACGAAAGGGTGGGTTAGACTATTAGCTTCAAGTCTTGCTTTTTCTTTAGCTGATTCAGCACATAATTTTATATTTTATGCTTAATATTGTGAGTTTGTCTTTTACCTTAATAACTGAGGCTTTTGTTTAGAAATTCTTGCTGTCTTATGGCATCCCATTGTATTCAAAAGTGAGATAAATAATTTTTTTAATTATTTTTTAATGTATAATATTAGTGATTGTAAATTGAGGAAAAAAAATCTGGTACCACGTGAGAGACTGTTAGCTCTTGCATCATATTTTCTAAGATAGTTCAGAGGTGACAAACTTTCACTTATTTAAATGTAGATTTTATACCTAACATCAATATTGGGCCAGCACTATGTAAAAAAAAAAACCTTTTCTGATGTACATAAATCAGAATTTTTTCAAGAAAAGTCTGCCTTTTCTCCTGTTAGGAGCTGTCTGCTTCACAGCTTCAACCCTTGCTGTTCATCTGCCAGAATGTTCATCAGCCAGGCATAGCTCTGCTGTGTGAGTTTGGAAGAACAGTGAAACCATTTTGAATGTTCCTCTCCAAGCTTAACAATGTTCAGTTAGAATTAGATGCTACTGCTTTACAGCCCTTCATAGGCATTCATTCAGCTGTCTCTTAGGAATGCCATGAATGCTTCATCCTCATACCAGAGTTTTCTGTAACGTAAAGATTTATTTTTCCTCTCAGGGAAATATTTGCAAAAGTGGATGTTACAAATATATTATTTTTTTCACCAGAAAAACGGTTTGATTTTGGTTTTGTTTTTTTTTTTTTAACTGAAGAATTTTAAATTGAAAATAATGAGTTTTAGCCTTCAGAAAGAACTTTTTAGAAGCCTCATTCTCTGGTATTCAGTTAGGAAATCATCCATGGGATGCCATCTCCCTCTTCAAGAAAGAAAATACAGTGCAATATGGAAACCATCATGGTTTCTATGATATGTTCCTGATTATGGATCCTCTGAGATGTACAAAGACACTTTAGACAACCTATAAATGTAAAGAAACATAGCAGTATCATTTACAATGTAATTTTTTTTTTTTTAATTTCTATTTCAGATGGCAGCAAATGTCTTTCAAGACAAAAAAGTTTGAGATCTAATTTTCTATCAGTTAATAAAGTCAATGGAAAATAATTCATACTTAATTCCTGTTTTGAATTGGTTCTTATCTTGCACCAGAGCTTCCATTTCATTTTTACTCTTCTAGATCAGTTCTGAAACAGGTTCAAGATGCAAATGCAGATTAGAAATACCCAAATTCTCATTCTTGTTAACAAATTTAGTCCTACCAGCTCATGAAAATGTGGATTCTATCTTCTCATAATGTTATTCCTTCTTTCCTTCTTCACTTGAAATGTCTTGAAAATGGTGTCAGTTGGTGTATTTATGGATGCTGACAGGTGGTAAGTGTTAGCGCAGTAAATACCTCTTCCAGCCTATATCTAGTGCAATACACTGTTCTAGCCACCAAAGCAGAGATACAGTTCATGGTTCTGTGTTTAAGAACAAGCCAGAACAATAATAATTTGTATCCAGGATCTGTTCTTCCTGGGAATTACTTCTCTAATCTTGATTTTTATGAAGTCCAGTAGTTACCAGACTGAATTCACTTTGAAAATAAATAAAATTGCACAATTTATGTGAAGGGTTCAGATCAAGAGTATTCTACAGTCCTCATACAATTTTGCTATTATATTTCTTTAACATAAAAAAAAAAATTAAAACAAAATTTTTTTCCCTTGTTTTAGTTTTCCCAAGGTTTTACCAGAGCTTTCAGAATGCATCAGCACTGTAAGACAACACCCTGTCCTCATTTCTACACATTGTTTGTGTACCAGGCTCAGAACTGCCACTTCATATCACAGTACATTGATTTTTAATGTTCTTTTAATTTAGGCTAAAGATGCAGAAATCTTAGCTTAGTTAGGCTGCATGCTGACCCGCATTTGAACTTCTTACCAGCTGCTCTTAGGTCTCTGACAAACAATACTTTTTTTTTAAAACCTCAATCATTAACCAAAAAAAAAAAAAAAAAAACAAACAAAAAAAAAAAAAAAACAACAAAACACCAAAAACCTGAATGTCATTATAGGCTGCTTTTAATTATGTTTTAACATTATTTTTGTTCAGTCTGTAACAAATATGTCCTTTCAAAATTGTTGTAAGGGATGCAGGATTTAAACAGATGCAATAATCTCACTTACTTCTGTCTCATTCACTCTTTAGATCTATTGCTGTTATCTGATTTACTTAGACATAGCAGCTGGTATGCCCTTTTGAGCTAGCTTTGCAAGATTAAACTCTGCCACCTTGACCTAACATAAATATTGAGAAGTGGCACAGCCCAGGTTCATCATGGGATCTGGTGCATGAAATTAATTCTGGAAACTAGGATAACACAGTGACAGTGACATGGATGTGTCGGTCCGAATAATTGTGGAGTTCTGGAAAGGGGAAAAGTTCAGTAAGACGGCATTGCCCTACTGAGTAGTGCAAAAGAAAATAATGTGTTCCCATAGAAGCTGTTTGGGGTAGAGAAGACTAGCAGGAGTAGGATGTTGTAGTATTTGAAAGTGATTTATGTTCTCTGAAATAGGAAACTTTCACAGCTTCTGCAGTCCTCTTAACATCCTGATGTTACAATTTACTCATAGTTCAGTTGGCAAAAGAATAAAAATGCTCCTGAAAAAGTTGGAGCAGTGAAACTGGAAGCAGATCCTGCAATATCAATCAATGAAGTTCCTGTTACTCCACTTGTTATTTTAAGACAGCAGAAATAACTCATTTTTTTAAACAGAAAGTATGGCTAAAAATGCAAGTATTTTTAGTATACTTTTATTATTCTTACAGAGCCAATTTTAGCTTAACCTTCTCTTTCTAAGGTATGATAAAAAACTGCAAAAACTGTTGTATTCTTGGTTTCATTCCCAATGGCATACTGGCATACTACTCGCACAAGAATGACTTGAGCAGTATTCTGTAAACTAAATGATGATTATGCCTATATGAGCTCTGGGCCAATAAACCACAGAATTTGCTATTCACATTTAAAACCGTTGTGTGGTATCTCTTTCTATTAAGGGAAAGAAGGTTTCTTTTTATACTAGCATACTGAAGAAATCTACTTGAAAACCTCTGTGTGGAAATACACACACAAACTGTTTAATTATATCTTTGGTGAATTCAAGTGAAAATAAAATACGATTTTGCTGTTTTGGTACTATGAATCTTAAGGTACTAATTTATTTCCAAATCAGAATTTTGTTATTTGATCAAACTAGACACTGTATCTCCTAATAAAATAATAATTTGGTCTGCAGGAAATGTCATTCTGAAGTACTGTTCAGAGTATAGGTTTCTAAAGGGCAAAATCGACTCAATTGTAAAAAAGAAAATTTACCAAAAAAAAAAAAAAATCTACCTATAACAGATGCTCTAGCATATGGCTAGGTTTTAAGTGAGTGCATAGTTGAGCACAGAAAATAAATAAGGGCATGACAAGACCCCCCCCTTCTTCTTTTGCCCCATAGACACGTTAATCACATGGTCACCAGATGGCATATACAGAACTTTGAACGCAGTACAATATTTATAGCCACCAATTGGCAGCCTTAAAGTCTGAATATTAAAATACTTATTTTATAGGGCTGAAAAGAAACACTTTAATGCTGTTTAGCTTTTGTTGTTATTACTGTACAGAGCACAGAAGTGAATTGGTTTGTGCAACCAAAGTGGGAAACTCTGCCTTGAAGTTACCTCAATGATCTGTAGGTGTTAGTGAAGATAGCAAGGCTGATGGTGAGGCCCTTAGTCTGGAAGGTTCTATTACCCTGAGCTGGAAAGCACTGGGCTTAATTTTGTGGGAGAGCTGGGGAAGGGTGTACAGCTCTCTGCTGTGCCATCGGATCCACATGGGTAAGTATTGCGAAACTGGCTTTACTTCTGACCCCACTGTCGATACCACCCCCATGTCTTTCTCAGGTGGCGGGGAGTACACCACAGAGACTCTCTTTCAGTGCCAAGCCAGCAGCTGAATCCTATGGCACCTTCCCTCAAAGTCTTGTTTTTAGCCCCAGCAGGAGCAGCCGTGCTGTGTGTCAAAGCAATATTTGGAAAGCTCTTACTATACGAGGCCACAAGAGGGAGAACAAGATAACAAAGATAACAAAGCCACGGTACGAATGATTGTGTGCCCAAAATCATCTTGCAGCTTCACAAGGTCTGTCTGCTCTTCCAGTTTCCTGGGTTCATGTAAATAATCATTAAGCTTTTGAAAGCTGAGTATCAGAAATTTTCCACTAGAAATGTAAATGAAAATGACACTGGAGCAATATTTGCCTTTGTGCTGTACCACAACACTGACTGACAAGGACTGGATATTTGTAGAGAAAATAATACTAAATGCCTCATAGAAAAAAGATTTTTGAATACTTTAATATAAATGGAAATCCAATTAACCAGAACATATTTCTGCCTTGAAATAATTTACGGTAAAACAGTGTGTAGGTTTTTCTTGAAGGAGGTTAATGCAGAAGCATGTACAGACTTTGGCTTTTTTGAGCCTTTATTATTTTAAAGGCAAATACTCAGCTTCATTGTGGATGTTCTTCTATATCTCGTACTCTGGCTATTTTAAGGAAATTAATTTGCATGACAGCAAAAAATTCTCAGATGCACTCATATTAGAAAAATATAGTATCTTCATGAATACATAAGCTTAAGAAAGCAAAATGTAGGAAATATATAATGTTTCTACTAGACACTATGTCAATCCTGATGGAATTAAAAAACTAGAAATATATAGGTTCATCATCATCTTTTAGAGTGTTTATGTAAATGTTTTCAAGAGTTTATACTGTCACCCAGAGACCTTTGGTGAAGTTTCCGTTTAACAGTAAAGCTGAAGAAAGTATGTAAAGAAGGTGGGTAAAACATTATCCTGGGCTATAAAATACCCTTTCTTCCTTTTGCTTTATTACTTGAATGCTTTATTGTTAATATTGTTTGAAGATCACCAGGGGACTGTGTCAATTCATAATGTGGCAACACTGAAAATAATGTGCTTGTTTCTTTTTTTTTTTTTAATGTGAATACAGTAGTGATTTTGTTTGTCAGAAGCCATGGGGAACAAAGTTGGATATTATACATTAGCAGCCTCCGTTTAATGTAATAGGGAATGTAATTAGATCATAAACAGAAACATGATTTAAAAATACACTCTTTTATGTTTAATGAAGTGATATTAATATGTTCTGCGACTATAAACAGAATATGTGCATTTCTAGGAAAAGTGTAGCGCTTCTATTAAAAAGAAAACAAGAAAAAGAGTACAAGGAGGAGAGACAGAAATTAGCAGAGGTATGTCTGCATTTTTTTCACAGCAAATTTTATTCTGAATTATTTCTGAGTTGATTTCTTTTGGTTTTTTTGATTAATTTATTTGCTCCACTTTCTTGTTCCAGCATAAAAAGAATAAGCAGAGAAAAAGAAGAGAGAAAGAAAAAAAAAAAAAGGTAGAATAGCTTCATGTTTTCAAAGGTTTTACATAATCTTATGCAAGTACTCATAACAGACCAATTAAACTACATATGTAGGTCTTTCTAATAGGAAGCCAAATCAGTTTAGTATTTAGTTGGGAATAACAGCATGCTCTCAAACTATTTCCCCCACACCCCTCCTCTCTCTTTTTTTTTTTTTTTTCTTCTTTTGTTTTCTCTTTGAAAATTTAATTTTAAGATATATAAACCTTGTATGCATTCCTATAGAAGACAAAATATATATTTTCATTGTAAAACTGCAGGGTTTTTTCACCTCTCACAAGTCAATCTCAGGAAAAAAAGGTGAAAATAACTTTACTTTCATACCACAGAGCAGTAATTTTGTTCAAAATTACATGGATTTTGATTTATTTTTTTTTTAGTACATTTTTGCTATTTATTTTCTAAATGGAGTAATCTTTCATAGATCTAGGAAGTAAAGCTTTCGAACTCAAAACTTACATTCTATAATTAGATATTAAGAAAAAAAAATAGTCCTATTCCCTTCAATTTATAATCTCTTCAATTCATGGCACAGATCAAAGTTTTTCTATAAGCTTTTTTTCAGCTTTCTTATTTAGCATGTTACCTTGATTGATTATGGTTAGATTTACTCAAAAACTATATGGAGCAGCTGTACAGAAAAGTGCTTTGTTTTGTTTTGTTTTGTTTTGTTCTGTTTTACTGCAGAGGGTTAGAAAATATGCTGGAAACTCTAAACCAGTCCCAGTCTACAACAAACAGTAAGTGTCACTGCTTGCTGAATGACAGATGCTTTGCTGTTATGACAGAAGTAGTTGTGTAGGCCACCTGGAAGACTAGAGACCACCACTTAGTTGCAAGCCATTGTCATAAAATACTCCTTGATTTACCATCTGCTTTTATGAAATGTCACCGAAATTAAATATCTTAATGGAAGTACGGAATGGAGGGCTATGGGGTAGTTAAGTGTGCAACTTTGTGAGTTCAGAGAAGGAATAAACCACAGCTGCTCTTGTCTATGTATCTGCTGTTACTGTTTTGAAAACTAGTACTCTAACTCTTTGCCTGTAATATATCTAATGTATTTACAGTGATTTTCAGCTTTTATAGTATCATGCTACATTTCTATGCATTTCTATACATTTCTATTTTATTCTTACCAGAACAGTTTTCAGCTCTCAGAAATTGCAAATATATTGCTCACATTGTTAGTGTATATAAAATTGCATACCATAATATTTACTATATAAATTTCCAGGCAATGAGGTTATTTATTAGAATACAGACATGTGCGTATTTCCTAGATCACATGTATATTACTGTAATGGATTTCATTATATAGAGCTTGTTCTTGTATAAGTTTATGTGACAGTTATTCATACGTAAGCTTTCTTGTGTAAGGAGCATCTAGGTAGGAAAAGCTTAAATTAATAGCAATATTTTCAGAGGTTTCTTAAATGAACAAGAAAAGAGTTGGCAGGACTATGTTTTTGCACATAGTATTGCCAAAAATTTTTAAATAATCTAAAGGAAAGATTCAATTTTTATTAAATCCTATAATTATTAGACTCCATGGATTTGCTCTCAGACCACCAAAACCATGTATGATTCATATTACTGATTACAGTATTTTCCTAAGGGTACTCATGTGAAGGAAGATTTAGAAGATATCATTAAACAGATTTGGTAAGGATAACAAGAGAGATATGTATATGCTAGCACAGGTAATTGCAATCTAGACAGGTGAGGTCCTCTGATTTTGTGTCATCTGACCTTGTTGCTTGCCTTCATAGCCAGAGCTATAATTTGAAAAATTTTAATTTTTTTTGCCATTACCAAAATATTGCCATTCTACCTATACTGTGTTTTTTTGGGGGGTTGTTTGTTACTTTGTTGTTGTTGTGGGTTTTGGCTTTTGTTTTTCTTTTGTTTGTTTTGGTTTGGTTTGGTTTTTTTAATTTTTTTTTTTTGCTGGTTTTTTTGGGTTTGGTTGATTGGTGGTTTTTTTGAGGCTTTTTTTTTAATCTCATTTTTTTTTATACCTTAAATCTATGCAAATAAAAGTTCCTGCTCTTTAGCTTAAAAAGCAAAATGTTTGTATATGTATATATATATATACACGTCTGTGTGTGTGAGCGTTAGTGGAATTTTTCTGCATGTAATGGATGAAGCAGTAGTTGCAGGGAGAAACAGCTGGTGATCAAAAAATTCATTTGCAAAAATTCTGGTTCAAAGCAGTTCCCAGTCAGATGTGCCTGAGCTGTCTGAAGGCTGGAAGGGCAGAAATGCTCTTGCTGAAGCTCAGCAGCAGATGCACAGCCTCATCAAAGAGGCACACATAGGAGTTGAAAAGTTCAGGGTAGGCCTTAAGCATTTCAGTATTTTAGGAGGGGAAAGATTGCCAGTTTATGTGTACCAAAGAGTCACTGAAATATGACTGTTAGAGACTGTATAATGATAAAGGATACTGGTTTTCCTTGTGGACTTTTCTTTTTGCTTTGTAGATTTCTTTAATTTGTTTTAATTCCATTCCAGGTTCAGTCATATAAACTAAGTAGGGAAAGTTATACACTTTTAGAAGCCACAGTTGTGCTTGGATTGTGGAAACTGGAGGAAAAGTGGTATAGCTTTGGGATATGAGTGGGATAGAAGACTATTTCTTGTGTAACCATAGAATGGGAAATAAGGTAATTTTTTTTTTTTCTTTACATAATAGCTTACTTGAGGAACATAACTATCAGATGGAATGTCAAACAGAAATGTTGTTTGAAATGTTAAACAAAAGTTTTCATGGTATTATGTGGAAAATCATTTTTTGTTATTTATTTTATCACAATTCTTATGCAGTGACAGAAGCTACATCTGACTTTTTTCCTGCTGCAGTTTCTATTAACTCATGACATGGCTACCTACTTTTAGGTTTTTTTCCCTTTTTCCATCAATTAGTTTATCTTGTTAAAAATAATGCCTATAATTTAAAGCTTTATAGGGAGACATTTTTTTTCACTAACATTTTGTGTGCTAGTCATTTATGCAGGTAGAAGTGCTTCAGATCTGTATCTTCAATAACTTCTCTTTAATGAATAAACAATGACAATCACTAGCCAAGTTAAATATGTTAACAGTATAAATTATAAGAAGTGGTATTTTAGTCCTGCCAAAGAGAGTGATCCTCTTTTTAAACAGAAGGAAAAAAAACAGTATATCCTTTTGCCAGCATTTTTGTCCAACAAAATTTTATATGAAAAGTTCCCCATAAGACTAAAGGATCTTTCCCTGTATGTGAACACAGCTTTTCTAGTTCAGAAAGATACGCTGTCACCTGTGAGACCACTGTGGTCACAAAGAGTGCAATCAGGGTCAGGTGGAGTGTGAACTTATAGAGGGAGTGGTAAAACACATCGGTCTTTCTTTTCCTTGAGGTCTTGACATGTTTGGCAAGGTTTGCAGTCCCATGACATGTAACACAGATACATATGTGCATCTAAGTAGAAATCTATTTAGAGATTTGTCTCTGTAGCCCCAAAATACATAGGCAATATTTCCTTCCCAGTTCACTATGAGGGTTCTCGCCTACAGTGTTTTTTGGAGTCAGTCAGCAGCCCTTGAAAAACCATCTGAATGATGCATGTACAGATGAAATATTGATGAGATGGAGAACACACACCCAATGTAGAAATTAGACTGACCATTTTTCATTTCTAAAGTGGTCTGCAAATATTGAAGGTCATTAAAATGAAATGAAAATAAGTTTGTCTTTATGCATTGCCGCTCCTTTATGTGCCAGTCGTGCAAAGAGCAGGCAATTTTGTTAAGTACAGCTTGTTTGCTGACTTCTTGTAAGACTATAGATTTCAATAATGTGAAAATGTCAATACGAAGATCCCACTTTTTCCTTAACAATTTTTTTTTCAATAAAAGTAATTATTTACTCTCTTTAACAGAAGTGACAGCCTGACTTTTTGTGCTCATGAGTGAAGTTGTCAAGTTATGCTACTTACTTAGATGAAACTTTTCCTTCACTAAGAGAAAGACACATGAAAAACTCCACAAGGCAGAATGGTAGTTTCTTTCTCATAAGTGCTTCAGTTCAGTCAGAGGACACTGTACAAGAGCACTTTCATCCCTACTGTTGTTTTCAGTGAAAAATACAAGTATAGTGACAGAAACATTTCACAATTGTCTTTTTTATTTAAACAAATTATTCATTCAAGGAAGGCAGTGAGGAAAATGAAATCCTTTGTTACAACATTTTTAATGGGATCTTTTATGATTTGCAATTTTTTGTGACTTTTTTTTCATATCCCAGTCCAATGTCCATAATCTAAGAAAAAGAGCTAATTCTGAATTAAAGTTTTTAAATTGAAGAAAAAGGAATTTAGTTGTTGAAATTGTCAAACTGTTGAAAATAATGTTTTGCATCAAAAGAAAACTATCATGGTTTTAAAAAAAAACATCTAAAAGGAAAACAGAAGCAGTTCTTACAGCATTGTTCTGCAGCCCTGAATATTGCAGAAATAAGCTGTGTACTAGCACTCTGAACTCCTCATACTTCACTATATTTTAGTGGTCTGAAGTGTTCATAGTGTACTAATGATAGTACTAAGTGACTTTCACGTGACTTTCAAGTGGGTTCCAAGAAGATGGTGTCCCATATCTTGCTGCAAGCTTTCACCTGTGTCTCTCCTGTGCTTTGACTGTGTGTTCCACTGGATTATAGTCCATGAAACATTTCTCATTTACCCACTAAGATTACAAGAACTATGAAATGCACCTTAATGAACTATTTGAAAATAAATTACAATATATTTTATGTGTAATTAATAAAAAAATATGTTTACTTGATAAGTTTGTTGACAAGAAGTTCAGAAGGGACTATTCTAGTCATACAGTTTGACTTCCTGCATAATGTAAATCACAGGGTTTCCCTAGATTAATCCCTAACTGAACTGGAGTTTATACTTTATCAGAGCGACTGTTACACAGCCATATTCATCTCCCTCTTCCCTCCTCTGTCTCCACCTCTTTGACATTGCCCTGTCATCTTCTAATTGCTTCTCACCCCTCTTTGCACTGATGCTATCCTCATGGCCCTCTCTGTTACCCTTGCTGTGAGATAAAGGCAGCACCAAGGCTGAAGAAGCACAGTGAAAACCTAGAAGAGATTGATACTGTTACAAAGAGACATAATCAGGGGAAGATGGCAAAGCACCAGTAATGTAGCAATTCAGAGTGAATGCAGCAAAAGTGGTACCTGAACACCACATTGCTGCTGACTGCTCAAAGTGTTGCTCACCCCAGTTCCCTGTGCTCATGGGACTCTGAGCACACAGCATGGATGGGTGGCTGTAACTGTCCAGCTGAGATTGTGAGAGTTTGTGTTACATGCTTTTTCCCTTATGAAGACTGAGTCTTTCAGAAAAAAAGTATGGGAACAAAAACATATAGCTGAAATAGTTTTGAAAAATCTGAAAGTTGTAGTATATTACCTTGTGTATACATTGAAAGAAGGGGGAAAAAAAAAAAAAAAAAAAGTAGAAATGCATAATGTACTGTGGATACAGCCACCTTGTGACATGCAACAGGATCATGTCCAAGCATGAGTTTGGCTTCAGAGAGTAGAACTAGGCTAATTAGCTTGAAAGCAGTACTATAACAGCACTATTTCTAGAGTTTGAGCTGATATCTGAACAATTGCTTATAGCTAGAAATGCAATAATAAATCAGTTGTTTACATCTGTTATACTGATGGCAGTGTCTGTTGTGGGGATAGTGAATGCAGCAGATAAAGTCATCAGTATGAAATTTTTAAAACAACTTAATGATATTGTTCTAGTATTGAATCGGTGAATATTGAGTCAGACTAAGTCCAATCACTGATATCAGCAGGACCTTATCATACATAGTTTTTGTCTTCCACTCCTGCGTCTTATCAAGAAAGGTGAAGGCATAAGATTCAGGTCAGTCAACTTATCATGTCAAATGAGCCTTTATATCATGATTTTCTAATTTATATTTTTTTAATTTTTCACTATTTCCAGGAAAAAATGGAACTAAGGGTTAACAAGGCTTAATCTTTTATGCCAAATTACTAAATGTATGCAGTTTTATCAGTGTCCAACCAACAGCTTTTAAACAAAAAAAAAACCCCAAACCAAACCCGCCCCCCAAAAAAACCCACAAAAAAAAAAAAAAAAAAAAAAGAAAAAAAGAAAAAAAAAAGAAAACAAAAAAGAAAACACAAATTCAAAGGGGAGAGAATAATTAAGTTCATTGAAATCTCAAGAAGGTATGCAGATGGTAAAAAGAAGGAACATGTTAAAAATTGACTGGAATACTACAAAATTAGGCTCCAAAGAATCTGTAAAGGAGAGACACCTTAAAAATGCCTCAATTCAGAGAAAAACTTGAATCCAAATCTGCAAACCAGTCATGAATAAGATACAGACCCATAACACTCCCTGATCCCCCTGATTTCAGTAATTCCAGAGCCTACAGAAGTATTTGTTTTTTATAGGGCTGGTATCTATAAAGGACTGAAATCAATTTGCCCACTGTCTATTGCCAATAGTAGTTTGTAGAAGTGTCATATATTTTCTTTTTACATATTTACCCAGCTGTGAATAAGAAACAGAATATATACAGCTAATAAATACAATGAATGTGATAAAGCTCACTGCTTGCATATAATTAAATCAAAATCAGCTTTACTTTTTGCTCAACTATTTCCATCTCAAGGAAAGGAAATATTCTTACATTATATGTGGTTTATAATTTAGACATGTTTTTTAAGAAGCAAATGTAGAATCAAAAAGAAGGAGAAAGAGGAGAGATAATACAGTGACATTTTTTCTCTAGGCTACATCCCTTTAACTCAGCAGAAACTCTGCCTGTTCTAAATGAGAAATGCTCCCATTTTTTGTATGGCAATTGAGTTTACCTATCTGAATGGCAGGCACTCAAACTAGTACTGAAAGGTCAATGCGAGCACTTGTGTTTCCTCCTATAAATGAATGTTGGCATTTTTAATGGTCATGTCCTGCCATTTCTGCTCAATAGGGAGTACTTGAGTACCTCCTCTCCAGTGTCCATAGCCCCTCAGCAACTGTTCACTTCCCATGTGCTGCTCTGGTCTCTGTGCCCTTCTCAAGTGGAAGGGAAAGCACAGAAACTGAGTCATATAAATCATCCACTGTTTAGCCTACTACAGCCCATGATGGTGTAATTCTGTATGTTGATTATATATGGTAAAGTCTATTTTAAAATCTGTTTACCAAATCTCTTTAGATCATTTCTAGTAGTGTTTATTATAGCACTGCAGACTCTTCTGTGTCAGAAAGACCATAGGCATTACCAGAGTAATTTCCTTGCCTTCCTGACTATACTGTTCAACAACTGTCTTTCATTTTGTTTTGGTGGGGTTTTTAGTTGCTGTTTTTTGGTTTTGGTTTCGGGGGGTTTTTTTATGTTTTACAGAGCTGGCAGAGAATAGAAATAGTTCAGATTTATCAAAGAAACTTAATGTATCTCTATGGTTTAAAAAAATGTTTAAGGCACCAGTAGTTTCCTTCTTAAGTTTAGGAAATGAAGCCTTGTATTTATTTTTCTTTAACAGTTAGATGAAGTTCTTCAGTTTCTGACTTGGTTTTGCACAGAGCTTTTTTGGATTCTTTTTTTTTACCTTTCTGAGGCATACTGAAATCTAGCCCTTTGGAGATTAGATTCTTTCTCACAGTTTCTGAAATGCACAGTATATTTTGGTTTAAAGTCTGACTTTAATGTTACTCTGATAAATATAGATTTACCTTGACATTCTTGATTGAATAAAAGGAGTTTAATATGCAACTGTCTTCAGTAATTCTATTTCTGGAATTTATGGTAGAATTAATTATTGTATGACTGAGAAAACTTTAGAAATATACAAAGGTAGTGTGTATAAGTATTTACAAAGATATTTTAATCAATTCTGCGGTGTTCACAAAATGGATCCTCTTTAAATTTTGACTCCTAAATTTTTATTGTTTTTTAAAAGAAGCCCATTGTTAATATACACTTCCCAGAGCTTCCCAAGTTGGATCTTTTTTTCTAGTTCTTACATTGTAATTAATGCTCTGCAGATATTCATGAGTATTTACAGTACCAAATGCATTCCTTTCTTGGAACTCATCAATATTTTTCTCTTTTTCACCATTTAGGTTCAAAAACGGTTTTGGAGGCATGTATCACATACTGTGCACTTCAGACTACATAATACTTTTGTTTTCTGTGGTTATTTCTGAAATTTCCATAAGAATAAAAGGAATCAGCCCACATATGGGTTGGTGATATGAAATCTGTTAAAACTATATAAAAGCTTTCTGTGTCTGCAGACAGTTTTGAAGCAAACCAGAAGTGAAATGTTTTTGTCTTTTCATTTAAGTTTACAGGTACTTCCTGTCTCCTTTCCATTTAATTTCAAGTGGTTTATGCAGTTTTTATATGATAAATAGAGACACTAAGTACTTGAATAAATTTTAGTAGCTGTTGGCTTTTGAGTGAGTAAACCTTACCAAAAAAAACATTCTTCAGAATAAAATATTGTTATTTAATGTTAACATTTAGAAGTAAATGGTATATTGTTCATAGTGGAGGAAGACAGAGAATTCTATTGCACTCACTGCCATAGTTGTATGTGTGTATATATATATATATATACACACACAATAAGAATGCTACAATTAAGTAAAAGGATCCGTGATCCAAGCTGTTGTCCTCTCTGGCTTCCTTCTGGGTCCAAGTGATTTTTAAACTCTCTAGCACAGTTAATCTGTTCCTACAAGAATCAGCTATATGAACTCTTATACTTCATATTTTTATTACATCTCCTTCATATTATGTTTTGCAAGTGGATTTTTAATTTGATAAGCCATGACAAGCAATAAGATTTTTCCCTGTGTTTGAAGACATTAAGGTATTTTGCCTTTGCCCTCTCCAAGTTGTGCTGGAAGCAGATGTTAATATTTTATATACAATTTTCCTTAACCCATAATTGGCAATAAAGACAAAATAATGTAATGTTTCAAGATTCCTCAGTATTAACTAATTAAACCAGCAGCAGGCCTCGAGCATGGGACAATGGCAAACTTTCAGATGAATTAATTTTATGGAAGACCAGCTGAGTAATTGGACTCCAATTACAGGCTGTTTAGCTCCCTCATCACCTTCACATATAATTAAATTCAATTGGTTGATACAGCTTCTATTTTTATGAGGGCACTTACAAGCTTTTTGAACCCCACTGTGACTTTGGATCTAGGCCAATCAATTATTACTCATTTCTCTTTCAAATGGAAATTCTCTAGATTAGTCATATCTTCTATAATGCATTGCTCACATTTAAAAGATCTGTCTAAAGTACATTGCAGCTGAGTCTCAGATGAAGAGAAATGTTTATAAATATCTTTATTCTACAAACAATATATAGAATGTAATTGTATGTTTGTCATGGGTATTGATGAATGGAGGCTTCATGCTTTTATGACCTGTCTTTAGAGATACGATGCCACATAGTGGGTTTGATTTACTGTATCATCATATTTGCAAATGCCATGCTTGTTCATGTTGCAAATGATTACTGAAATTGCTCATTAGATCTAAAATTGCCTTTACTGGCATGTAAAAAGTAAGTCATTATGTATATCTAGCTGAGAATCCCTCAGTTGTCCAGTTTTCCTTTAATTTCTTTTCAAATGGAATTAATCCATCATTGCTAATTAAGAAAAGACAACAAGGTACTGCTTGCTTAGAGAAAAATTTGACAGGCTCTGCCTTCTGAACAGGCCCATAGATTGCTAAGTAGTTTGACTAAAAGAATGAAAATATAATTTTATTTTGAGGATGCTAGAAGTGTTTTTGGTTTAAAGCATTTGGCTCTGTAAATCAGAGCCAAATATTTTCACATATTTTCACATTTCACATATTTTCAAGTGTAAAGAGAAAATGAATAAGTACACTTTATAACATTTCACCCATAACTAGTCTATGAACAGATTAAACAAATGACTAGAATTGATATGGCACTTTTACCTCTTCTCAGTATATTGGTTCCAGTGTATTTATTTCCAAACAGAGCAATATATCATCATTTATATAACAGGAAGCACAGAAGCAATAGTGACATCAGTGATATTTTCCAGCTCTACTGAGTGATCAATAAAGAAAAAGGCAATGTCAGATATGAAATATTACTTTTCTTTAGACCTTTCGGTTAGGGAAATACCAAACCTATTTCTTTTCTCCTTAAACTCTTGGATTTGAATACAAACCATTGATTAGGTATGTGAAAAATGACATTGACACACAATAAATGACAACAAAGTTTTGATGAAACTGTATTACTACTGATTGACTAGCAAAAGAGAACGTTAATGATTAATGGTATTGTAATAAATACCAGAAAAGTGGTGTTCACTACCTTCTCTTTTGAAGTGTTGCCATTATATGGAATGTAGATATTATACATGAGAAGATGGCTACTTCATATTTTCACTAGTAAATTTTGATATTTCCCTGATCAATCTGTAATTGAAAAACATCCATATCCTAAACACCTCCACCCCACTGTCCATTTTTTGTATAGGCTCATGATATGAAGGTTAAAAATACAATGAAAAGATTTCTGAGGAAAATGCTTCCTATAGTTTAAAGGATAAATGTGATGGTCATGTTAGACAGTATCAAAATATATTATTATTACTAGTCATCTTTATTATTTTAGAGTAAAAAAAAAGTGATAGAAATGTTAAAATCTTGTCAAGTTCAGGTTTGTGGTTGGTTGATTGATTTTCTTTCTGAATACCTAAGGAGCAATTTCATAAGAAAGTATGGAAATCATAGAACACAGAATCACAGATTTGTTATGGTTGGAAAAGACCTCTAAGACCATGTCCAACCATCAACAAAAAAGCCACCACCACCACCAAAAACCACTAAAAAAAATACCCTCACCATCCCAGTAGACCATGTCCTGAAGTGTCTCATCTACAAGATTTCTGAATGCCTCCAGGGATGGTGACTCCATCATCTCCCTGGGAGCCTGTTCCAGCATGTGACTACTCTTTCAGTAAAGAAATTCTTTGTAATATCTAACTATCTAACCTCCCCTGGTTCAACTTCAGGCCATTTCCTCTAGTCCTGTCATTATTTACTTGAGAGAAGAGGCCACACCCACCTCACTACAAACTCCTTTCAGGTAGCTGTTGGGAGTGATAAGGTCTCCCCTCAGCCTTCTCCAAGCTAAACAATTGCAGTTTCTTCAGCCTCTCCTCACAGGACTGTTCTCCAGACCCTTCACCAGCTTGGTTGCCCTTCTCTGAACTTGCTTCAGCAACTCAATGCCTTTCTTGTGGTGAGGGGCCCAGAACTGAACCCAGTACTTGAGGTGTGGCCTCACCAGTGATGAGCACAGGGGCACGACGACTTCCCTTCTCTTTTGGACACACTATTTCTTATACAGGTCAGGATTTTTCCTATAAGGATTAAATTACTACTACAATTAATGTTGTAAGTAAAGATAAAATCTATTTTGTTTTCTTCAAATATGCCTCCTGTTTTACATCACAGATGCTTTCATCAGCATCAACATGGCCTGATTGTTTGTCCCAGTCTAGCATGCCCAACTGCAGTTGGTCCTCTCAATGTCACTACATGTTTATTAATATTTCTCTCTCCTAAGAAGACCCAGCATTTATGCATATATAAGAATATAACTAAAAAGATATCACAGACCTACTGCACTTCCAGGGGAGAGAAGCAAATTAATGTGCCATCAGAGATCTAATATCAACTCACTTGATGTACCAGTTGGGAAAGGAAACCTTCTAGATATTTCTTTTTTCCAAAGGCTAGATGTTTTAAAACACAGGGTTCATTATACTTAGTCATCATTTAATCATTTTGCTTCATCAAACCTCTAGTGCCACATGTTTTGAAGTCTTTTTTTTTTTTTTTTCCTCCCTAGACAGGTTAACTGAGATCAGAATACTTAATTGGCACTTCTTGTAGGGACATGGTCAGAATTGATTTGGTTTAGAAGATAAACTTCAGAGAGAGAATGAAAGGAAAAACCTCATTCAGGGTATAATTTTTACAAGATTCATAAGTGAACAGCCACCTTTTCATGGATTTCCTTATGGATAATGACAAGAATAAAAACAGAGTAAGTTGGTTTACCAGTATTACATTTATTCCAGAAATATAAACAAGGATTAGAGGTTTAATGAAAACACCACCAGTACCATAAAAAAAATAAATATATATAGAGAGAGATACATATATATAGATACATATATATAAATTAAAATAGCCCTTCTGGAAATGAAGCCCAAAATATCCATGATCAGCTCTGGCATATATCTACCAAACCATACCATCATTATTTGGCCTCTGACAACTAAGAAGGTTTTTGTGCCTCTTTTTCCCCCCTTCTTTCCCTAACTCGTATTTAAAGGCATACACTGCAGTTTGGGAAATATCTTCAGACAGAAAGAAAAAATAATCTAATCAGAAAGGCAAATTCCTTGTCTCCACATATGGTGTCTTTGGTGGTCAACAGAAAGGTACTTTGTTGCTTTAATAATATTGCTGATTTTAAATACTGAGTCCTGCACAGATTTGAACGTAGTAAATGAGAAATACTATGAAGAATAAGAGGAGAAAATCAAAATGCAACTGAAACATGCACGATCTCTGTATTCAGAAGCAAGTAGTTTCCTGTTATGTAAATAAAATGCACTTAAGTCTGAGAAAAAAATGACCTTTTGTATCTCATAACTGAATAGCTTTTAAGTCTAATCCCTGCAATACAGTGTGTTCGCAATGCAGCGTGTTGTGTCTGTGGCTTCTAAGACACTTTAACTCCTAATCGTTGATATCATCAGTGCTCCCCTCCAAAAACATTCCTCATATACAGTACAACAAAGAACAGTGTGTGCCCATGGCCTGAGCTTAACAAAGTGCATTGAGAAAGACGGCTTCCTGGGCAGAAAAGAACATCAATAACACAGTGGGAAGTGGCACCAACAGAAGGTAAACACGGGTCAGTCAGGGAAAGCCTAGTAGGTGGTGGGGCACAGATCTTCAAATACAATGAAAGGAATGACATCAGAGAGATTCATCTTTCTCTGTGCTTCAATTCTCAGTTATTAACTAATGCATAACATCACATGGGACAACAAAGACATAGAATCAGCCAGTTTTGGGCTGCCTCACAGATGGCACTTAAAGGGCGATTTCAGTGCTGCTGAGAGAATGACTGTGGCAATTGTATTATATGAATCATTCAGCTCAGGGAAAAAAAAAAAAAAGTGATGCATAAATGTTCTGGTTAAGTAGATATTATTCAGACATGTAAGCAACTAGGCTTACCCAGTTCTCTGTCATTATTTATTAGGTATATGTGAATGGTGTGTAAGAGTTTCAAATTCCCAAGCACAATTTTTCTGCCAAGGGCTGGCAAATAAATAATAAAAAATAACTGCTCCATATATGTATCTGCTTATATTTTAAAGCTGAGCTGGAAATAATTTGTTTTTTGTTTTACCTAGGTTTAGCAAGAGATGAGTCTTCGTTACAAGGAGGCTCTTCTTCTCCCTGCTGCATTACATTGTATTAATCTGTAACCCTTTTTATCTCAAACCTTTTTCTTAATACAGAATTTACTAAGGAATTGTGAAGAATTTAAATGCCATTGATATCAGACAGGAAGATGATTTTTATAACACGTATGATTATGTAGTGTGTTTATTTATGGAACTGTTCACAGATTTTTTTATGCCCTTTCTTGATTTTGGTTAGTGTTTTGCATTTGATTATGATTTTTAATTCTGGTCATAAAATTTAGACAAGAGATTTCTGTATGTGTAACTTTTTGTACTTTCAAAGGCTAAAACTTACAATGGTTTTGTAAATGCCATAGACTCGTTATTGCAGTGGTGTCTAAAATTTTTGATTGTGCAACCCTATCAAGTAAAAAAATTTTCAGTATGCACCCCCAAAATATGTATGTTTCTGATTTTATTTATAATTTATATAAATGTACTTCTATACTAGTATAGCATAGTAGGCTTTTTTTTCCCATTTTTTGAAGTAATAGTTTAGTGAAACTTCCTGCAGAACCTACTTACATTCCCAAGGAGACCTTTATCTGTTAGATACTGATAACTGCAGAATGTTATGATTTTACAAGAATGGAACGATAAAATGGAAGAAAAAGAGAGGAACAGGCTGGAAAATGTATGTTACTTAATTCTCAGCTTTGTATAGTTCCAGTAATGTAGTAAAAAGGAAGTCAAAATAGATTTCCAGACCTGTATTGTAAATCTGAAATTAGGTCACCTGCGTAAGAAACCATAGCTAGTGCCAGTCATCTTTTGCTCAGACAAGCAACATATACTTTTCAAGTGCCTTCACTTATCAGAATAACTGATTTGTTTATCCCAAAAGAGTCCATATCATTTGTTTGATTTTCAGATGACCACAACCTGGGACTGGGACTGGACAGCTGAGAAATTTAGCGAAGCAGACAAATAAGTCAAAACCTACTTCCTAACTACCTTCACTGAGATTGTTATACACTATAGCGATGAGGTTTTTCAAAAAAGCAAAGTCCACGACTCAGTGTGTTTGAAAAAGACCTGCATTTATCAGAAGTTATCTTTAAAAAAAATTAAGATACAATCCTGTTGACATTTATATTTATTTTGTGTATCTGTTAACCATATGTGACTATTATTTGAACACACAAGCCAAATCAATCTATACAGAGAGGTTACAGTGAGGAATCACTGCAAACAAAACTCCTTGATGAATCCATGAATCTGTGAGAACCAGAAGTTTTGTAGTTCACAGTCCATTAAGGTGGTTGTGCTACTTTGCTATCCTAAAATTTTATTAGACTGGGGTGGTTTTTTTTGTTTTTTTTTTAAATGTTCCCAGCTAGAAGAGATAAAAACACTTAAAAAAAATACAAAACCAACCCCCAAAAAACAGATAAAAAAAAACAAAAAAAACCCAAACCAAATTAAAAAAAAACAAACAACAAACAAACAACAACAGAAAAAAAAAGGGAGCATGTGGGGAAGATAATTTAAACAAGTAATAGGAGTTTCTGAATTAAGGAACCTATACTTTTCATATATTCACCACAACATTCCCAGAGTGATTTGGAGCACCTAAAGGTTACAAATTGATCTCTGGAGGCTCCATCAAATAAATGAAGAAACTAATTAAGTCTGATATTGTTATCTCACATTACTCTCTGATTCTCTTTTAGGTTGACAGTGGTGAATAGCTTTATAAAACCATGGATTTCTCATTTTTAAGAAGCAGATTTCCTTGAATATTTCATGCTTCATGGATATTGGGAAAATCCAGCCAAGGGTGAGGAAGACCTGGGATTAAAAATAAAATGCCTTACTGATAGCTAATGCAACTAAAATGGTAATAAATTTCCTGAAACTATCCTGTTCTGAGTGTGTCCTCTGAGAGCTTTGTCAAAATCCCTTTGCCAGTCATTGTATTTCCATGCGTTAAAATCCAGAGGATGATTCAAAACTTGTTTGTATTAGAAGGATTTTTTTTTGTAATCTATTAGTTGAGAAATTATTTCAGTTGCAAAGTAGGCCCAAAATAACAATTTCTGTGTCTTAGAATTAACAAATCCTACAAAATTGAAGAAAAGAACTTTTTATCTAAATCAGTTTTAGTAGTATGATAACTGATTGCTATTCAAACATACCCATGCCTGTAATTTTTACTTGAGATGTCTGTGCAACTGAACGTAGGACATGTTGATCTAACAAAGGCATAAAATGGCAATGTGAAATTATCATCTCTGTGAAACTCTATATGAACTGCAATCAATCATCAAGCTACAGCATGCTTCCTTTGTCTGTTGCAAAGATACACTCCTGGTGCTGTCACCTTAAATCTCTCTTCTCCACCTATGGATTTATTTTATCCTGTGTTTCAGCTAGTTAGTACTGGTGTATGAGTTCTGCAGAATGGAGACTGCATTTTTTGAACTACAAATCTGGATGGAACCCTGAGGACTGTACAGGACTGATGGTTGTTATTGTGATATACACAAAAAGAAGGAAAATACAACATGCTTCCTCAAGGTTAAGTGATATATTTCCATAGACATAATCTTCACATACAGGTAGGAATGTTTTAGAATCTAATGATTTTACAAGACGCAGAGATGACTGTGGGAACCCCATATGCCATCTCCCATTTCCATGTAAATGCACTTCCACTATTACTGGCATGACCACATTTTTATCTCCTTATGGAAGCACATGGTATCAGTGGTATGGGAGGACAATAGGAAATATAGCAGCAAAGTGTTGGTTTGGTTTTGGTTATTTTTTGTTTTGGTTTTGGTGTTAGTCTTTTTTGTTCGGTTTTGTTTTTTTCTCTGTTTAAGGACAATACTACTGCCTCTCTCCCTGCCTGCACCAGGAGCAATTCACTTGTTGTTGGCTTGGACAGGGAGGATAAAATGCCTCCATGACAGTAACACAGGCAGTGAGGCAGTGGGTCTGGCTCCGGCACTGACCAGTGTTGTGGTGCCTGCTTTTTTTTCTTTTAAACAGGAGGTTTCCTTGACACAGGGGAACCCAGAGAAACAACGAGTGGCAGAGTCTGCAACTCTCATGGGAGCACTCGTGAGAGTGATGCAGATGAGGGTCGTTGCTGGGAAGCTGAGGGACATTTAAATGCGGTGAAACTGGAAGTGCTTCCATATCACAGGCAGCAAGGCAGCTATGGCCATTAGGGCAAAGCAACGCGTGCATGGAGGCTGGGCAAACAAACAAATAGAATAACAAGATAAAAATAAATAAAGAAAGAACCTTAAAATAAAACAAAACAACTAACCAACACCTACAATAAATCAATACTATAGTCCTAGAATAATGGTCTCCACATGGTAAATGAAGGCTGTGCTCCTGACACCGGACAGGATAGAGGTGGGGACTCAGACCAAGCTTCCACAGAACATGATGGTTCAGGTCGCAGGCTGCAAGGAATGTCTCAGCCTCTCCCTGGTAGCAGGGAGCTGTGCACGGTGTGAGCAGGTTGATGATCTGCTCAGCTGAGCAGCACAGCTGCAAGGGGAGGTTGAAAGGCTTCAAGATGAAGTGGGAAGGCTTAGGAGCACCAGGGAGGTTGAGGAAGAGATTGACTGTTGGAACCAGTCTCTGCCCTCTCTGAAACTCAAAAAAGAACAGGAGCACCTGCCACAAAACACCCAGGAACAGGGGGCCCCTGGACCATCCCTGAGGCAGGTTCATTGGGAGACACATCAGCATAGTACAAACCAAAAAGTCCATGGTCAAGGCAGCAGGCAAACTCCTGCCTTGTCCACCTCCCCACACCCCCTCGACAGGGAGCAGTGGCAACAAGTTCCTGCTCAGCGTGGCAGGAGTGTTGCCTCAGTTATCCCCCCAACCTCCCATGTGCCCTTGCAGAACAGGTATAATGCCCTGCAAGTGCAGCCAGCCAATGAGGAAGATGAATCATCTGGCTTGAAAGTATTCCCAAGATTAAGGAAGCCTAAACCCAGCATACAAACATCTTCCACCAAAAAAAAGAGAAGAGTCATTGTTATAGGTGACACTCTTTTGAAGGGAACAGAAAGTCCAATATGCAGGACTGACCCACTTCAAAGGGAAGTTTGCTCTCTCCCTGGGGCCCGAGTTAAGGATGTGGTAAGGAAGCTTCCAACCCTCATACAGCCCACAGATTATTATCCATTATTGACTTTCTAGGTAGGCAGTGATGATCTCAAAAAAAGAAAACTAAGAGCTGTCAAGAGAGACTTCAGGGCCTTGGGTCAACTGGTCAGGGGAGTAGGAGCACAGGTAGTGTTTTCTTCTATCCTGCTTGTTGAAGGGACCAACCCTGAAAGGCTGAGGAGGACCCATCAGATCAATTCTTGTCTTCAAACCTGGTGCCACCAGCAGGACTTTGGGGTTTTTGACCATGGGTCAACTTACATGATGTCAGGCCTGCTGGCATCATACGGGGTACATCTCTCTGAAAGGGAAGAAGCTTCTATCACAGGAATTGGCTGGGCTCATTGATTGAGCTTTAAAATAGATTTGAAGTGGGAAAGGGGAAAAACTTGGCTCGCAGGAAACAAGCTGGGGTCATCAGTGGGGTGTTGTGCCAGCTCCACTGCTACCTCAGGGTTGGTACCAATCAGGAGGTACTCTAGTATTGCAGACTCACTAAAATGCCTGTACACCAGTGCACGCAGTATGGGGAACAAACAGGATGAACTAAAGATCTGTGTTCGATCTCAGGACCATGATCTCATTGCAATCACTGAGACATAGTGGGACAGCTCACATGACTGGAACACTGTCATGGATGGCTATGTCCTTTTCAGGAAGAATAGGCTGGCAAGGTGAGGTGGTGGAGTTGCTCTCCAGGTAAGAGAGAAATTGGAAGGTATTGAGCTTTCCCTGGGGGCAATGAGGAGCAGGTTGAAAGCTTGTGGATCAGGATTAAGGTGGAGACTAGTATGGGAGACATTATAGTAGGTGTTTACTACAGGCCACCTGATCAGGATAAGGAAGCTGACAAGGCCTTGTATAGGCAGCTGGAAGTAACCTCGAAATCACAGGCTCTGGTTGTCATGGGGGACTTCAATTATCCTAACATTTGTTGAGAAAGTTACAGAGCCAGGCATGCACAGTCCAGTAGGTTCCTCCAGAGCATTGATGATAACTTCCTAACGCAGGTGGTGGAGGAGCCGACAAGGAGGGGAGTACTGCTGGACCTTGTGCTAACAAACACAGAAGGACTGGTTGAGAACTGATACATTCCTGTGTGAGTTGTTCTAGGTGATCCTGCTCTGGCAGGGGGGTTGGACTAGATGATCTTTCTAGGTCCCTTCCAACCCCTAACATTCTATGACATTCATAGAATCATAGAATGATTCTATGAATGTCCATATTAGGTACTGTCTGCTCCACCTTGTGCATTCTGTGGAGCAGCAAGTCTGCCACTTGTTGCAGATTTGTAAGGATTTCTGTTTGTGTGCAGTGGATTATTTCTTGGTCGTCTTGGTCACTTACAGATCACATTTAGGTAACATTGATGTGAAATGCTACCTCCAAAGTGGTTTCATTTTTTGGTAATGTTATCTGCAAGAGAAACTGATCAGAACAGTACATAGATACCTAGGAATTTTATATTCTACATGTTGTATTAAAGGGGTGAAAACTGAAATTCTACTTTTCCTTGACCATCCACTTAGGAATTTAAAATTCACAATCACTGCTGTTGAATGTTAAATGTACTGAATACAAATGGGATTATGTGTTTAGTTCATTCTCTAATAGGCTTTCTTACCAGGTCATGTCAAGAATAGACTAGATCAGGGCACACCAATACGCAGGCAGTTAAAATGAAGCTGATCTCAGTTTTGCTGGTCAGGAAAGCTGTATGAGGTTCATATCAAAGTATAAAAAAGTCACATTGGCTCCATAAAGTGCTATTATATAAAATATTATTTCTATTAGGTGGAAAATAAGGCTCTATGGACTATCTAGGAGCTCTGCCCAAGTCAAAAATAGGACTGACTGAGGGAAAAGATGTTCATAGGTTTTTTCACTTAGAAGCAGAAATGAAGAAAAGGATAAGAAAGTGGTACAGATAAGTACAAGACAGTTCAAGAAAAATGGTGTGTTCTTTAATGTTTTTATATTTTTCCCCCCTTTTTTTTCCTCTCTCTCTTTACCATTCTCCCTCCAGAAACTTGCTCATACTCTGCTTGCTCAGATACTTTTCAAAGAAAATTATTTTTACTTATTCATTTTGGTAAAACATGTCAAAAAGTGGGTTTAAAAATAGCAAATATATTTTTATGCCTCATCTAACCTCTTGCTTTGCTACTAAGCTTTCCTCTTAACTTGTAGGAACAGGTAGAAAAGTCTGCTAATGACAGAAAAATATTATTAATAGTTGAACCTAAATCTGGCTGCAAATAATAGCGTAAGGATCAGGCAGTACTGAATGAAGAGGTGATCAAATGAAGAGGTGATAAGATTATAGATGCAATTACTTCCAAGTGAAGTAATAAGGAAAAATAAAGCTAACAGTATATGTACAATGGAAGACTTTAAATTAATTCTAATTATGGATCAAAAAGGAGTTATGTGAGTCATTGCAAATCTCTGAAAATGTCAGCAATGGTCCAGAAAAATCTCTGTTTAAACGTATGCAGAAGAATGGCAAGTATGATTAACTACTTTAGGAAAGACTAAATAAATTAGGACTTTTTGTTTAGACAAAGACAACAAAATTTCCTTAGAAAATTAGACTCATGGTTATGAATAAGAATAAAGCTGAACTATAACTTCACATCTAATGATAAAAACCCAAGAATAAACAGGTGCCATTCATTGCATTGTTTTCCATGTTAGACTTGTTGATAGTTTGCATTAAAGGTTTCTAAAACTTCTCTGCTCTGAAGAGCTCAAAACACAATGCAAAAATTCTGTGAATTCATAATAACTCATTACAGTTCGTTTCTGGAATCTGAAACATGGTTAATATTTGCTATTAACACTTCAGGTTTAGTGTTTGGGAAACACACAAACTGGTTTCATCTTCTCATGCACAATGCACTTGCCTCTGAGAATTTTAGGATCCCAGAAATACCACTCTTTTCAACAGTGGTTCTTTGAAATTTCGAAGAATGCTATTTTCAAAATGTTAGTGCAAAATTCTAATACTGTAGCTTTTCAGGATGTGCTTTCTTTTTAGAGTGATAATTCTGGAACTCCTAGAGTGTTTTCTTGCAGTAGATTGCAGGTTAAGACTGTGAAAGGAAGAGGGGAGTATCCTATAGAGAGATAACATTTCACTAATAAGCAAAATACTACAATATCTTTCCCCAAAAAACTTTACCACAGATGCATTTTCTGAAAGAAAATATATACTTCCAAATTAAAACCACACCATTTTCTTGCATCCATAAAATTATGCTTGTTAGTCTTGGCATTTATAATCTTAAAGAAAATATGCTTCTCAGAAATACTGTAGAGTAGCTAGTGGTTCTGGAAAAAGTAAAACATCAAGGGAACTTTCAACTTAATATATATTGGCACCTCATGACATTTTAGTCAGTACTGCTTACTCAAGGAGGTAAGGAGATTTTGAAAGACCATTTGACAAAAATCAGTGTGGTAGTGGATTTATAAACACAGTACATTATAACTGTCTGACAGAAAGATAGAAATAATATCCTATTTGCCATCAAAGCTGCACCAAGAAACAGAAAAGGAGCAATTCTATCTGGGCATGGTCAGTTTAAATCTGACAAATTCTCAGAGCTCATCAGGTTGCCAAATGACATTGAGAAAGAACAGATATCCCCCCTTCCTACCCCTCCTTTCCTTTCTTGGTTCCTTAACATATTGGACCTTTTCCATCAGTCAATTAGACTGCAAAACATTGTTGTCATTGGCAATGCTTTCAAAGGGAAGGATTAAACAATTTGGGTTCAGAAGCACATTGCACTGCAAAAATCATACTTCCATGAAAGTACTGTGCCTTTCAATATTTAGGGTGCTCAGAGACCACTGGTGATTGAACTCAATCGTTTCTTTCACTAATAAGTGTATATGGAGACAGAGCTACCTGGATAGATATCTATTGCTGCATCAATATGGATTTCTTTTTCTATATGAAATAATTCAGGGGAAATAAAACTAATGCTTGTCAGATTCTCAAATATCTACAAGTGGGCTCTATCTTCTCTTTATAGTCTAGCTAATGTGTCGTTTTTTACTTTCTGTACTTTTCCTCATGCACTTTGATTGCCATGGAGATGACAAAACTATCAGCTGGAATGAAGAATCGGCATTAACATTTTACCAGGTATTGAATTAGTAGTTAGTAAATCAAAATACATTTTCATTAACAGAGATATTTCACCACATGGTATCATTTAGAGAAAAGCCTAATGTTCATGTGACATTTATTTTTTCTTGGAAAACAAGGTAAATTTTATTATCTCATTTTAATTTGTTTTGTAAACAACCCTTTCCTACAGCTTTTGCAGAAATGGGCAAAAAAATATCCCTTGAAAACACATTTACAGTTGAGACAGATGTGGTAACAGATTTTGCTAGAGTTTTATTTTTTTAAGTTTTTAGAAAACTATAAATACAAGATCCATGTAATACTGCTAGAAATTTCAGATATTAGGAGTTACATTTCCACAGATATTTTCATACAGCTGATTTTATGTCTTGTGTTAATCATGTATTTCACAACAGTGTTTTTCCAGAACTCTTATTCAGAAGCACCCTTGAATTTTCAGTT
Source organism: Todiramphus chloris collaris (assembly GCA_025345505.1). Classification (NCBI taxonomy): domain Eukaryota; kingdom Metazoa; phylum Chordata; class Aves; order Coraciiformes; family Alcedinidae; genus Todiramphus; species Todiramphus chloris. The sequence continues at coordinate 13,122,300 of JANVCC010000021.1, read as the reverse complement.
CATGATTTTTAATCACAAGGACTGAACAATAAAAGAACTCAGTCCAAAGTTGAAACCTGGGAGGATCTGTAAGTTCAGAGTAGACTTTCAAGAGAGACACAGTCTCCTATAGTTGTGCCTAGAATTTGTCTCCCAGCAGTGGACAGACAGATTATGTCCTTCAGAATAAGAGTGTCTTTTTTATTGGCAGGTCCATGAGAAGCAGCAATAGCATTTCAAAAACGGGGATTAAAAAAAAAAAAAAATAAGGAAAAGCCTCTATCAGTCTTCACATTCACATTTAATATTTCCATTACTTTTGCTTTTCTTTCATCATGCATTTCATAATTAGGTTATATATATTAATTTTCTGGAGGTTTTTGTTTTGTTTTTGGTTTTTTTTTTTTGTTTGTTTGTTTTTTGGTTTTTTTTTAGGAATAAATGAGAAGGATAACAGGAATAGTGACAGCAATTGAAAATCCAGGCTATAATGCATTGTTCTGTAGAAAGGTAACACCAAGTGAAACACATATCAATTTTGCCTTGATAACATAAGTATCAAGTCCCTGCTGAAACAAACTTTAGAAACTGTGGACTATATGAAAATACTGAAATTATCTGAGGTGGGTCACTGAAGTGACTTCTGTGTTGAATAATACAAATCTAATAGGTAATATCATACTTTGAGAAATATAAATATTGCTACTTATTTATCTATATTGTGTTGTGGATTTTTTTTTTTTCTGTTTTGTTCAACTTCATTGGTTTGGAGGTTTTTTCTTTGTTTTCCTTACAAGAAAGCAAAATACCTTTTAAAATTACTCATTCATTGATTTTCAGAGCCTCTCTTCTGGATTGTTAGGCCAAGACGATTCAGCATCTTTCTTGAGAAGTTTGATGTGGCAGCTTCAGATAAAATTTTCAGTGATATGAAAGAGGATAAAGAAGATCAATGAGAAGAGCTTTGGTAAAGCAATATTGGTAAAGTTTTTCACCATAACTTTAGATTACTGCTAACTTTTGCCTTAAATAACTAAGAGCAAAGGTTTGAAATAAGTAACACCTTTTACTTTTTTTATCCAGAGTAGCTGGTAGAATTAGAAAAAATACAGTGTTTCTTGGTGACATAGTAACTTGCTCTTGGAATCAGACAAATATAATAGGCAATGGAACAAAATGGAATCTCAATCACTAAAGGCTACTCATAGAGCGTATTTTATACTTGACTGCAGAATGCTATTACAACAAATAAGGATCAGTGTCCCATGGGATGTGATCTCCATTTAAAATATTTTTTCTGATGTCATGCCTATTACACTGAACATAATGCCTTTGTAAACCATGTTGGTCTGGAGACCTACAGTTGCATATGCTGAAAAGCAGTAGGAAGGCAATATAACGATCAATGATATACTGGAGTTACATTTGTGAAGATGGATTTATTTTCTTTTAATTTACCCATTAGTTTTATTCCACTCATTTAGGTTTTAGTATTTTTGTTCTAGTATTACCACATAGTAAAAGGTTCTTTCCTCTGATCTATTTTAGGACATAGGTGAAAAGATTTGTTTGAATTCATTCCTGAAGCATTCCAGCTCCATTAATTTCAAGGGAGATAAGCTGCAAGAAAGTTTGTCTAATAAAAATTGTTTAATATCTATGAACAAAACTGAAATATTTTGACACTTAAAGGTGCTGTTATCCTTGGAAAAATATTCTGAATTGCGTAGAAAAATGATAATAAATTTGGAAGAAGAAACACTTAAAAGTAATGTGCACACACATGCCTTCAAATGTCTCTATATTATTTAATTTCTATTTACATTAAATAGCATCACACTTCAGGATTAGCCCTATAAGGTTGTACCTGTGCTACTAATGAATCAGGGTAAAAGCATGAGCCGTGAGCATTGGATCACAAGATTCTCTGCTCCTTAATTCTTTCTTGCTCTTTGTCTGTTTTGGTCTGGGCCATCCATGCACAATATGGGAGAGAGCATAGACAGGCATTGTCCAGAACAGTTTCTGTGTACAAGACCACTCCACGAGAATCAAGACTACCTTCAGGATCAGAGCAAAGGTGTTCTGGTCCATTTTATGTATTAATAAATAGCCTTTGTGACTATTGAGACTCATGCTGAGGAGAAGCTAGGTCATCATTGGCAAAGGGCAGTTTAGTGCTGCTATGATATTAAATAAGTCTAAATTTAAATTTGAATGAAGTTAGAATTTTACTTTGGATAAGACTGGATGCAGGGATGTCCATAAATATTTCCTCTCAGTCATCATATAGATTGTCCCATAGCACCTCTTGCCAGCTACAGAGGTGGAGGAATCTTGTCCCAAGGACTCAGCGCATAGATGAAATTTCATGCACTGCGTTTGTGAAACCAGGGACATTATAAAGAGAAGATCTAAAGAAGATATTGGGATATCTTGTTAATTTGATAAAACTCTCATTCATTTCAGTGAGGATGTTAATTGAATTCTACCTACTGCTTTCTGACATTTGTAATAGAGGCTGAGAGTTTTTCTGGATAAGCATATCTCTTCAACAGAATTTTTTACTGTAGTGTTTTACTTCAAGGTTTTCTTCTGTGTCTGTTTACTACATTTTGCATGTTTTTCACATTCTTTTTACTCTGTCTTTCTGGAAATAGATGATCTTTCTTTCTTTCTTTCTTTCTTTCTTTCTTTCTTTTTTTTTTTTTTTTTTTTTTCTTAGAAAGGTTTGGATTGGAGGGACCTTGAGAGGTCATCTATTTTCAACCTCCTGTCATGCATCTCTCAGTTGTTAACTGTTATATTTAGGACAGGGTGTCAGAATTAGGGACCTGAAACACAGTTTATGATACAATGTAAGAAGTTTACTCTTCTGTATTTTTTTTTTTTCTAAAAGAGATATGAACTGTCATGCTTCTACATTATATTCATATAATAAAAAACTGTATGTGAAACTGTCATATGAACTACTTACAGAAAAATAAACCCTTTCATGTTTTCCACACTCAGAAGAAAATTTTTTATTATAATTTTCTTTTTTTTTTTTTTCAATGCTGGAAGCAGCTGTAATAATGTGAACATATTTGAATAAGATATTCTGATTGATGTGAAATTCTACTGTGAGCAAAAAACATACCTAAAATTATTCTTAAAAACATATTATCTCATGTTTGCTGATGGCGGTTGTGAAAACTTACATAGTCTTTCCTGTTTGCCTTCGTTTTTCTTTCTCTCCGAGAATTTTGATCAACGAAAGGCAACGATTGAGCTCACAGTTATTTGGCTTTCTGAGAGTGATTGCCCTTTGTTTAAAAAGGAATCTTAATTGATGATAGAGTACATACCTACAATATGTTCTCAGTCTGTTCACACATAACTGTTTATGTCCTGAAGAAATGAAAATAACAGAACCCTCTGTTTCAGTGAAGTAATTACTGTTTTCACAGGGATTGTGTTGAAATGATGCTAGTTATTGCTACTATTATTTGCTTCCAAAGCACTCTAATCATATGGTAACAGTCCTTAGGTACTATAGAAAAACTTGTACTACATGTTGAGATTAAGAATTAAAATTCCTTTTGCCTGTATATTGACTATCCTTCAATTCAGATATACAGTACTTGATATTTGCTGGTTGCTTATGTGTTAGCTAAAGGGGGAAGATGGGCAGGAATACGGTTGAAATTAAGATTCTATTTCCAGCCTACTATAACTGATCTGCTTTTGATAAGTAAATCCCTGTCTTTGCTTTAAAAGAACTGAAAGAACAAAAAAATTGTACCTTCTTTCATTTGGTCTGTTATTTAAATAGTTCATGAAATTCTGCTAAGAATGTTTTGCTGTTTCAAAAAAAAAAAGAGCTTTCTTGAGTGCCTTTTGTCCTACTTCCTATACAACTTAATAACTGTTTTGATAATCTAATTTTTTGTCCAAATTGATTATCTAGTGGTGAGTGGAAAAGCAAATAGGTAATGTTCTTCAGGACTATATATCTATTGTACTGATGGAAGCAAATGATTCCTTTCAGATCTGGTCAATGAGGTGAAAAGCTTCATTAAAAATAACTGTTTGTCACTGTACAGCAGAAGGCTTTCCCTGTCTATGGTCTGTTATGTTGTTACCTCTAATTTTGTGACATTAATCCAGAGATGCATGACCCTGGCTCTCCAAAGAATCATAGAATTCCAGGTTAGAAAACATCCTTAAGATAATCAAGTCCAACTATAAATATAACACTGCCAAGTCCACCACTAAACCATGTCCCTGATTTTTATTCCTTTTGTCCCCCTGCTCTTCCATGAGAGACATACCTTCTAGGACTGTTGTCATTGACTTGTGCATTACTGTCATTGATAAAAATAACATGAACTCAAAGCTTTTGTTAAAGTTTCAGTTCTGTGAAAGTAAAATAAGCAAGAGCAATACTTTCATAATAAAATATGTTTAATCTTTTCAATTTCAACATCATCTATGAATTCCTATTTTAAGTGCCTCATTGGAGAAAGTATTGCAGTACTTTTATACTGGTAACACTGGCAACATCTCTCTCTCCTTTTAAAAGTAATGATGGTTAAAGTTAGGTGTAACAACTGCTATAGAAATTCTGTAAAATTTAATCGAATTTGACACAAAACTCTATTGCTTTACTGCAGAAAATGAAACTATAGATATGATGGTTTCAGCATGATCATGACATGGGGATTTATACTTCTATCTCACTCAAAATAAAAAGCTGTCAAATATTTTCCTGTGTCTGGGTCAGTTTCAGACACAGATGAGAGCAAGCTGGCTAAGTCTCATACAATTCAGACTTAAATGATTATTGTGGGATGTGGAAAGCAACAGGAGGCTTTGGATGAGGTTATATCATCTCCTCTGCTTTGAGTGTATGTGCCTGGTTTTTGTTCGTGAAGTTCTCAACATAGGGATCTGATTAGATTTGCAGTTGCTTCTAGATGATCAAACAGTACATTAGTACTAAGCCTTCTTTCTCCACCTGCATCTGGTTAAGAGCTTGTGTGATTTCCTCTCTGCGCAGAGTCCTCCTCTGGTGACTTATAATTTTATTACTTTCATGGTGGAGTAGAACAAAAAATAGAAGGACACCTTAAACTCATGCTGAGGATATAAGTGATGGAATACAGCTGCCCATTTGATAGAAAGGAGCAATTCATAGTGAGCAGAGTGATGTTTGCATGTAGGGATATATACTGATGGCCATTTGGCTTCTTTGTGGAATTCTGTGGTCCATTTTTACTCAAAAATGGTCCAGATAACCTGGTAATGATCCATACGGGACATATTCTCTCACAGTTCAATGTGCAACCAAATGAAAGACAGAAGTATTGTGTGGAGTTCAAGGATATTTGTCCCTGGATTGCCCCTAAATAATCTGAAATTGTTCTTTCCAGTTTTGTAAGAATAAGAATTGCAATAAATATTTATAATCTAATGCACTTGTACTGATTTTGGCTGGGACAAGGTTAATTTTTTTTTTTTTTTTTCTAAGGGCTTGTATGGTGCTATGTGTTGGATTTTTGGTGAAAACAATGTTGATAACACAAGGAGGTTTTATCTGTTTCTGGGCAGTGCTTGCACAAAGTGCTTCTCGCCCCATCCCAACAAAAGCTGGAGGAAGGAGGAAGGGGAGACATTTGGAGTCACAATGTTTGTCATTCCAAGTGACCATTACACATTACGGAGTCCGGCTTTCCTGAGTATGGATGAACACCTGCCTGCCGATAGGAAGTCGTGAATGAATTCCATGTGCAGCTTTTGCTTTACCTATGAAACTGTCTTTATCTCAAAGCACAAACTTTCTCAGTTTTACCCTTCTTATTCACTTCCCACCCTAGTTCCAGGGAGTGAGTGAGCAGTTCTGTGTGGCTGAACTGCTGTCTGGGGTTAAACCATGACAGCACTCCATGTATGCTAGTAAATGTGTCACTTCTCTGGCTTCTTAACGATATTCACAGTGAATTTTTTCAACTTGTAGTACTAAAAAAAATGCTAATAATTGTAGCAGAATACAATAAGATTGCTTATTTGTAATTTCATTTGGTTTTAGCTCTGAGTAAAACCACACTAAGTTTCCGTGTTATTAATATCTACCTCTAGTTCCCTTTGTCTGTGTTTAAGATTTGTTCACTATTGGAAAATTATAGATTTCTTAATAATACCTACATATCTGAGGGTTTTCAGATAAATCTAACCTTGAGTCAGGGGGACAAGAGGATGCAAAGGTAGGTCCATCAAATGGTCCAAAATATGGGCAAATTTAGACAAATCTCACCAAATCATTGTGAGTTTTACAACTACAAGCTTAAGACAACAGACGATCCTTCAAGAAGAGTTGGTTGAATTCAGAAATGTGCCTTAGGAAATCTCACTATATCCTTACATATGGAATAGTGCTTCTTTTATACTTACCCTCTCCACTCACAGATTTTAATTTTCTTTCTACAGAGTTGTCCAGTCCTAAAAAAGTAATGTGTCTACTTTTGTGCAGTCTGAAGTCCAATGACTGGTATATCACAGTGGACTGTGGTTTTGAATCACCTTTGGTTAAGGGTTAGCTAAAATATATACCTTAGATTTTCCCCAGTATCGTTTTAATCATTTGGTCTCTGTATCATAACTAAACTATGGATATGTCTACACCTTTCTTTACCCATTTCTAAAATAAATAAGGCCTGTATCAATTGCAGTTTTGAAGAATCCCAGTACCTGTAGCTTGCTGTGCATCCATCAAGATTGGGTTTGCTTTGGAAATTATGTTACCCCAAATGCTTACTCTATGTCATTCTTCCTTCATTATACTGGAGGAGACAAGTGTGGATCTTCTATATGAGACTATTCAGCAATGAATTTGCAGGCAGTGAGGGCAAACTGTGCCTTATGTCTCAGTCTTCTTTTGGGTATGTCCTTTGATAATTTCTGTTTACTTAGTTCGTCAGTTCAATACAATTTTAAGCCCAGAACATTTGGATTTGATGACTCAGTTCTGTATTTTTCTCAATAACAGGTATGATGTTAAATCTATTTTGGGATTATATAATTTCTTCTTTTTTTTTTTTTTTTTTCTTTTTTTAATGGATTATTTAAGACTCTTCAGGGGATTATGTTTTATTTTTATTGACAATTTCATACAGAAAACTGAACTAAACTTTTCTACTCAGTAGAGCATAAAATTTGTGTCATGCTGCCATTTTCCCACTGGTTATCAGATATGCATCCACTAAATTAATTTGAGAATGCTACCTTTGCACTGAAAATTACAAGTTGGAACAAAGAAAGTTAATTATTGAAGAGTTTTGTGAGAATTATAATTGCTAACAAAGTACTTTTGGACCTATCCAGAAAGTATTGACTAACTAATGATGTGATCTTTATAGGATGTATTAGAAGCTAGCCACTCAAACCAGTAATGAATGTAGTAGTTTTTTCTGGGTTTTGTTTGTTTGTTTGTTTGTTTTCTTCCAGGGTACAGACACCTTAGAACCAACTGCAGAATTATTTGATTAAAAGAATAATAATCATCATGTATCAGCTACTGGAAATGAGAAATGTGTTGCAGTTGGGAATATAAGTCTTTGTGAATTCATGTAACTGTTGCTACTTAGAGGATTTTCTTTATGTTGGATAGAAAATGTTTTTATGTTCATAATTTCTTGGCTAGGAGTTCAATTGCAATCACGTCCAGGTGATGGTCTCAGGTGAGTTTAAACTGGGCAGCCTTCAAACAACGCTTTAATATACTGACCTTTTTATTGGGAAAATTCCATTTATAGGCCCTGTAGGAAATTGCTTTCCACAAATGATGTATTAGGGAAAGAAGAAAACTCCTCTTTCGGATGCTAGTCAGTTAGTAAGATTAGAATTACCCAGGGCACCTCAGTAGTCCTGAACTTCATCTGTGTATGCTACACTCAAATATATAGGGTGATTTCCGTAACAGAATTTCTATTTTTTTTCTTACCATAATCTGTCTGTCTACCATATCTGCAAAACAGAAATCCTTCATTTCTTCCACAGTGGATTGATACCATTCAAAAACATCACATCCTTTATATCTTACTAGCATGGGCAAGTTTGCTTCTTGGACTCATGGAATAGTTGTGCTTTCATATGAAAAAGGTCAGTCTTAAATTATTTTAGGGAGCATAAGTTTCAAATGAACTAAAGCAACATTATCTACACACTTGAGCTACCTCAGATGTGTAACCAGCTGCCTGGCTGCCCAGACATTATGGATTCTTCTACATTAAATCATAAGTACCAAGCACAGAATCTAGTTCTTGATGATAGCCAGTGGATTTGTGACCTCTCTAGAAGAGCTGGAGCTGTAAACCATTAAATGGATAAATGATGCATAACTGTAGTTTCCTCATCTGTGACAGATGCAGTAATGGACTGGCCATATTTCTCAGGTAATTTAAGTGAAAACTTTACCCATTCTTCTTATCCCAGAAGTCTTACTTCTTGGACTTCTGTGCTAGAGGTAGCATGTACTGTCTGCTTTTAAAAGACTTTAAAAGATTATCATATCTGTAATGGATCTTACAAAAAGTATAAAACTCACCCTTATTTCTCTTCATGGTAATATTAAGATAATTCTTATTTTCAGTGGTTTTTTTTTTATTAGCATGTTATTCATATTAATTATATTAGACCATGGGACTAAAATTCTTTTAAAAATTTCTCTAGAAGAATTCCTCTTTTGCAAAGTTTTCAATGTTTACTATGTTAAAATGTTTTGAGCTTGTTTATGTTTTCATAGCTAATTTATATGACAGCTATCTAAAGCCTTTTATCTATGGGTGAAATATGTTACTGAAAAGAGTTAGTTCCGTTGACAAGTTACAAATGAGGAGTTGAACAACAAGTTTTCAATTTTTATTGGTTATTGTATTTTAGTTTCATGTTGCATTTCTCTTGATATTATCTGTACTTCAAAATTATTTTCTAGCTCATTTCGTAGAGTATTTTTTTTTTTTTTTAATTTTCAAACATTATATTAAAGAAGTTTTATAGATTGAAGAGCTTTTGTTTCTGTATTCAATCTTGGTCTTTCCTGTTGCCAGATGTAAATCCATGCTTGCTTGCATCCTGATTCCACAAAGGGGCAAGATTCCATAAATTCACAGAAACAACAAACTCTTACTCATACAGAGGGAAAGAAAATCCAGGGAAGGGATCTAGACAGGTCTATACAAACTCCTTACTGTCATGGTGCCCTGATTCAATGGTTTTAATCCTTGCAACTAAGTTTGTCGTAAGTGCATTATCATATTTGCTTTAAAATTGATTATTATCTGTTATTGACCTTATTACTGTACTTGGTACACAGCATAGAGGCCAAAGATAGATAATTTTTTGTTTAAATGCCTGCTGAAATTAAAGCCTGTCACACAGAGACTCTTACAGGCAGGGGATGCCAACAGGAATTTATGGAGTATAATACCATTATGTTTTCCCTCCTTTGTCTGTGTATAGATACTAGCTTGAGTGGTGATGTTTATCACATAGCCAAAGGGATCCTACCTACCCAATAATTTAAAACTATTCTACATTTTAAAATGTAATTTTTCTGCAAATCAGTCTATTCCAATAAAACTAAACATTTCAATACCTATTTTATGTATATTTAAAATATTGTTTTCAATAAATATTTTTATTTGTAATTCCCAAAAGCAAATACTAATAGTAAAGAATGCTAGAGTACTAGAAATACTAGAGTGGCATCATCTGCCACTGTCTGCGTTCAGGTAATCCCAGGGAATCCAAATAAACACTCATGACCCTTCTCTTGCTATGATGTGTGAAGTAGACCTAAGGTACTTTCTTGCCCTAGTTCAGATTACAGTCTAAGTACTGAGTGTAGAATGCAAACAGAACACTGTAAAGAAATCATGAGATAAACATTGCTTAGCAATACAGGCTATGTTTTAGTGCACCAATTGCTTAGGGGCTTTGGTTTCTTTTATGCATCCTGGCCAATAACAGGTTTACAAAGAGAATGGATGGTGGGTTACAATCTAGCTCTAGGGGGCTTTTAAAGGAGATTCGTAGTACGAGAGTAAGCCTGAAATTGCTTGCTGAAAATTGTAACGAGTGATGAAGGTAGACAGGCTCATAGAAAACAGAAGTGTAGGTACATAGTGTGAGGATTGGCCATCAGGGTATCTGTTAATAAAGACAAATAGTGTATATTTGATGAGATAGAAAAATCAGTGGAAGCACATAAAGGGAAGTAAGCTAGGAAAATATTCCTTACAGTAGCATTCTGGATAGATTTGAGTGAGGCAAGATCATGTCTCAGGGCTGAAAAGTAAGATTTTCCAATAAGCAAGATATGAGATGATGAGAATCTAGGGAGAGATTTGACTACAGAGACAGAGAGGAGTATGATATCTTATAGCTATTATGCAGAATGAATCAACAAAAATTAGATGTAGCTGGGCTATGAGGCTCTAGAGAGCATGCTGAGTCAAAGATGAAGCCTAGATTATGGCCCTTGCTCTTACATTGAGGCTGATAGGTTCCTTAACATTAAATCTGTGCTTCATCATAATTTTTAGAGCAATAGCATAAGAATTTATCAGTACAAGAAGAAAAGGACAAATGTCTTTTTCAAAGTAGAAAGGGAAAATTACCTACAAGTGTGGAGGGAATAAGGGAAAACCTCCTAAAATATCTTCCCTAAGTAACGTATATAATCAACCTCCATCATATATAAACTTTGGTGCTTGCATTTTGTTCAGATGGTTTGGAATTGCCTATGCTATGATTGGAAATTTGATTGAAAATTGTCATCAGTGAAGGTAAGAATTCTAACTGGGAATGAAAATGAATACATTTTTTATATATGAGAAAACTATGCCTTTTTTATTATTTTTTTTTCAATTATTTTCAATCATAGTTTCAATTCTTACTTTTTATTAACTATGAAAGTTCTTGTGTATATTATTTGTGTGTAAGAGGTCTTTATTCTGGAAATCATGAATCCTCTTCGTCAGTGTGCAGAAATGAAAAAGGGATCCTTTTTTTTTTTTATATAAACCTGGCAGTGTATACACCTGCTTTTCAGAATTGGAAATTGTGAAACTCTGTTGTTTGGGATTACATCTCCCTTTTTTTCTTAATATCACATTAAAAACTTTAATGTCTGGGTAGAACTTTCACAGGCATTTTATTTATTTTTTCATGCATAGAACTTTTCTAGGAAGAAAATACCCATCTATAACTCCGACAGGACAGGTCCATATCATGTGATGGATACAGTTTCTTCATCAAAAGAAGATTTTGAGTAAATAAAGTAATTCTTGTCAGTAGATACCATTCAGTTGGCAAGTGCCTTTTTGAAAAAAAAAAAAAAAAAAAACAAGAAAAAATAAAAGACAACATTGAAAAGCATATTCCAGATATTTACTTCTTGATTTATTTTTCTGTCAAAGTATTTTCCCTATTCTTTGTATTGAAACCAGGTTACAAAGGCTCACATATTGAAAAAAAATTCAATCAAGTCAACCAAAACACAGTAAAATTGTCATTAAAAATAACAATCTTTCTAGATACATTAGGACCAGCGTGTATTTGTTTGTATTGTCTATTCACTGTATTGTCTATTCACTGCTTATTTAAAACATTCTCACAACATTACTTGTACTTACTCCTGAAAATAATGAACTGTTACATGTGTTTTACACATCGGCCTTCCCATGAGTGCTTTTAGCAAGCTCTACCTTTTGAGAAGCCTATATAGCTTTAATAGAGATTGAGGCAGTGTAGGGAGGAAAGCTACAGAAAAAGGTTACAAGTTAGAAAAAAAGGCTGTGATTAACTAGCTTGACATTCACTACTACTTTAGTGCAAGGTGGGAAAAAAGTGCTTGCTGTGAAATAGCTGCAGCACTTAGAACAGCTTACATTTGTTATAAGCTACAAATAAGTATTTATCCATCTTCAGTCTTTGTTTTTATCTAGTATTTTTATAATTAATATTCCAATGGCAAATATAATTAATAATAATAGATTAATAATTTAAATAGGTAATTAGTTTTGTTCTAAGCTTAGAGTTGAGAGAATTTCCTTCAGCCTTTTGTATCACATTTTTGACTAGTCTATATTCACATGAAATAAATTTTACAAAGGATAACCTTATTTTCATGTACTGTGGATAGAGAAAATGAGTTACTGAATGCAATCCAGAAAAGTAATCACACAGATAAATACTAAGTTAGCTATTGTGGAATAAAGTTAATGTGAAGGCTGATATTTAAATCATGTGATTTAAATAGAGTGACATCTAATCTCATGATGTAGGGAGGAGCTGCAATTTACTGTTGTGAATCTAAATTTGTAATCTTAGTTGCTATATTTAACAACCGACAGTAGAAAAAAATTCTAACTGAAATTAAGTCTTTGACTAGTTCTTAATAGGAAAATTTTGGGGACACTGAGATCTTCCATTGTTGAGAATGTTCATTAACCAACAAGTCCCCACATTGTTAGAAAATAGAACCTTCTAATTTTACCCAATTAACTCTAGAGATGAAAATAAAAGAAGGAAGATTTAAACCTGATCTTTCTCTTATCCTAATATGTTCCTGTACTCCTAAATAATTTCTCACTTCTTCTCTCTATCTGCCCAATGAATATTCATGCATTCTGTATTCATGCTTATACACCCCACACAAATTTAAGATTATCTTCATAGGACATATGAGCTTTCTATAAATTACACTATCCCTCCTAACAGATCTCTTTCACATGAGTTGAAGTGTTCTCTTTTCCCTTGTTCTTGCTAGGCAGAGAAATTATTTCTTTTTCAGAAATATGAAAATGCATATTTTTTAGTCATACGTGATAGGTTGACCTTGGTAAGCAGCTAAACATCATACAGCTGTTTGCTCGGTCTCCTCTGCTCTAGGGGGACAAGTCAGCGAGTAGGAAGAGTAAAAGTGAGAAAGCTCATGAGTCAAGATGAAGACATCTTAAGAAGTGGAGGAAAGAGGCAGAAAGAAAAAACAAAACAAGCAACTGATGAATTGATGTGAAGGCAATCACTTACCACTTCTCACAAGTAGACCAGCTAGTCTCTAAAAAATAGCTACCTCCCTGCAGTTTTATTGCTGTGAATGATGTTATGTTGCTTGGAACATCCTTTTGGTCAGTTTGGGTCAACTGCTGATGTTGTGACCCTTCCCAACTTCTTTTGTATCCTCAAACTACTCATTGTGGGGTGGAGTAGAGTGGGGGAAAAAAAAAAAAAAACAAAATTCCCCAAACCCAACAACCTTGAGGTTGTACAACCACTGCTTAGTAACAGGCAAAACATAAGTGTTACCAACACTGCTTTAGTCACAAATCCAAAACACAGTACCATACTGGCTTTTGTGAGGAAAATTAACTCCAGTGCAGCCAGACTCAATACAATGAATATATTTACAAACATAGATAGTTTATATACATTTTTCTATTTTTATACAGCTCTTCCATGAACATTTTGGTCTGTATCTAAGTCCAGCCATATTAACTGAACAACAGTGATAGAAAAATATTCACTTATTTCCCTTCCTTTTCCCTGCCCTTTCCCCCCATTCTTTGTCCCCTGCCCTCTTCTCCTTGCCTTGCCGTGTCTTCCCTTGACATGACCCTATTTGGTTAGGACAAGTGGTATATCACACACTATGTGCAACTGGCAATATGTTATTTCTACTAGTACATTTGCTGCAGAACGTCTACCAAGTTCAAGAGAAGTAGAAAATTTGTCTGTGGATAGTTAAATGTGGAAATGTTCTTTCCTTTCACTGTGCCCTCTTATTTGGGAGACAATGTGAAGAAAGTAGCGGGATGGTGGGCATAACAATGTATTAAAATTCTCACATTTTCTGTCTGTCAGGAGAGGTTATTCCTTTGGGAGCTATAAACTGATCATAATAACATCATCCTGAAGAACTGTGTCTCAATACTTAACACTGTTTCTCTAATGGCATTTTACCTATCATTTCTATTCAACCGAAAACATTTCCTGTGGTAAAACAAACCATGATACTGATGAACACTGACATTTGCTAATGGTATTAAGTAGTAAAACAAAGGCCAAGAAGATAATAGACCCAACAGGAGAGTACCCACAGATTAGAAGGGAACAAATACCAACAGCTTTTAATTGACAATGCAGACAACTAATCCTGGATCAAAAAAATAAAAATAAAAGTTGGTTTATTATGACTTTCTTTTGAAGTTAGCAGCTATGGACAAAAAAAGAGCCAGAAGAAGAGTGGCAGGAGTAGATTGGTAATTGTCAGACTGTAGTGCAAGTCCGAGGGATAGGAAGCAACAGCAGGAATAACAGCTCATTTTTAAGCAGTCCTTCTGAATATGCTGCAGTTTTAAACCTTGGACTATACAGTAAAAAAAAAAAAAAAAATCACAGATAAACTAGAAATTTAAATTTGAAAATCAAATAAAACTCTGAATGTCTGTGGAAGAAAAAACATACTTTTTCAATTAAAATATTGCAGACATTTTTCCTGATCTATGGTGAATATTTTTTTTTTTTTGGTCTGTTAACTAAAGGTAAGCAGATTTAGTTAAACCTGTGTACTAAATTTGATATCAGTTATTATTGTACATATTACTCCTTTAGGTCTTGTGTTTGTTTTGTATTCATAAATGCCAACTTCAACATTCTTTTTAATTTCAAGTTAAAAATATTTCCCTTTTACAGCACTTTATACACAAACTTTATTTTCTGAGCAACTGATACTAACTGTATTTGAAATAATAGCTATGTGCTCCAAAAATCTGTCTGTGCCCATGTGTGTAAGTACACTGTAAATAGAGCACTTTTTTGTTTGAATATTTTCTTTGAAATGTCAATGACATTTTTAGCACACAGGGCTACATAAAAAACTTCTGTGTGAAGTACCTGAAATGAATAAATGGAGACATCTAAAACAATATCCTACAGATGCAAATATTGTTACAGAGAATCAAAGAAAAAAATATTATGGTGTGTTTTAGGTTTGCAGTCTTTTGTCTTGTCAAACTCAGCTCACAATTTTCTCTTTTATGATGTTATGCCCTAGGGAGAAGGTGAATCTTTGTTTAAGGTGGGATACTCAAGTTTTACCATTATATTATATTATATGTATTGGGGTTTTTTAATAAAAATATTTAATGTCATTTTCAGATTGCTTAATTGTCACAGTTTAGGGTCAGGGTGGCCCCTTAGACCTATAACAGACACTCTTTGTTAACCCCTGCTCCCTCCCCAAAGGTGAAGAGAAAGGGAATAAGAGAGAGAGTTAGAGATTAGAAAAGGAAACAAGAACAGCTTTAATGAAGATGAAAATTAATAATAATAAAAATGGAATATATACAAATAATTACAAAACCAGTATTGAACCCAAACCCCCTGATGGTAATTACATCACTGTCACCACTGATGCTGTGGAGCAGGCACTGGGGAAGTCCCAGACTGGGCCCTGCAGCAGATGGGAGCTGTGTTCAGGAGCTGATTCTGGTACTGGGTTAAGGAACACATAGACCAGGATCAAAGGCAGAATGGACAGAGGCCTCCTTGGATGCTCTGAAGAAGGAACAGAAAGAAGACCTGAGCCAAGCCAAGCGAAGCTGGCAAAGCAGTCCAAGAGGGGAGAAGAGCCCAGAGACCCTTTGGATCCCTCAGCTCTAAGCTGAATATGAAATATATGGGATGGAATCCCTCGTTGGTCAGTTTAGGGTCACCTGTCCTGTCCGCTCCTCCCTGCAGGTGCAGCCTTTCACTTTCTGCACCCCCCAATTTGGTATGCAAGATCCAACAGTGGCCTTAGTCTGCATACCAACCCTTGGTAGTAACTCTAAACATGGGGTGTTATCACTGCTAGAAGCAAACGCTGTCTGTGAGAACAGGCTGCTAACTTCAGACAGTGCAGTTAGAACTGAGCTGAAAGGCAAAATTACTGAACATAATTAGTTCTGTTCTCACTCAAACGAGGACATAAATACAAATAAATACATAAACATAAATGTTTTCCCTAGTACTTCATTTACAGAAAGCATAGATATCAACAATCTGAAAACCTAACAAGGGAAAACATTTTAACCTGATTTGAAGCTCTGCTGCTCTAGAGATAGTGTGTGAAGATACAGTGTCAAGGACTAGGCTACATTATGATGAATTACAGGTATCATAAGGAACAGCATGTTTGATAAAGGACATAAAAGAAGCTAGAGCTGATAAACACCAAGAAACAAGGGAGATTTGCAATTATAAATATGAAGACAATGTCTGCTTATGGGATGGAGAGGTCAGAAAAAAAGAACTGGAATGACAAAGGACAAATTGATCTACAGCTTGCAGTTCCCAGCTTACTTCACTACCAGTAGAGAGAGGAGATGTCACTGTCTGAGTTTGGCAGAACCTACTCCTATCTAATGTGAGATGGCAGCTACTTCTCTCTGTTGATTGTTAGGAGGTGATAAGTAATGCATACCTTTCATTACAGAAAAGTGATGCATAGTCTGTTAACTACAGCCAATGAATGGTATGAAATTCAATTTGTCTCTCAGCTTCAGTAGTCCTGGTCACATAGGAGACACAATAACAGGGTATGAGTGCCATAATTTCTGTAGGAAAAACTGGATAATGAATTTGCCATGTATTATTTTAAAATATACTTTCTTCATTATTCAGATGATAAATAATCATAGAAGTAAGAAAAATCCTTTTGCATAATATGTAAGCCATCATGCATGACTTTTTGGAAGTCTTTTACATCAAAAATGTTCCTCTGAGGTTTTGCTTGAACGTACTCTGAATGTAGATGTTTAGACATACTTATTTAATTAAGAATACTACTGATCTTTTGCAGTGAAAGATAAAAGTGCTCTTCTGGTCTAATGATCTTAAGCAATTTGAAAAGCAGTATATCACGCTGACTCTTCCATGATTGCAACTTTGTGATCAGTTAAACTTAAGTCAATTACATTACACTAGTACAATATGTTCTTTTATTTTTTTATCTAATTTTTCTTCTAGAAAGAGGGAGCCATTGTCTAATTTCTACAGTATCCCCAATAGAATTGGATTGGGATTCCGGTGCTCACTTGTAATTAATCCTTCAGGATTCAATGCACTGCATACTGGACTTAATAAAGAATTCATGTGCATGTGCACTAACACAGTCTGAGTTCTTCGTGAAAATGGACAGAATGAAGCAAAGCACAATTCCCTCTTATAGCAATGTTTCTTCACATCTTCACCTGTTGCCCTGGCCAATTGTTGAAAACAAAAACTATACCCCACAGATGATGACTATTTTTATGTAATTAGTGGTGCTCTCCATTTCACTATGCCATGTAATTTGTAATATTGGCTAAGATGTGTGCTTACATAAGCAATGTCCACACATAACTATTAGAGGTATTTACACTCTCAAATTCTGCTAAGGCATTAAAAAACACAGTTCATACAAACAAAAGGAGTACAAATTGCTGTAGAAGGATTATTATATCAAATGTGTACCTTATTTACGCACTCAGGCTGCAGAGATGTAACAGAAGATTTGTCATTACTTTGAAATTTGTACTTCACGAATAGCATCACAATCACAAGGTTTCTGTGATTTCGGTTTCCAGTGAAAATTCTATCATTTCCACTACATAAACAAGTCTTTAATGCATAGAAAGTCTTTTCCCACCACTACCACTACCATGATTATAAGTTCATATGTTGTGAATGTTGATTTTGCCTGATATTTTCTGTTGTTAGATACTTGTACATTTTGGAAAATGAGTGGAAGTCATTTGGGTTAAGTAAGCCACAGCCTTTTTTCCTGTTGTTTTGCTCCTATTCTCATAGCCAAGGAGCAGTAGTGCACATGTCATAATGGAGTGGGGAGAGCTTGAAGAGCCATGCCATTAAACAGTGCATTAAGCAAAGCCTCTTCAGACAGTCCATTCTGAGGAGAGGTCTGCTCCATACAAACAAAGCTCTTGAGATGCACTTTGTTGTGTTCTTACCATTCAGAAAAGCACTATTATCCTGTGTCTGTGACTCAGTGCACGATATTTCAATTGGTTCCATTTCACTGGTTTTACAGGGAACAATAAAAGAGGCCTCTTGTTCCTGGCCATCCAGCATGAGAACAGACCATGCTGAATCTCAGTCATCAAGCAAGTAAAAGCCTCATAAAATATTTTATTTATTCATACCTTTTTGAAGTCATAGACAAACAATCTTATTCCATGAAACCAAAATTATTTGTTTAATTATACTAGTACTGGTCACATATTACAAACCTTAACCAAAAAAAAATATAGGAATTAGTGCACTTAAACTTACATATAAAACAGCAGAAGAAAACCTCTATGACTTTTTTTTAAAGTTTGTGCTGCAAACATGAACAGCTGTTTTCTGACTAACATGAGAAATACAGAAAACAAGTCTCTTAATATTTTTTCAAGGAAAGAAGTCTTAATAATATGGAAAAAGCTCTGTGCTATAATGTTATCACTCTTACTATTTTCAGACATGATTGGAAGCACAAATTATTCTCATGAATGTGATGTAAAAACACACTGGTAGTCTCTGCACTCACCAGTTCAGATGCAGCTTCACAGATGGAGCTTTCCTGGGAACATGCTGCCACTCAAGCATTGAGCTTCAGGGTGTCAGATGGAGCAGTGAGCACACCTGTGGGAGGTGTGCTCAGGTAGAGGAGCTCCTCTGAATAGTGGCAGAGCTCTGGGAGGACTTAAGAGGGTTAAGAACTATCAGAGAGTGTGAGAGAGGAATAAATCTCTGGGATTGCACCCTGCCGTCCACTCCGGCCCTCCCTGAAACAAACCCATCAGGCATCCAGAGATCCTGATACACAGGACTTCTCATCTTCTATCTGCAGGGCTGATCATGGTGATTTAGAGGACAGGGGCCAATGGGTACAAATTCCTACCTGATGTGGCAGGCAGGTCTCCCCAGTAGCTCCTCCACCCTCCCAGGTGCCCCTGAAAAATAGGTATGGTATCCTACAGAAGGAACTGTTTAGCAGGGAAGATGGTTCACCTGGGCCAAGGGTGTCACTGAGGCTAAGTCACCATCAAAAACTGATCCTGTAAAGAAAAACAGATTGGTCATTGTCATGGGTGACTGGCTCCCTTTGGAGGGGTGTAGAGGCCACAGTATGCAAACCAGACCCAGTTCATAGGGAAGCCTGCTGCCTCTCTGGGACCTGGGTAAATGATGTGCTTAGAAAACTTCCAACCCCAGTGATGTCTTCAGACTACTACTCACTTTTGGCTTTTCAGGTGGGGAGTGATGATGTGGCCCCAAGCACTACAAAAACAATTAAGAGAGACTTTAGGGTCTTGGGACAACTGGTTAAGGGATCAGGAGCAAAAACCATGTTCTCCTTCATCCCTCCAGTTAAAGGGATTGATGAGGGAGTTAACAGGAGGTGTCAGCAGATCAATTCCTAGCTCCAAGCCTGGTGTTATCAACAGGGCTTTGGGGTCTTTGATCATGGGCTGGTATATACAAAACCAGGCCTGCTGGCAATGGACAGGATCCACCTGTCTCAGAGGGAGAAAAGGATCCTGAGTCAAGAATTAGCAGGGCTGATTGAAAGAGCTCTAAAATAGATTGGGGCGGGTTTATAACTGAGCCTGCTAGGGATAAGACTGTGGGAAGCATGACAGTGTTTGTAGGATGGTATGCTAGTCAAAACAATCATGCTACTGCTTCACTGAAGGGCTGGAGGCATGGGGCAGCAAAGGTGCAAGAGTTTTTGATGTGTCAGCAACCATGGAAACACCTGAGAATGGTCAGGTAGGAATTGGGGCTTCCACCCACAAAAAAAGGTTTTGGGAATATTAGCCCAGATGAAGTGCATCTACACTAATGCATGTAGCATGGAGAACAAACAGGAGGTTCTACAAGCCATGGTGCATCAGGAAAGCTATGATATAGTAGCTATCAGTGAAGTATGGTGGGACATCTTGCACAACTGGAGTGCTGCAATCAATGGTTACAAGTCCTTCAGAAGTGGTAAAGGAAAGAGAGGTGGTGGGGTGGCCCTGGATGTTAGGAACTGTTACAGCTGTTTATGACTTAATTATAATGACGATATGGTTGAATGTCTGTGGCTCAGAATCAGGGGGAAGACTAAAAAGGCTGATATTGTGGTAGGAGACTGTTATAGACCACCCAATCAAGACAGAGAGGCAGATGAAACATTCTATAAGCAGCTGGGAGAAGTCTCAGATTCACCTGTCCTTGTACTTGTTGGGGGCTTCAGCTGCTTAGGTATATGCTGGAAATACAACACAGTAGAGAGGGAACAATCCTGAAGGTTCCTGGAGTATGTCAAGGATAACTTCCTTGCACAACTGGTGAGTGAACCTACCATGTAAGGCAGCCTGCTGGACCTGCTTTTTGTGAACAAAGGACTGGTGGAGGATATGACAGCTGAAGGCCATCTAGAGCACAGAGATCATGAAGTGATTGAGTTCTGCATTCTTAGAGAAGTAATGAGTAGGGCAGCAGAACTGCCACCTTGGACTTCAAAAGGACAGACTTTGACTTGTTTAGGACGCTGCTTGATAGAGTCCCTTGGGAGGCTATGCTGAAGGGCACAGGAGTCCAGGAAGGCTGGACAGCCTTCAAGAGAGAAGTTCTGAAGGCACAGGAGCAGGCTGTCCTCATGAGCTGTAAAATAAGCCAGGGGCAAAGAAGACTGGCCTGGATGAACAGGGAGCTTTGTCTGCAACTCAGGTGTAAAAGGAGAATTTATGGCCATTGGAAGAAGAGGCAGGACATGCTTGATGACTACATGGATGTAGTGAAGCTATGCAGGGAGAAAATTAGAAAGTCCAAAGCCCAGCTAGAAATTAATCAGTCTTTGGCTGTAAAAGACAACAAGAACTCTTTCTATAACTATACCAGCAGTAAAAGAAGGGCCAGAGAGAGCCTCCATTCTCTATTAGATACAGGAGGAAACACAGTAACTAGGAATGAGGAAAAGGGTGAGGTTCTTAATGCTGCCTTTGCCTCAGTTTTTAGTAATAGGACCAGCTGTAATCTGGGAATCCAGTCCCCTGAGATAGATGACAGAGACTGGGAGCAGAATTATCCCCCTGCAATCCAGGAAGAGGTGGTCCATGTTCTGCTACATCAATTAGATGTACACAAGTCTATGGGACTGGATGGAATTCACCTGAAAGTTCTGAAAGGGCTGGCAGAGATTCTCACCAAAACACTTTCCATCAGTTTTCAGCACTTATGGCTGAGGTCCCAGCAGATGGGAAATTAGCCAACTGTGGTGGGTTGACCCCGGCATGGCACCAGGTGCCCACCAATCCCTTCTATCACTCCCCCCAACCCCCTTCAGCATGGCACGCAGGGAGACAATGAGACGCAAAGCACAGGGGTGTGGGTTATGATAGACAAGATGTTATTCTCTACTTCCCGTTCACAGGCGATGTCGGGCCGAGTCCAGGAAGCAGGGCTCCAGGAACACGTAGCAGCCGCTTGGAGGACAAAGCAGAATGCCCCCCCCATCCTCCTCCTGTCCTCTCCCTTTATAGTTGAGCTGACGTCATATGGTATGGAATAGCCCACTGGTCAGCTCAGGTTGGTTGTATCTTCTCCCCCATCCTGCCCCCCATCCTCTGGTGCCGTGTGAGCACTGGCAGTCATAACACGGGTGTGTTATCAACACCCTCCAGCTCCCAGTGTTGCAGCATGAGGGCTGGATGGGGAAAAGCAGCTTAGCCAGACCCACTACAATCTCCACCCCTTATTCCATACCATTTGCATCATGCTCAGGCCCCACATAATACATACTTAAACCATCTCTAAAGCCAACCAATACATTATCATCAATTACTATCCCCAGTCCTTTAACAGATAGTTCCTCATTCCATGAGATTCCTTCAGTCGATGACTTGGGTCTCATCTGTCAAAGTGGATGTTCTGGACAGAAGCAGTACGTCTGACTGTTGGGCACCAACACCGGCTAGATCTTGGTCCTTCACCAAATTCACTTTCTGTTATTCCATCTCCTTCTACAGCATCACTTCCTGCAACACACAACTCACATTCCAGATTATCTTTCTGCAAAGGTCAAATCTCCTTGAGGTACACACCGGGTCTCACCATCCTCCCGCATTACCCACCAGGTATATCCAGGTCCTTGAGCAAAGACAATCCCACGAATGGGTTTGCCTTTTCCCAAGGGTCGAGCTATCCACACTGCCTTCCCCAACCACCTCCCGGTGTGCACTGCAGGGACCTTATCTCCTCCCACAACAGGCAGGGGTTTTGTTTGGGCAGGGCCAGGATGGCTAACAGATCCTCTGGTGTTAACTAACCAGGTGGCCTTTGCTAGATGTTTGTCCCATTGTTTAAAGGTCCCACCCCCTAATGCTTTTAATGTGGTTTTTAACAGCCCACTGTACCTTTCAATCTTCCCAGAGGCTTGTGCATGATAAGGGATGTGATACACCCACTCGATGCCGTGCTCCTTGGCCCAGGCATTCACGAGACTATTTCGGAAATGAGTTCCATTGTCTGATTCAATTCTTTCCGGAGTACCATGCCACCACAAAATCTGCTTTTCAAGGCCCAGGATGGTGTTCTGGGCAGTGGCATGGGGCACTGGGTACGTTTCCAGCCACCCAGTGGTTGCTTCCACCATTGTAAGTACGTGGAGCTTACCCTGGCGGGTTGGTGGGAGAGTGATGTAGTCAACCTGCCAGGCCTCTCCATATTTATATTTTAGCCAACGTTCTCCATACCACTGGGGCTTTAACCTCTTGGCTTGTTTGATTGCAGCACATGTTTCACATTTGTGGATGACCTCTGTGATACCCTCCATGGTCAGATCCACCCCTCGATCTCGAGCCCATCTATACGTTGCATCTCTTCCTTGATGACCCGAGGTGTCATGGGCCCATCGCGCTATAAATAATTCACCCTTCCGCTGCCAATCCAGATCCACCTGAGCCACTGCCACCTTGGCAGCCTGGTCTGCCCGCTGGTTGTTCTGATGTTCTTCAGTGGCCCGGCTTCTCGGCACATGGGCATCCACGTGGTGCACCTTCACCACCAGGTTCTCTACCCGAGCAGCAATGTCTTGCCACAGCCCAGCGGCCCAGATGGGTTTGCCTTTGCGCTGCCAGTTGCTCCGTTTCCATTGCTGCAACCACCCCCACAGGGCGTTTGCCACCATCCAGGAGTCAGTGTAGAGATAGAGCACTGGCCACTTTTCTCGTTCGGCAATATCTAGGGCTAGTTGGATGGCTTTCACTTTTGCAAACTGACTGGATTCACCGTGTCCTTCAGCAACTCCAATGACTTGTCGTAGGGGAATCCACACAGCAGCCTTCCACTGTCGATGTTTTCCCACAATGCGACAAGACCCATCAGTGAACAGGGCGTATTGCTTTTCATCATCTGATAATGTGTTTTATGGTGGGGCCTCCTCAGCACGTTTCACCTCTACCTCTGGCGACATCCCAAAATCTTTGCTTTCTGGCCAGTTTGTGATCACTTCCAGGATCCCTGGGCGACTGGGGTTTCCTATTCGAGCCCGTTGTGTTATCAATGCAATCCACTTGCTCCATGTGGCATCAGTTGCATGGTGTGTAGCTGGGACTCTCCCTTTGAACATCCATCCCAGCACTGGCAGTCGGGGTGCCAGGAGGAGCTGTGCTTCTGTTCTGATCACTTCTGAGGCAGCTCGAACTCCTTCATATGCTGCCAGTATCTCCTTTTCCGTTGGAGTATAGTTGGCCTCAGATCCCCTGTATCCTCGACTCCAAAAACCCAGAGGTCGGCCTCGTGTCTCCCCAAGTGCCCTCTGCCAGAGGCTCCAGGTAGGACGATTCTTCCCGTCTGCTCTGTAGAGTATGTTTTTGATATTTGGTCCTGTCCAGACTGGACCAAGGGCTACAGCATGCACAATCTCCTGTTTAATTTGTTCAAAGGCCTGTTGCTGTTCAGGGCCCCATTTAAAGTCATTCTTCTTCCGTGTCACATGGTAGAGCGGGCTCACAATGAGGCTGTAATCTGGAATATGCATTCTCCAGAAACCCACAGCACCCAGGAAAGCCTGTGTCTCCTTGTCCACTGCTTCTTTTTCACTACTGGAGCTACTTTGGCAGTTGTGGTTGCCGTCCTTATCTCAACTCCGGTGTCTTCAGATGCAGTCTGGGTCCCTGCCTCAACCACAGTCTTCTGAGAGTACTCAACTGTGGCTCGATAGGCGCAGGTCAGGCCCCAGTACAGTGCTAAGAGCTGCTGGTTCTCATCGGGGTAGACAAGGCACCCTTCTATTAGATGCTGTGTTAGCTTGCCAGGGTTGCTTGCCTGTTCAGGAGTAAAGTCCCAGGCTACTGGAGGTGACAGCCGTCCTAGGAACCTGCCCAAATCCTGCCAGACCCCTTGCCACCCAGGGACAGGCCGTCTCAGGGCACATTTCGGTGCCACCCCACCTGAAACTTGTTTCCTCTCAGGCCAAACTGGGACCAGACTACACACAAGCCGGATTAGGACAACGATATTGATTAGCAGTATCCCGAAGCTCACATAAGGGTGGACGAGGACCTTGGGAGCATGCACGAATAAATCATCTACATCAATTTCCGGTAGAGATTCATTCATTTTCTCCCCAAGGTAGCCCCCCCAACACAGCAAAGCCACCAATGCCAGTGTGGAACACATCGTTACTGTTTGTGCCAGGGTGCTCCCGCGGCCCTTCATCCTCCCCAGACAGAAGCTTCCCCAGCACACTGAAGCTATCAAGGCAGAAGCCAAGCAAATAGAAAACATTTTAGAAAAACACCAGATAAGCGGGTGCATGCAAACTCCGTGGCCTGCACAGGAGTTTGCTACTAGTATCTATAGCAAAGCAAGCAAGCACGCAAAGCAAGCAAGCAAGCAAGCAGCTGCTCGTGCCCCACGTTGGGCGCCAAAAAGGAACTGTGGTGGGTTGACCCCGGCATGGCACCAGGTGCCCACCAATCCCTTCTATCACTCCCCCTGACCCCCTTCAGCACGGCACGCAGGGAGACAATGAGACGCAAAGCACAGGGGTGTGGGTTATGATAGATAAGATGTTATTTTCTACTTCCCATCCACAGGCGATGTCGGGCCAAGTCCAGGAAGCAGGGCTCCAGGAACACGTAGCAGCCGCTTGGAGGACAAAGCAGAATGCCCCCCCATCCTCCTCCTGTCCTCTCCCTTTATAGTTGAGCTGACGTCATATGGTATGGAATAGCCCACTGGTCAGCTCAGGTTGGTTGTATCTTCTCCCCCATCCTGCCCCCCATCCTCTGGTGCCGTGTGAGCACTGGCAGTCATAACACGGGTGTGTTATCAACACCCTCCAGCTCCCAGTGCTGCAGCGTGAGGGCTGGGTGGGGAAAAGAAGCTCAGCCAGACCCACTACACCAACGTAACACCCATCTATAAGAAGGGCTGAAAGGAGGATCCAGGAAGCTACAGGTCTGTCAGTTTGACTTGAGTGCTGAGGAAGCTGATGAAGCAGACCATCCTGAGTACCATCACACAGTACATGCAGGACAATTAGGTGATCAGGCCCGTCCAGCATGGGTTTATGGAGGGCAAGTCCTGCTTGACTAAGCTGATCTCTCTCTACAACATGGTCACCTGCTTAGTGGATGAGGGAAAGGCTGTGAGGTTGTCTGTCTGGGCTTTAGTAAAGCCTTTGACACCATCTTGCACATCATTCTCCTAGAGAAACTGGATGCTCATGGCTTGGATAGGAATATGCTTCACTGGATAAAAATCTGTCTGGATGGCTGGGCCCAAAAAGTGGTAGTATATCGAGCTAAATCCAGTTGGCGGCTAGTGATGAGTGGTGTCCCTCAGGGTTCAGTACTGTGGCCAGTTCTGTTTAATGTCTTTATTGGAGACTCGGATGAGGGGATCAAGCACACCCTTAGTAGATTTGCAGATGACACCAAGCTGGGTGGAACTGCTGATCTGCTTGAGGGTAGGGAGGGTCTGCAGAGGGATCTGGACAGACTAGATTGATGGGCCAAGGACAATGGTATGAATTTCAGTAAGGCCAAATGTCAGGTTCTGTACTTTGGTTACAACAACCCCCTGCAATGCTACAGGGTGGGAGAACAGTGGCTGGAAATCTACTCAGCAGAGAGGGATCTGAGGTGTTGATTGATAACTGGCTAAAGATGAGCCAGCAGTGTGCCCAGGTGGCCAAGTAGGCCAACAACACCCTGGTCTATATCAGGAATAGTGTGGCCAATAGGACCAGGGAAGTGGTTCTACCCCTGTACTCAGCGCTGGTGAGACCACATCTCGAGTACTGTGTTCATTTTTGGGTCCCTCACCACAAGAAGGACACTGAGGCACTAGAGCATGTTCAGAAGAAGGACAACAAAGCTGATGAGGGGCTCTCTACAACTACGTGAAAGGAAGTGGGGCTCAGTCTGTTCTCCCAATTAACAAGTGACAGAACAAGAGGAAATGGCCTTAAGTTGCACCAAGGGAAGTTTAGATTAGAT
The DNA here is from genome assembly GCA_025345505.1 of Todiramphus chloris collaris. NCBI lineage: Eukaryota > Metazoa > Chordata > Aves > Coraciiformes > Alcedinidae > Todiramphus > Todiramphus chloris. Next base: position 13,095,760 of record JANVCC010000021.1, on the reverse strand, counting down.
ATGAGGAAGAATTTCTTTATCAAACAAGTTATAGGTACTGGAACAGCTAGCCCAGGGAGGTGGTTGAGTCCCCATCCCTGGAGGTATTTAAGTGTCTGGTAGATACAGTGCTGAGGTATATGGTTTAGTCAAGATTATGATACGATTTAGACTGGAACATTGTCATGGATGGCTATGTACTATTTAAGAAAGACAGAGCAATAAGGTACATATTAATTCCTGGTTCTATCCAGGAAGGAGGTAGGACAGGTTGAAAGCTTGTGGGTAAGAATTAAGGGACATGCAATTGGGGGTGAAACTCTTGTGGGTGTCTACTATAGACCGCCAATCCAAGAAGAAGATGTTGATGAGGCCTTCTACAGTCAACTGGAAGTAGCCTGTAGATCACACTTCTTAGTACTTTTGTGTGACTTCTATCATCCTGATATTTGTTGAAAAGCCCGCCCAGCTAAGCATATTCAGTCCAAAAGGCTCTTGCCGTGCATCAATGATAACTTTCTAATGCAGGCAGTAGAGGCAGCAACAAGGAGAGGCGTACTGCTGGACCCTGTATTAATGAACAAAGAAGGTCTAGTTGGGGACACTAAGGCTGGGAACAGCCTTGACGCCAGTGACTATGACATGGTGGAGTTTAGTATTTTACAAGGAAGAAGCAGAGCAATAAGTAGGATTACAACCCCGGACTTCCACTGGGCTAACTTTGGACTCTTCAAAGATCTACTTGCAGGAATCCCATGGGCTAAGACTCTGTAAGGAAAGGGAGCACAAGAAAGCTGCTCAGTTTTTAAATACCATTTCCTCCAAGCCCAAGATAGGTGCATTCCTTAGGGTAAAAAATTGGGTAGAGGTGGTAAAAGACCTGCATAGATGACCAAGGATCTTCTGAAGAAAGTCTAATGAAAGAAAGAAATTTACAGTTCATGGAAGACAGGACTTGTGACTCGGGAGAAATATAGGGGCATTGTCAGAGTTTGTAGGAAGGCAACAAGAAAGTATAAAGCCTTCTTAGAACTTAAACTGTCAAAGGAAGTAAAAGAGAACAAGAAGGGCTTCTTCAAATATATCAGTAGTGAAAGGAGGAATAGGGAAAATGTGGGACCACTGCTGAATGAGATGGGAGCCCTGATAACAGAGGATGCAGAGAAGGCAGAGTTGCTGAATACCTTACTTGCTTCAGTCTTTACTCCTAAGATCAGCCCTTGTGAACTCTAGACCCTGGATATAAGAGAGGAATCCTGGAAGAGGGAAGACTCTCCACTAGTCAATGAAGAGTGGGTTAGAGATCAGTTATGCAAATTGAATATACACAAGTCCATGGGCCCTGAATGGGATGCACCCAAGAGTGTTGAGAGAGCTGGTTGATGTTACAGCCCTACCACTCTCCATCATTTTTGAAATATCATGGAGAACAGGTGAGGTGCCTGAGGACTGCACCTAGGAGGAAGGTACAAGAAAATGCACCAGTACAGGTTAGGAGGTAATCTGCTGAAGAGTAGGTCTGTGGAGAAGGACCTTGGAGTCCTGATAGACAACAAGTTATCCATGGGACAACAATGTACCCTTGTGACCAAGAAGACCAATGGTATCCTGGAGTGTGTCCAGCATATTGAGGGAGATTCTCCTCCCCTCTACTCTGCCCTAGTGAGACCTCACCTGGAGTATTGTGTCCAGTTCTGGGCTCCCCAGTTCAAGAGGGACAGAGATCTACTGGAGAGAGTCCAATGGAGAGCTATAAAGGATGATTAAGGGACTGTAACGCACACCTTATGAAGAAAGGCTGAGAGACCTGGGGCTTTTTAGTCTGGAGAGGTGAAGACTGAGAGGGGATCTAATTAATTTCTATAAATACATAAGTGCTGGGTGTCAAGAAGGCAGGGATAACCTCTTTTCACTTATGCCTTTTGATAGGAAGAGGGGCAATGGATTTAAGCTCAAGTACATGAAGTTCCACCTCAGCATGAGTAAGAACTTCTTTACTGTAAGGGTTACAGAGCACTGGAACAGACTCCCCAGAGATGTTGTCGAGTCTCCTTCTCTGGAGGCTTTCAAGACCTGTCTGTATGTTTTTCTGCATGGTCTGCTCTAGTTTTTCTTGCTCTGTCAGGGGGGTTGGACTCAATGATCTTTGGAGGTCCCTTCCAACCCCTAACATTCTGTGATTCACAGAATCACTCAGGTTGGAAAAGACCCTTGGGATCATCATGTCCAACCATTAGCCCTACTCTACAAGTTCACCCCTAGACCACATTCCCAAGCACTACATCCAAGCGATGTTTAAACACATCCAGGGATGGCGACTCAACCACCTCCCTGGGCAGCCTATTCCAATATTCCACTACCCTTTCCGTGAAGAATTTTTCCCTAATGTCTAGTCTAAACCTACCTTGTTTCAGCTTTAGGCCATTCCCTCTGGTTCTGTCCCTAATTACCTGAGAGATGAGACCAGCACCAGCCTGTCTACAATGTCCTTTCAGGTAGTTGTAGAGAGTGATGAGGTCTCCCCTCAACCGCCTTTTCCTCAAACTAAACAGGCCCAGCTCCTTCAAACTATCCTCATATGATCTATTCTCCTATCCCTTGACCAGCTTCGTTGCCCTCCTCTGCACCCGCTCCAGCACCTCAATATCTCTCTTGTACTGAGGTGCCCAAAACTGGACACAGTACTTGAGGTGAGGCCTCACCAGTGCTGAGTACAGGGGGACAATCACTTCCCTACTTGCTGGTCACACTATTTCTAATACAGGCCAGGATGCCGTTGGCCTTCTTTGCCACTTGGGCACACTACTGGCTTATATTCATTTGCCTGTCTATTATAACCCCCAGATCCCTCTCTGCCAGACAGCTCTCCAACCACATTTCCCCATGCCTGTAGCTTTGGATGGGGTTGTTGCAGCCCAAGTGCAGGACCTGGCACTTGGCCTTATTGAAACTCACACCATTAGCAGTGGCCCAGCGATCCAGTCTATCTAAGTCTCTCTGAAGAGCCTCCCTATCCTCATGTAGATCGACACACCTGCCCAACTTGGTGTCATCTGCAAATTTACTGATGGTAGACTCTATGTCCTCATCAAGATCATCAATAAAGATGTTAAATAGAAATGGCCCCAGCACTGAGCCCTGAGGAACACCACTTGTGACCTGCTGCCAGTTGGATTTAGTACCATTGGCCACTACTCTCTGGGCCCATCTGTCCAGCCAGTGCTTGATCCGGCAGATTGTATTCTCATCCAGGTCATGAGCAGCAAGTTTTTCCATTAGAAATCTATGGGCAACAGTGTCAAAAGCCTTCCCGAAGTCCAGGTAGACCACATCCACAGCCTTTCCCTCGTACAATAGCCAGATCATCTTGTCATAGAAGGAGATCAGGTTCTTCAGGCAAGATCTGCCTTTCCTAAACCCATTCTGACTTGCCCTGATCATCTAGTTGCCCTCTATATGACTTGTAAGGGCACTCAAGATGATCTGCTCCATGACCTTCCCTGGTACTGAGGCCAGACTGACAGGTCTATAGTTACTTGAATCTGCCTTTCTTGTAGATGGGTGTCACATTTGCTAACCTCCAGTCCATTGGGACCTCCCCAGTTGGCCAGGACTTCAGATAAATAATGGAAAGTGGCTTGGCAAGCACATCCACCAGCTCTTTTAGCACCCTTGGGTATAACCCGTCCAGTCGCATAGATTTGTGTGCATCCAAGTGGCGTAGAAGGGCACTGACCACCTCCTCTTTAATCATGATAACATCATTTTGCTTTCCCTCCCTGTCTCCCAGCTTATGAGGCTGGATGTCCAGGGGATAACTTGTTCCAGTACTGAAAACTGAGGCAAAGTAGGCGTTAAGCACCTCAACCTTCTCCTCATCCTTTGTTACTAAGTTTCCCTCTGCATCCAATAAATGATGGAGATTTTCCCTAATTCTCCTTTTGTTGTTAATGTATTTATAGAAACATTTTTTATTATCCTTAACATCCTTAGCAAGTTCATGCTCTAGCTGTGCTTTGGCCCTCCTAATCTTCTCCCTGCATTGCCTCACAACATCTTTATAGTCTACATAAGAGACCTGTCCTCTCTTCCAAAGGTCATAGACTCCTTTTGTTTTTCAGGTCTAACCAAAGGTCCCTATTTAACCAGGCCGGTCTCTTTCCCCGCCTGCTTGTTTTTTGTCAGGTAGGGACAGCCTGCTCCTGTTCCTTTAAGACTACTCTCTTGAAGTATGTCCAGCCATGTTGGACTCCTATATCCTTCAGCACAGCCTCCCAAGGGACTTTGTCAATCAGTCTCCTGAACAAGTCAAAGGTTTCCCTCCAGAAGTCCAAGCTGGTAGTTTTGCTAACTCCCCTCCTTGTTTCCCTAAGGATTGAAAACTCAACCAACTCATGATCACTATGCCCTAGACGGCCTCCAACCTTTACCCCTCCCTCCCCCCAGCAAGTTCTTCCCTGTTCCCAAGGAGCAGGTCCAGAATTGCACCTTCCCTGGTTGGCCCATTTACCAGCTGTGTGAAAAAGCTGTCCTCCATTCTTTCTGTGAAGGTTGTCTCAGTGTTAGGTTAATGATTGAACAAGATTATCTTAAAGTTCTTTTCCAGTTTAGGAAGTTCTGAGATTCTGTCATCAGTCTGACACTCACCAGATATGTAATATTCCATTTGGGGAGACATACCAAGAGAAAGCTCAGTTGATGAGGTCTGGTTTTGGTACTCAAAGTCCTCAGTGTGGAGTGAGACTGGACAAGCATGCATTTGCAGCCTGGGGTGATGAGGAAACATTGATCTCCACAGTGCTGGCTGGCTTGCTTCCTCCCACAGCTGGAGGCTGAGATTTTTCAGCATCCTTTCTTTCGGACATGTGGTGCACTTCCAGCATAGGGAGACTGGAACTGCTTAAGAGACACATGCTGCTCAAAAGACACTTGCTGATCATCTTGCTTCAATGATAATCTATATTTAGCTTCAGATGTTACACATCCAGTCAGGAGGAAGGCTCTCTGTGTTGATTTTTATTTTTTTTTTTATAGACTTTTCTGCTTTTTTAATGAGCAAAGATGTATGTTTTTAAGAGCAAATATTCTCCTAAAGGAAAAAAAAAATAAAGAGAGAGAAAGAAAACGTGCTATACTTTCTTCTTTCTTCCCAGTAGTATCTGTCTAAACTTCTCTGTTAGAAGAGGTTGTTATGGCTCTGCAGGTTTATTTTTCTCAGTCATTAATACTATTGTCAGTGCTTTTAAATTATGGTACATAAATATCAAATACATTCTCTAGTTTCATGTAATTACATGGTAACTGTTATACTGTTACAGAACACATAATTATTTTGGCTCTCAACAAAAGTGCACTGAGGTCTGCTAAATGTAACAGCAAAGTTAGCTGCCTGAACTTGCTGTAATTATTGAATTGAAATGATGGTTGGTGGTTTGGTTTTTTTTGTTTGGTTTTAGTTTTGGGTTTTTTTTGGTTGGTTGGTTGGTTGGGTTGGGTTTTTTGGTTTGTTTTCTTTTGTTTGTTTGTTTTTTGTAAACCTGTGTGGTTATTTCCAATGAGAAAATTTCAGCCTTTTAAGAGTTTGAATACAGATGCAAAATATCTGTACTAAGTCTGAGTTTATTTTGCTGAGATCTTATTTTTGAATTCACCTGTGATCTTGAACTGCTCTGTAAAAATCACATTCAGTAAACTAACATCAGGCTTATCTCTAGCAAGTCCAGTGACATCAAGGCTGTTTCAATGTCATGAGTTCTTGGCAAGTGTCCTATGACAGGGATAGGCAATGCATGAGATATCAGGAAGAGTATCAGGAGCAGGCTTGTGATTTGGCCTTAATTTTGCTGTGCCATAGATGACTTCTGAGAGTGCAAAGTGGTTAACCTGTCATTTTTCTCTGCTTCAATTAACCCCAACAGGAGGTGACTCTTTACGGATCTGGCAGAGGACTGTATTTCTGTTTGCCAAGTAACAGTAGTTTTATCATGTGGGTTGATGATCAGGATTAATTAGTACTAGTAGGTGCTTATGGCATATGTGTACCTCTTTAAGCGGTATCCTTCTGACTGGGCAGTGTGAGCACAGATCTTATGAAATGATTGCTATTCTGAACCATCACCTCTGCAGGATCAAGCACAGTACTCTCCTGGCTGCTTCTGACCATAACTAGGTCACACTCTGTTACAAGCTCTTATTTACCATCAGATTATGCTTTCAGAGGCATAGAACTGGTGTTTGACTACTTTTCAGAGAACAAACCTTATGAATAAAGCAGCCTTCTTAAGATTGTCGGTGGATAAAGACCAAGGAAGGATTTACCCATCTGGATCTAGATGTCTGTACCTAGATTAGAGATTATCAGCTCTCTTTATAGTCCAAGCAGAGGAAGAAAATAAAAAATTTAAAATTTCAAGGGTATAATTCATCTCAAAACTAGTTCAGATGTATTTTATGCTAAACATGTCCATTTATTCCCTGTCTGTCAGGGAAGTCTTGGGTGACTGGCTCAGATGTAGGCATTTTCACTGTGATTTCCAACGGCCAAACTTCCATAGGTGGAATAGATATGTATTTTCTTCCCGCGCAGCAGAATGATTACTGATGTTACTTTGGAAACACAGTGACATTGTATACATTATAAATACTGCTGATGGCAATACTCTTACCCAGAGATCTTATGGAACTGAGCTAAAATCCTGAGTCCTCCTTTTACCATGATTTTTCTCAATCTATTAGCCTGATATCCCACCATCTCAATTTCCCCTCACCCTAACCCCACAAATTAAAAGATCCTAATGGCTTTTTCTGAAACTGGAAGGACTAGTCCCAAAGACAGTCAGAACTTGAGAATAGATCATCAAAGGAAAATAGGATTTATTTTTTAAACACAGTGGTTGCCCAGACGCTTTTAGGAACCATGGGAATAGATCTTTCCATTAAAAAAGCACAGAGTAATCTTCCTCCAGATAAAAAAAATAAAGTAAAATAAAACCATCTCTTTTGACATTGTAGAGCTAGTAAGAGTTTTTATGCATTTTCTTTGCTGTAATAATTAGTTCTGCAGTTCTCAGTACATGCAAAAGAATATCATATATGTTAATCTGGTTTAACAGTGTACTTTTATTTGTAGTTATGACTAGATTATTTCATGGATATATTTTGTAGGCCAGATTAAGACTCATCATGCTGACTTTTTTTAAACATTGTTTCATTTTGGTATAAAGAATAAAAATAGTTAAAGAGCTACAATAGACACCATCTCTTATTTTGCCTTGCTCCACTAAAGGGACTTTTAATTAATTATGAGGTAAAAATAAAAAAGGGCAGACTATGGTACTGAGTTGTTTCACCCACATGCCATGGAAACCATTTGCTTTTCTAACTTAGGAAGGATAGTACAGTTACCTCTGGAGATATACAAAGATAGTCTCTTCTTCCTGATATAGCTCAGAAACGCTTCAAGCAGGGCTCATGGTACAGCTGGAAGTAATCAAGGTGGATTGGTGGGTTTTGAATCATTCTGCAAATGCCTGAAGCAGGTCACCTTCCTTTCCTGAGCTCTGAAGTACTTAGGGCAAGCTGATACTTCCGGATTCATAGAGAACATGGCAACATAGATGAAAACCGGAGTACTCAGATTAGACTTTCTTAGAGAAAGCTATCATCTTTAATAGATGAAAAAAAAAAACCAACCCAAACCAAAAAAACTAAGATGTAAACTGATCCAAAGAGCAGAAGAACAGTTATGGTTGTAAAAGAAGAAACTATTTCTCATGGAAGGAAGTAGTGAGTTGCAATTTAGTCAAGGTCTAATCAAAACCTCAGGAAGGCAAGGACTTAGCACAAGCAATGAGAGGTCATATCTCTGTTATGTGCTGTATATACAGTATATAAATCCTTGAGAAATACATAAGGAATTCCTGGTCTAAAGGCTTTGAATTGCATCTGTATCTAACTGTTTAACAAAAGCTAGACAGACAACTTGTTAGTCTGTCTGATCTGTTCTTCTCATTATGTTTTCTGCACTGCAAACTAAATTTCCAAAGTCCTGAGCAGTGATGAGCAAAGATATATATCTAATCAAAGTGATATCAGGTACAAACCAGATTCACCAGGATGCTCTTGCTGCTTTGTGTCATGCTGGCAGCAGAAAGCAGCTGCTAAGCCAACCAGCGCAGAGAACTTACAGCTGCTCTGCAGTGCCAGAAAGACACAAAACAGCTACAGCTCACTGAAAAATCCATTATAAAATCTCCAAATACTATTTGTTGTCATAAATATAATGGGTTAAGGTAATCTTTGGAATAACTCCATGGCCTCAAAAGAAAAAAACATAGAAATAGTGCTGTTGTTTCCCTTATGACTACTTTAGACACAGAAATTCTATGGAGAATGTCAAATAGTAAAAACTACTATATTGCATAGTTAGTCTCTTAGCCATTTTAGGGCTACATTGAGATTTACAGATGAAATGCGAATAAGAATAATTGTAATTCAAATGAACATTTATGCAGATTTCTTCTGACAGAATAAAGTTACAAAGGGAAAGGAAGGGGGGAAATCATAATTCTATTATTCTAGCAAATAAAAACATATTTTATATTTTAAAAAACTCTCCTTTGTAAGTACACTTTTTGTCTTATACCTAGCATTAAAACCAAACCAAAATATGACTTAACAGAGAAAAAATACAGGAAATATTTTGAAAGCTCATGAAATGTCATTGCTACTGCATTATAATCAGTTTTATTTATCAATAATACACGTACATTAATGTTCTTTTTTCTCATCTTTTCATACTAGGTAATAATTTAGATTAGCATTTTGGAAACATTTACTTTCTGTCACTTCTTATGAGCAAAATTTCTCATAAATTTGTGCTCATATAGGAGGTGGTACCTTATGACTAGGTTCAGATTTTACAGTTGTGTTATACCAAAAAGTCATTCATTCAGAAGAAGGGCTTGGTTTAAAGTTAGAGAGTATTGTTTTTCATATCTTATTCTTCATTAAGCATTTAAACTATTTTAGTACTTACATCTAAATCTTTTTGTTCATAATTCTGTGATGTTAAATTAGTTAACAGAGTTTCTGTTACAAATTAGAAATGCTTAGAGAACTGTTTAGAGACATACTGTCTCTAAACTGTGTATCGTTAGGGTATGAACTTGTGTTCAGGAGTATGCACTGGGCCATACTCGTCTCATTCATTCTAACTTTTCCCAACTTAAAAAAAAAAAAAAAAAAAAAAAAGCCTTAAAATAAAAAAGCACAACTTTAAAAATAATTAATACTTGTTCCTCTCATTTCATTCATTTATTTATAAGAATTCATTGGATGTGGTACTGTCCAGTGCTACGTGCAATAACACAATTAAGAGAACCACAAAATTTAACATTGTCAAAAATAAATAAACAAATATTGTCATTTTCTTGACTGGATTGTCAAAATAACCACACTTCAACAAGGCTTAGACACAGACGTGGATGCGTGGAGCAATTCCAAGAGAGAACACAGAAGTGTGTTTCTTTGAGAAAGCTGATCTTAGATATCATTCAGCTCAACTTGCCATGCCTGGTCAGTCTGAACAAAAAGGTTGTATCGAACCAGGATTAAGGTACAGCTGGGACTTTCAGGTCTTAATCTTTCATGGAGCACATTCACACTACTTACTGAAAACTTTCAGCATGGAACTGCCTTCTCTTTCACCATCATTTATCCTCCTGTTGCCCTTAGAAAGAGGAGGAAAGAAAGTGAAATTAGGTAGTCTTAGAAATGTTCTGGTGGAGGTTCCAGAAATGTAGAAGTTGCATTGCCTATGGAAGGTTCCCAGGTAGGACAGAGCAACTCTCTTTGAGTTGTGAATATGTGTCCAGTCACCTGGGAAGCCACCAGAATGCTTCATTTCTTTGCAGCCTGTGAAGGCAGGCTATATATTCATGGAAACAGGTGGGTGGGCCCAAGTCTCATGTCAGTATGGAGTCAGGATGGGGATATGATATGCCTGTGAATCTAAACGATAGAAAGTGCTTCCAGATACCACAATATGGACTGGGAAATGATCCTCACCAGACTAATACACAACAGCTTCAAGTCTGAGAGTCAAGCTTAAATAGTAATGTAGAGATATGTCCCTGGAGGTTCAGATCTCTTTCTTTTAGCTCAGTATACTCTAATTCCCAAGAGGATTCAGATAACAAAGAATTATAGAAATTTAGACTTCTTTGTACACTAGTGTCTCTGGTTGTATGGCCCTGGCATATCTACAGTAGCTGTAAATAAATAAATGTTCCAGTTCTTCTTTTCTCCCTCCTGTCCTCATGTGCTCCAGAAGAGGTTTGCCTCTGCTCAGCTGGATTTGCCTCTACAAATAAAACAGAGAATCATTTTAGCAGTTCATTTGACCTTCACTCTAAGTTTGGTCTTCCAAACTTTTACAATAGGGGATTATTTTTCTAATCCATACTTTTGGCTTTAAGTAGGTTTATAATCTTCTGGTCAGTCAGAAGAAAGCTATGGAACACTGTTTGGTGACAATTTGCCAGCTGAAACAACAGAGTTCGTTCTTTTTTTTTTTTTTTTCCCCCAGTAACATAAGAGTCACCACTAACATTTCTTGACAAAATAGTGTTCCAGTTGATATAATTCTGGATTACACTCAATGAGTTACAATCTGACAGCGTAAAAATATAATGACTCTATTTTATGAATGTATTCAAGAAAAGGAGAAAGAAAAAAAAATCATAGAAGTTGAATGACTTTAACAAAGCAAACAGCAAGGTTATACTTTAAAACTCAAACATGAATGGCTACAAATTTTTCTAGGCTAGCTTGGTAAATTCATGGACCATGGACATCTGATCTGCAGTGAAGTCTGTGCTTCTGTTGCTGCATAAAAAATACCTGAGCTAGCTACTTTGAAGTGAGCTGTAGTCCTTCCTCCAGTGTGAGAAGGATTTAGTTTAGTGAGAATGATACTTCTAAATAAGTCATGTAAAATATATAGAGAACAAAATCCCACTTCTCCAGAGTAAGCACTAAGATGATCAAAACAATATCCCTTATAATAATTTTAAAATCCATTGTCCCTAGCTAATATTTGAAGGATCAGATCCATAAGATTTGCCTGCAGGCATCTTTTTGTCCTTGCAGGATATGAAAAAGTTGAGTGTAAAATAATGCATACCTTTACAGATGGATGAACAAGTGTAGGTTGTTTTTGTACATCTGGTACATGTATTAGAAGTGGTTAGCTTAATCAATGATTTTGCATGTTCATTATCTTACTTATACTGGAGCTTCCTTAAGAACATGGTAAAACTAATGATTAGGCAACATTAGAAAAATAAGTAATGAAAAATACAACTATTTTATAAAGATGTTGAAAATGTGGAAACAGTTGTAGTTTACTTTGTTGAACTACTGTTGGGCAATATAAAAAAAAAAAAAATCAATATTAATATCCAGGTGTCAGTGATAAAATTGCTTGAATAATCATTCCCTGGGCTCAGTTTCACAATGTTAAAATAATTAATACAAAAAAACTTCCAAACAAACATAACTTTGTTACACTTCTTAGCAGGAGGCCGTTGTATGTATTCTCAGGAGTTTTATTTGCATAGTATTAGGGTATCCATATCCCTGATGGCTCCCACTGAGAATAAAAAATCAACTTCTTTCACTGTAAGCATTTATAAAGAAAGGATTCAGATGTTATTTTTAAATGTATTTGAAATAATCTAAAGTTAAGACCTCAGATAACTAAGGCACACTTAAATGACAGTCCTGCTTGTGCTCTGTCTGCAGAAGTTCACAATATATCCTTAAGATTTCTTCAAGCTTTGTATGTCTTTATGTGGTTGAATATTTTAGTACACTCTTGACAAGTTTCAAGAAATATTGTCCCTGATAGTGGACATGTGGATGGTCTCTGTGAAGAATTTAGGTAATTTTTTAATACAACCCTGAATGTTTCTTCTGCTTCTAGTCAGCAACACGAGTAAGGCTTGCAGGAGGACAAGAAAACAATAGTAAATGTTAAACTACATTAAAAAGTACTATTATATAGCATAATTACTGAAGAAGTTGTGGCTTTCATTATTGTCAATACTTTAGGACAACTTTGTATGAATAAATCTGCGATCATCATAGGGTTGACAAACATCACTAAACGAATACACTGAATTGTATGTGTTAATCTGTTTCGAGATTGATACATAGTTTTAAATAAATTGTAATAGTAAATATTTTTAAATCTTAAAAAACAAGATACTTTTCCCTGACATAATAGTTTTCAATGATGACAAGTTTTATTATGAAGGGCTAAATATGCGTAATCTATTATTAATATGAGTAATTGGAAATGACCTTAGAATTGCTAGAAACTTCATTTGCTCAGTTTTATCATCAGTGTCAAATGGTTATGTAACCCACTAAAGCCACCACATTTATACTGCCACCTGCTTCCAACCTGAATTTTTATTTTCAACCATAACATTAAATTTATTTTCCCAGCAAAGAGATTTTCTCCCTTCAGAATGCCAATACTACTTTATCTGTCACAAGGAACCGGTAAAATTTGATTGTCAATGTCATATTTCATATGGCCTGAGGCTAAAACATCAAAGTGCTGCAGAAACAAGTCTATTTGAGAAGAATCCTGAAAGCAGCAGTGTAGATATTTGCTTACATTCATTAGACCACTGCAAATGAACAGTAATGTTGAATTACAAAGCCAGCACATTTCCACAGTAATACAATAGAACATTGAGTTCAAAAAGATTTTTTTTTCTTTGTTTGTTTCTTTTAATGAATGGAAGAAGACTCATAAATTGAAATTGCAGTAGTAGAGCTAAATGTAGCTGCCTGAATTTTTTTAGATTCAAGGGACACCCTCAAGGTAAGTATTATGAAATGCTGATAACTCTTACCAATGTTTTCAAAGTTCATGCAGTGAGCAATACAACAGAATCCTTAGGAACAGGAAGGATATCTAGGGCACTGAAGTTGTTACAGTATGATGAGTTACATGAGAGGTTTTTTTTGTAATAGCCTTGAATGGAGTTATATACTGGAACATAATAGCTTTGTGCTAGAAGGAGGCATGAAATAGAACTGTTCTCTGAAAGAGTATTGTACTTGCCATGTCAGCTAATTTGTCACCATTAACTCCCTTTATTGATGATGAGGATAGATTTCTTTTCCTTGTGGTCTAAGTGATTGAAAAAAAGAGATTGCCAGGTAATCCACCAGGTCAGCATGGAGGAAAAGGCATATGCCATAGTTGATATCTTTATAATCTCAAGCTGCTAAAGTAAAATTTAATCTCTTTTATTTTATTTATCAAGGCAGGTAATTTTAGTAAAAAATGCACCCAATCACCAATCTAGGTAGGCAGGTAGGATAGGACCATAGACACAAAATCACGCTGAAGCTGGGATCTCTAGATGGAGGTGCAGGAACACGATACTGTCTTGTTTCCAGTTGACTACTGTATAAGTGTACTAGCAGAGTTGGGCTCCCAGCTTAGGACTTTGAAGCCTGTAGTTTTGTGGTAATGGAAATTTGGTTTGTTATCTTCCTCTCTTCAATTGCTTTCTGAATCTTTCTAACTGAAAGTTCAATCTTTGTTCTGTTCACAACAAATATACGCCTGAACAGTAACACCATTTCCATTTCTCCTTCCTCTGAGTCTGCAGTGCTTCAGCTGGGATGTAGCAATTGGACTGAGGGCTTGAGACCCTTGCCCAGGGAAGACCAGTCCTTTCAATGCAAACAGATGTTCCTGCATTTGCAGCAGTCACATGCTATCTACACAAGCAGCAGCATATTCCCCTTACCCAGGAAAAAACCTTGACTTTTGTGGAAGCAGATGTTCTTTTCAAACACCCTGCAGACCAGCTGCCACTTTCTATTTTTCCCTCAGTAGCCCTTCTGTGGTGCCTGACAGGTTGCTGAGTAGGAGGCTGAGGTAGCAAACCGGAGTGGGCCAAGGCATGGCTGCTGAGGCTGCCCACACCAGATTCCCTATGGGTGCTGCAGGTGACAAATGAAATGGTGGCAACTGCAGCTGTCCCGATCCCTTCTCACCCTTCTTCCAGTCACATCAGATGTTTAAATCAATACATTCCAATCTTGCTCTCTTTTACTCTCTCCTCAAAACTGATCCCATGGGTAAAGTTCAGCATGCACTTTCAGGTGAAAACATTTCCTGTGAAATAGCTACATCTATGGTACAGGGTCCTTAATAAGCTGTTATTGTTCATTTAATAGTCAGAGTAAAATTGAGAGCAGTTGAGTCCTAGATCTGCAATGGTATGTAAATACTTAATACCTGCTTAATTTGCTTGAAGTTAGGTACGTAAATGACTTTTGGTGTTTGGATCCTAGTATTTGCTTTCTTCTGAGTATGTGTGATTTTCTGTAATTGCATTAGAGCAAAAATGGAGCTTCAAGATCTTTAGACATCAGAATGAGACATTTTGTGCTTGGCTTTGAATGCTGATATGCTATACTAGTGCAAGGACTCATTCATATGATTAGGAATTCAGAGGTTTATTTGATATCTGCGTAGTCTGAATATACACAGTATAATCACAGACACAGTAAACTAAATAAGAAACTTAACTACCAATTTACTGGTGAGACTTTATTACCATAAAATTGATTAATGTTTACATTTGATGTAAAGTTTTGGTTCATACTACTAAATTGTCTGTGGATGGTTTAAAGTTCTGATTAGCTCAACGAAAAATGATATTACCATAGAAATGTTAGTCTTTCCTTAGAAATCTGAAAAGCCAAACATTTATATGATGTGATATGTGAGTTTAATAACTAGGCAGATCACCACTGAACTGCTGAGATAAGTTAAACAGGATCAGATAAATGTTATCAGAATAGCATCTTTTTATTCAATCATGTCTTCACATTTTGGAGACAATCAGTTACTCAATTTTATATTGTTTAGTTATTTCCCAAGGGACTGATTATTACTGTCAGATAACTACAGTTTTATTTTTTGAATGATTCTGCTGAATTACATTGCTGCAGAGGAGTCTGGTGTCTTGAACATCAATGACAATATAGTAAATAAATTGATAATATGAGATATACATTTTAGAACAGGTACTGTGCAACTGCAGTTTTATGAAACCAATACTCCTCCAGTTTCTCTGACCAAAGATTTCATATACCCCTCAAAAAAGAGTGGGAGGTAAACCACACAGATCCTGTTTTCAGGCCATCTTCATCACTACCTTCATGCCTTCTATCTGCACACTGGTCAGAATGAAAGATTAATTGATAGATCCTGGTATGATTTTCTATCTTCCCTCTTTTCACAATTTTAGAGATTCATAAGGCTTAACAAAACTTGGTACATACAATTATTTTCAGGGATATCAACCATAGGAATGAGACATTTCTGTTTGAATCTGAACTTGTGGCTTCTGTTTGTGAGTCGATACTTTAGAGAGATGTCTAATGTAGCTTTCAGAATTAGCATATAGAAAATTAGAATTGGGCAAGGACTGTCCCTGTAATTGAAGATGCTGTATTTACAAAAAGACTGAGACTCAAATGGTAGATAAACCAAGAGATGGGAACTTTTCTGCGTCTGTGGTGTGTGGCAATATCCGAATCCAATATTCTGTTGACCCTTTTGGATTAAACCTCCATCCCTTTTTTATTTACAATTGCAGTAGGCTGAATGTGATACTCCAGTTATCATTTTCTAATCTTTTGATCCCACTTACATATGCAAAAAATATCTACTTGCTGTAGAAAGAAAAAACAAAACAAAACAAAACAACCCCCTTAGGCTTTTTGTGGTTCTTTTGGTCCAGAATACTGACATATCAGTTAAGAGTGCATAAGGAGCTTCAGCAGCACGGTGATGTGTGATAAATAAGCATGTAATTAACTCAAGTTTAATTTCAGGTGACTTTGGGGAAAAAGGAATTGGGTTTCCATGAGTTTCATTGTGCATCTGGCCTCAAAACAGGTGTGTGAATTAGTAAACAGACAGTATCTGTACTTCACAACAGAGACTCCACTGATTTGGCTAGTTGTAGTGGGTCTGGCTGAGCTGCTTTTCCCCATCCAGCCCTCATGCTGCAGCACTGGGAGCTGGAGGGTGCTGATAACACACCCGTGTTATGACTGCCAGTGCTCACACGGCACCAGAGGATGGGGGGCAGGATGGGGGAGAAGATACAGCCAACCTGAGCTGACCAGTGGGATATTCCATACCATATGACGTCAGCTCAACTATAAAGGGAGAGGGCAGGAGGAGGATGGGGGGGCATTCTGCTTTGTCCTCCAAGCGGCTGCTACGTGTTCCCGGAGCCCTGCTTCCTGGACTCGGCCCGACATCACCTGTGGACAGGAAGTAGAAAATAACATCTTGTCTATCATAACCCACACCCCTGTGCTTTGCGTCTCATTGTCTCCCTGCGTGCTGTGCTGAAGGGGGTTGGGGGGAGTGATAGAAGGGCTTGGTGGGCACCTGGTGCCTTGCCGGGGTCAACCCACCACACTAGTTTAAATTCATCATGTCCTAATTATTTTATTTGATAGATTAGGTGAATGGATGAATGTGTTAATCTTCATGAAGTCAATCTGGAAAATAGTTAAGTTTGATACTTAATAAGCAGTCATAGTTTAATTTACTCAGTTATGCTGACGAGAGGGGCATGGAGGGAAGTCAGGACTGAGTGGACAAGACCTATATGACTGTTGTTAGAATTTTTCCAGGCCTTTTGAGGGAAAAGAGGGTTCCTTGTCATGTATGTAAATATTAAGCAGTATGAAATAGTTGAAATAGTGCTGGAATACCATAGTGAGATATAGAAGCTAAACCATAGGTTCGAGGTGGCTAGGCAGAGCTTGAAACAGACAAGTAACTAGTTCAAGTGGTGTGGTTATAAGAAAAGTGAGCACTTGAACCATATGAACACCACACCAGTGTGGACTATGAACAAAATACATGTCAAAGCAGACTGCAGTCACTGGCTCTTTTGTTCCTCAGCAAGACTGTTCAGAGTGGTTTGCATTGACTTTTTTATTTTTATCTCTTCGGTGGTTGGTGGAACTACATTTGGGCAAAGTAGCAATTTCACAGCATGAATATGATGTCCAGGGTATATTTTGCTTGCTGTGGGTTATGATGTGTTGGTGTATAAGGGTGCCCAAAAGGATTGTTCCAGCAGAAAACCTGATACACATTTAACACTAATTTCCAAAGAACCAGATGGAGAAGTGCATAAATGCCTGTGACACGACTTGTGTTTTCCTCCTCAAATAAACACATAAGCATATAAATGTAATTTCTGATTGATTGCATTCTACAAATACATTAAATACTGTGATATTGTGTTTCAAAGGTGTAATTATCTACAATGGTAAGTGTTTTGAGATGTGACTTATTTAGGCATATATAGCTACTGTCCTGTATTGTCAGAGATCAGTAAATAATTTTGAATCACAAGGTATGCTTTTTAATATTCTTTGTTTCTATGAATGACAAATACACAGTCTTATACCAGTGTCTATACTGGAAGACAGTGTTAAGCTCAGTAAAACTTATTCTTCATGGCATGGCTTTCAGTGTATTAGGCAGAAAGAAATAAGGTACATAGTAGTCTCTTGGTCTGGATTCAGCAGATTACAAGGAAATGTAAAGCTCTATTTCATTATGAGTAACTCATGAGTTAAGCTGCTTAAGATGGACTGATTTAGATCAACAAATACTAGGGGTCTCATAACCATGAAAAAAATCCACAGACCTATGGACATACTGGTTGAGTTGATCTTTCCTTCTGGCCAGAAAGACTCTATAACGGTGTCTGTACAGTATTAGGGCTGGTCTTGGCATCCTCCCATAGGACAGATCATAAGTGTGCCAGTACAGCAGTAGGCATAGTAGAGGCTTTAGGTCTCTGTGTGTCCTAGAGGAAAGAAAATGAAAAGCATGGCAAAGAAATACTAAAGGAATGAAAGGAGAGCTTCAAATTCTGGACTGCCTTGTAGTGGTTAATGAAATAATTTTTTTAGGTTTGTAAACAGAAATAGATGATGAGCTACCTGTATTAGTTTAGGAATATTTAAAAGTCATCACTTCCCAGTGACCATTTTTTGTTTACATAATAATAAAAAAAAAAATATCTGCAATTTATGCTACTCTAGTTCATATCAAAGTTCTCCTAGTCTATATATCTTCTTGCTGATACAAATCAGAATTTGAAAAGTGAATAAAAAAAATCAGTATTATAATATCAAGTTACATGTCTTCTGATTTTTGTCTTAAATATTTGAAGACTTTATACATCTCATTTCATTGCTATGAACTTGCACTCCTTTCCTCTTTCCATTTTCTGTGTAATCATTTATTTTATGAACCTTTTGGTAGAGGTTTGAAATTTTGATGTCACATTCAAGTGTCTTACAGTTCCTTGATTAATACAGATATAGTAAATGGTAATCTCTTTTTTAATTTTTTTTTCTTTTGTCCCTGAAAAATCTTACAGGAAATATGCATATTGTTATATAATCTGTGTCAACAATATTTTTAATTTTTTTTTTTTTACATATAATTGATCAATTACTTGTCATAACATATTGAATATCTTGTTGAGGCTAAAATGGGAAACTTGAAATACAGCTTTGTGACAAAATACAACCAAAAAAATGATATCTAGAACAAACAATTAATATAGATTTCCAAACCCAAAAACAAGTGTTATAGATGCACTAACATAAATACCTGTGAAAATTATTACCAGTTATTATACAATCCAGATCATTATCTGAATCTATTTTGTGGAAAAAGTCCCCACATATACTTCTAATTTATATAATTCTATATATCTCCATGCATCTATATACAGAGACATGCATATCTAACACATAGAATCATAGAATAGTTTGGATTGGAAGGGATCTTTTAAGATCACCTAGTCCAACCCCCCTGTACTGAGAAGGACCATTTTCCATTAGATCAGGTTGCTCAGAGCCCTGTTTAGCTTGACCTTGAATGTTTCCAGGGACGAGGCATCTACCACCTCTCTGGGCAACCTGTTTCAGTGTTTCACCACCCTCACCATAAAAAAATTCCTCCTTTATAGCTAGCCTAAATCTATCCTCTTTTCATTTAAAACCATCACTTCAGGTCCTTTCTCAACCGACCCTACTAAAAAGTTTGCCCCATCTTTCTTATAAGCCCCTTTTAAGTATTGAGAGGCCACAATAAGTCTGCCAGAAGCCTTCTCTTCTCCAGGCTGAACAATCCCAACTCCCTCAGCCTGTTTTCATAGAAGTGTTCCAGCTCCCTGATCATTTTTTTGGCTCTCCTCTGTACCTATTCCAACAGGTCCGTGTCTTTCCTGGTCTGAAAAGGTCAAAAAGGGCAAAAAGGTGGACCCGGGTAACTATAGGCCAGTCAGCCTCATCTCCATCACTGGAAAGGTGATGGAACATCTTGTTCTTGCCACCATCTCAAAGAACGTGGAGGAAAAGAGGCTTATCATGAGTAGTCAACATGGATTCCGTAAGGGGAAATCATGTTTGACTAATCTGATAGCCTTTTATGATTGCATAAGTACTTGGATAGATGAGGGGAGAGCAGTTGATGTGGTATTTCTTGACTTCAGCAAGGCTTTTGATACTGTCTCCCATGGTATCCTCACAGCCAAGCTTAACAAGGGTGGATTGGGTGATTGTGCAGTGAGGTGGATTGGGAACTGGCTGAAGGACAGAACTCAGAGAGTTGTGGTCAGTGGAGAGGAGTCTAGCTGGAGGCCTGTCACTAGTGGTGTCCTCCAAGGGTCAGTGCTGGGTCCAATAGTGTTCAATATATTCATCAATGATCTGGATGAAGGGATAGAGCGTACCCTCAGCAAGTTTGCTGATGATACAAAACTGGGAGGAGCAGCTGACACTCCAGAAGGTTGTGCTGCCATCCAGCATGACCTGAACAGGCTGGAAACCTGGGCAGGGAGAAATTTAATGCAATTTAATAAAAGCAAGTGTAAAGTGCTGCATCTGGGGAAGAACAACCCCGTGTATCAGTATAGGCTGGGGGTTGATCTGTGGGAGAACAGCTCTGGGGAAAAAGACCTGGGAGTCCTGGTGGACAAGAGGATGACCATGAGCCAACAATGCGCCCTCGTGGCCAAGAAGGCCAATGGCATCTTGGGGTGCATTAGGAAGAGTGTGGTCAGCAGGTCGAGGGACGATCTCCTCCCCCTCTACTCCACCCTGGTGAGGCCCCACCTGGAATACTGTGTCCAGTTCTGGGCACTCCAGTTCAGGAAAGACATTGAGCTACTGGAGAGAGTCCAGTGCAGGGCCACCAAGATTATTAAGGGAGTGGAGCATCTCCCTTATGAGGAGAGGCTGAGAGAGCTGGGTCTCTTTAGCCTGGAGAAGGGGAGGCTGAGGGGGGAATCTCATTAATGTCTATAAATGGGTGAGTGTAGGGAGGATGGAGCCAGACTCTTCTTGGTGTCATCCAATGTTAGGACAAGGGGCAATGGGAGCAAGTTGGAAAATAAGAGGTTTAGGATAAACATAAGAAAAAACTTTTTTACGGTAAGGGTGACAGAGCACTGGAACAGGCTGCCCAGGGGGGTTGTGGAGTCTCCTTCTCTGGAGGCGTTCAAAACACGCCTGGACATGTTCCTGTGTGACTTATTAAAGGTGATCCTGCTCTGGCAGGGCGGTTGGACTAGATGATCTTTCTTGGTCCCTTCCAACCCCTAACAATCTATGAATCTATAAGGACTCCAGAGATAGATGCAGTACTCCAGGTGGGGTCTCAGAATGCAGCAGAGGGGCAGAATTACCTCCCCCAACCTGCTGGCCACACTTTTTTTGATATAGCCCAGGATCAATATACTTCTTTATTTACTTTATTTACAGTGCTTTCCTGAATTGTTACAGTGACTGGTGAGGTTTGAAAAAGCCCATTTTAACTGAATTGACATCAGAAACTTCTAAGATGTATTCAAGCAGTCAGTAAGTATGCTGCTGTTTATGAAATCAAGCCTTTTAAGCCATAATAGGTAAAAGATATAACTTCATGATACTATTTTGCTAATGTCTTGAAATCTAGCTTTCATCTGTGGAAAATTTTAAAATTATAACTTTTTTTTTTTTAAGGCATAAAGCCTTCAGGATGTATGAACTTGGCCTGACTACATGGTTTCTAGAGGTCCCCTCTAACTGCAGCTAATCTATTATCCTGAAATTTGTGACTTAAAAAAAAAAAAAAAAATTAGTAGTTAGGAGATATCAAAATAGAAACGAAAGAAAATAAAAATATTTCTAAGATTTTTTCTTGTTCTTGAATTCAATAAAGAATGAAAACAATGTATTATTGGAGATTTAGAAGGGGGGAAGTTTTTAAAAAACTGTCCTCATTTTCAAAAAGTAATTCAGGAAACTTAGGTAACTGACCCTAAATTTTATCATTTCATTTGGATTTCATTTTAAATTTTCATGGAATAATAAAGACATTAATTATTTATTATCTTAAATATTTCTAAATAATTGCACAATCTAAGGATTTTCATAGCAAAGATGGTGTTCTTAAACAAAAGTTGCTAGGAGAAAATATTTATAATTTTATCAAAATTGCAAAATTCTAAACCATCAGTATTCTCATATTAACGGTTGTGGAAAGTATTTAAAGGTAAGATGCTCCTATTTACTCAATAAAGTGATTTGTACACTTTTCCTTGGTGATATAGTTGTAGGGAGAAGGATTTCAGAATATGATATGTAGAAAAAAGTGGATTTATACTGCAGATGGAGGATGTGATGTAGGAATATAGCAGTTACAGCAGTAGGCTTGTTTAAGCCAGTTCCTTGCACAGCTGTTTTAGGATTGGTAAAGCCAGATTTGATTTTAAGGCTCAATTCAAACAGAAGAGCTGTACTTTATGCTTTTTCTGTCAGGTTAAGATTTGCTTGATTTAGAGAAAGAATGTGGAGGAATGTCTGTAGGCAGAATCTTGGCAAGGGTCTCAGACAGACACCAGATAGGAAGGAAATAAGGTCATGTATAAATAACAGTCCGACTGTACAGGACTAAGACTAGGATTCATTTTAAAGAAAATTATAAAAGATTTTAATTTTTGCTAATATAATAAGAAGGAGAACAGATAACTTTTTTTTTTTTTCTCTCTTCAGAAATAAAACCTATAAAATTTGGTTCTAAACCTGATATATTACAATCTAGGATCTTTTACTTCAGTGTTTCACTATGTTAGAAGTGCTCTTACTTCATGCTTTCATTCTTTCATGATGCACTACCTTTCCTTTTCAGGGGAGGATTGACTCAGATGAGTGTTATGAAGCATGAAATGTAGTCTAACAGGGATATTCAACCCACAGGGACAAGAGGAAACATGTGGGATGCCTGAACTGACAATAGTTGCTCCTGGCAGCTTTGGAAAAGATATTTTTCTTTCAAAAAAGTATCTCATTTACTGACCAGAATGACATGACTGCTAGTGAATTCAGGTGGTGTCTTTTGGAAGAAACAGGAAAGTACATTTGTTTTCTTTTTCTTATGGTAACTTTTGGGAGGATATCTCAGAGGAATGTTTGGTCTATATTATGAGACACTGTAGTTTTTTGACCTTTCTTGAATCAAATTAAAATAGAAGCAAACAAACATGGTCAGTTTTTCTTTAAGCTTGTTCCAAAAATTTACCATTCCAATGGTTCACTCCTAGTATTAAGCAAGACATACAAATAATTTGATGGTTCAATTTTTTTTTTTTAATTAATATTTAATTATCTGCCTTTGTCTTCTCTTGTTACAGATGAAAATACATATGTTGGGCATTTTGGATCTTCATTACAATGGTTTGAGGACAGTGTACACCCACATGAGCATTAGGAGAAAACATTCAAAAAACTGGAAAACAAGCCATAGAAGCAGAAAAGATTATTTTGGCTGCTATCTTTGAAATGAAAGATTGGAAAGTGGTACAAGAAAGCACAGAAAGAAACTAAGAATATGACAAGAATATGGCCAGCCTTACTCTTAGCTCTCTTATATTTTATTTTACTTATTTATTTTTCTGATCTTGTGGAGGAAAAATACCAAATTTGACCAAGGTCAGCATATGCAGGGGAAGATACAATAAGATGTTCTTGAAATAAACATATTTTTAATACAGAAAGAGATTACTGGGATCTTACCACCTGACAAATGTAACTTCATGATTTTTTTAACAAAAGTAATAAATGTTAAAAGAGAATGTGCATTTTAAACTAAACAGTAAGCAGCAGGAAATTATCAGGAATAAGTATTGCTGTATTTTTTTTTCTTATAGTGTAAATACAGTCATGTTCAATAACAGTTATGAATACAGTACATTGACCAGGGGAATGTGTCATGAGTATTGCAATGTATTTATGATCTGTTTTCAAATTTTAAAATAAATCAAGAGTTAAGTGACCTGAGGAATACATCACAGGCAAAATGGTTGACATTCAAAATGGTAACAGTCAAAAGGCAAAAACCAGAAATGTGACTTCTAGAAATTATGTCTGCTAGAAACTGCATTTTGATCATCTAAGAGGGAAAGAATAAAAATGGCTACATTGACTGTTAATTGCAGAAAAGTTGTGAACTAGGTGTGCACATCTGAAGTTTTGCAGGTAAAATACTTCCAGTAATGATAGGGGATTTTTAACTAAGAATGGAAAAGTTCTAAGTTAAAGTATCATGCACAGTTTAACCATCTATGTCTGGAAATATTTATTTAAAGTGGAACAGAAGTAGAGTAAAACTGTAATGTTATATGTGGCCCAGAGCAGGATCATGGCCACTTCTGGATAATACAGGCATCCTGGGAGCCTGACAGCAGGCTAGAGCTGATCAGTCCTGCTTTCTAATCCAGCAATTGGTTTGAGTACAGCACTGCACAACAAAACTGTAGCATTCCCCTTTCCAAAATGAGCCTTTTTTGTGTAAATTTCTGGTTCTCTGCTGTATACTATAACACACGGAATAGATGGGCCATGAGACAAGGTGGTTTGTATAGCAACATCAATTGGTGTCTGGGACAGCAAACAGCTGCTTTCTACAAACACATTCTCTGCATAAACAACCAAGAGGGAAATAACTGTGTTAGAGATTTATATATATCAAAATAAATATACATTGCTGGTATAGGAAGAAATGCATTTACTGACTGTGGAAAACTCACTCTGGAGACTGAGAGGACATTGCTAACATTGGAGGACTTTGAATCCTGAAACAGCTTCCAGCCAGCCTTGGGGGAGAAAGAATCACAAGAAACTTTTGGAGGAAATTTTCTTATCATGAAAAGACAGCAGGCTTGGTTCTGTCCTCTAAATCTATACCATTTTTTCCTAAAAATTCTTGAGTAAATCCTTTAATTAAATAGTTTCTTGTAATTTCATTTCATCTGCTCCTATTCCTACTCCTAAAATCTCAGGCTTAATATCTTTCTGTTTCTATAACATTTTCTTTGTAATGTTTCAGGAAGACACAAAATGTACATTGGGAGTCAGATTTGGACACCAATAAAGGAGAATAAACTTTGTCTATAGAAAAGAAGTAGAAGGCAGACTTCCATTCAGCATCATAGCATATGTCATTGAATGCCTAAATACTCAGTAATGTGATTTTGATAACAGGATTGCAGGCACAAGAGAGGTCTAGAGAATGAAACTATAATTAAAGAGGAAACTAGGAGGTTTGGACACCAAATTTCAGTTATCCCATTAGCAGCTAATCTTTGGCAAAAATTCAGATTAAGTCAAATGATACTATTCCTTTCAAAAGAGGATCAATTTCTTTAGATTTTCTCTCCAAACTGTAGTTAGGAACTGTTGTTTTCCTGTGATGCTATCATTTACCTAGTGTGCATACAGAAATATTGCCCTGTTTGACTTTAGAAAATTTGGCCAGTGGAATAAAGCTATGACACTTGTCTAAACAAAGGAACTGTCATCTCATATCACAAGCTCCTTCTAAATAAAGTGCTGGAGTGCTCCAAATTTGTTTTTCTTTAATGAACCCAAGCCTTTTCACTGTCATTATTCATTCCTTCTGAAAACACTGGAAAATGCAATACATTACTCAGCTGTGACCTAGCATGTCCTAAGGTGCATATTTTATTGATGTAAATAAATGATATTCTAGTCTATCCAAATGCTGATGTTTTGATTTTATAGCAATACTGTTTACTTTAAAAGTTGTCATTAGTACAATGATTATTTTCCCTGGAGGCTCTGATGATAAACGGGAGGACCACTGCTAGTAGCCTGCTTAGTATCAGCAGATTCACAGGACAGTTAAACTATTGGATTCTGGAGCATAAAGAGGAAATAGTTAAAATGTTTTCTGTTTTCTGTGTTTTCCTCCAGTCTATATTTTTTCTTCTATTGAAAGAAAGACATTTGAAAGTGCATTAGTTTCATGCTTACATAAATGCAAAAACTCAACTGATAAAATTACGATGTTAAACTCCAGTATTACTGGGTATGAAATTAAAATGAACTGGACACTGAGAATTTGCTATTATTATAAACTAAAATCAAATAAAAATGTTCATTTTACTGTGCTCAGAGCTAGAATAAATGTTGTAGATGCTTTCCTGTGCTTTTGATATAAGCTGTCCCTCTAGTTTTCTTCCTGGATATCAATCTTGGAAACCAAACACATGTAAATTCTATTTCCCTTATTTCTGCCTTTAGGTGGCATCCAGTTTTATTAACAGAAATTCATTTTAAAAAGGTCACTGACTTAATGAAATTGTTTTCAATGTTTATGCCCATACCTTCCTTTGCAAAAATAGATTTACCTTAACTAGGTATTCATCAGTACAAATTAACTGGAAATATTAAATGCTGTTTCATTACATGAGAAAAAGAAATGAAAAATGTGCTGTTACTGCTCTGGGGAAAAAGGGGTAATGTGCTGAATCAATGAGAAGGAAAAACTAAAAATATTTATGGCTTGGACATCCAAGGGACCTGGGTAAATCCTAGTGATTGATCCTCTCTGAGGTTGTTGGAAGCTAAGCAGGTAGGGTAGGTTTTGACAAAGGTTCCATTCCTCATTAAAAAATATATATCACATTCATTTTAAAGCTAATAATGCTGGGATACTTGAGTTAAATAAATAAAATAAAGAATGCTGGCATCAGTTTTTTCCACAGTTAAATCCATCTCTGGAAAGAATTGCTGACAACACTGG
The DNA here is from genome assembly GCA_025345505.1 of Todiramphus chloris collaris. NCBI lineage: Eukaryota > Metazoa > Chordata > Aves > Coraciiformes > Alcedinidae > Todiramphus > Todiramphus chloris. The sequence goes on along the minus strand of JANVCC010000021.1, from coordinate 13,069,539 downwards.
GATTCTAACAAAGACGAATTATAGGAGATAAAAGGGGGCCGATTTCTGAAATTGTAACTCATTCAGAACTGGAAAATAATTTTTGTAAGGTTACAGACCACAGTTGTTTCACTGCTTTTTTTTTGTTTGTTTTAAATAGGAAATAACACGAAGGCCATTCAGGCTTTCTGGCATGGAGTATCTAAATGAAATAGAAGAGGCAAAAAACTTATTTCATACTCTATAGCTTTTTCCTCAAAGAAACTCACTTAGTATTGAATTACAGTAGAACAGAATATAATCCTTATGGTTAAGATACATATCAGAGACAGTTTGGGACAATAAAATGCAGGACTACCGGACTGGTTATTGCACTGAGTTAGTGAATATTTAATACTTCCATATAGAATTATCATTTTTGTAACAGATACTTCTAGTAAAATTAATGAGCTCTGCTTGCAAGAACTACTGTTAAGGATCTTTATGACAAGATGTCAGAGTCCAGTATTTTTTAACCAGGGTCTTTTTGTTTCATATTAATGAAATTTACTTAATTTAAGATATTTTATATTACATGGGATGCTTTTTTTTTTTCCCAAGTTCACTTGGGCTTTAGCTTTCCCGACTGTGTCTGGATTCTCAGACAATGTCTATATATTCCTCACAGTTTACCTGTCCTTGCTTCCACCCTGTGTGTACTTTCTTTACAGTGTTTGAGTTTGACTAGGAGCTTTTTATTCATCTTTTGCAAACCTTCTGGGTTTTTTTGCCTGACTTTGTGTTTTTGGGGATGGACTGTTGAGCAGGAACAGGTGATCCTTGAATATTAATCAGGTTTCTTGCCATGCCTTCTCCTCCAGAACCTTATCCCATGGGTCTCTTCCAAGCAGATCTTGGAAGAGGCCAAAGACTGCTCTCCTGAGGGCCAGGGTAGTTAGCTTGTTGTGCATCCTCCTCATTGGCCTCAGGACCCACTATCTCACAGTCACTGCAGCCAAACCTGCCTTTGATTTTTTTATCCCCAAGGAGCCCCTCATTAGTGGTGATGATGACATCCAGCAAAGCACCTCTCCTTATTGGCTTCTCTATACCTTGATTGCTTATGCAATCTGTGGTGTTGTCCCTCCAGAAGATACCAGAGTGGTTGAAGTCTCCCATGAGGACCAGGGCCTGAGAATGTGAGGCTGCTCCTGTTTATTGAGGGCCTCATACATATGTTCTTCCTGGTCAGGGTGGTATGTAGCAGATACCCACTATAATGTCTTTACCTGTCCTCTCTTTAATCTCAACTTTCAAGCTCTCATCCATCTCCCATGCACTCCATCTGCTCACTCGCATAAAGGTCAACTACTTCTTATTTTCCCACTTTGTTCTGTGTCCCTCTGTTGCAACACTCCAGTCGTGAGAGCCTTTCCACCACAGCTCCATGATTCCAACAAATTTTTAGTACTGCAACTACACACAGATCTCTAAATTTTTGTGATTATTCATGAGTGTATAAGTGCTTTAGAAAGGTATCCCAGGCATACCATTACCAGTTTCTATAATGTGTTTACTGACATGATGCTGGGGGTCCCCAGCCCCTGAGAAGTAACATGAGGGTTGAAACCAGCTCATGCTCATTGCCTTCTTCAAAATTACTTGGTTAATTACTCAGTTTTCATACTGTATGTTGGACTGAGCCATATATTCACATCCTCCACCTCCATGCTAGCCTGGCTAACTCAGAGGGACATTTAGGCTTTTCTAATGAACTCAAGGAGAAACATTTAAATCATCAGCTGATTCACTCAACTGACACAGATGTCTATCTAAGGCAAAGGCTAAGGTTCAGTCCTTTTCGTGTTGAGATGAAGTCAGCTTCTTTGCAACAGTTGTGATGACTCACACACAGAGTTACTCACTGAGCTTCATGTGCACATCACCTCTGCTCATCTCCACAGAGCCTTCTTTCATTTTAGGGGTTTACTGGTCACTGACACAAGCGGGAAACTGTTTCTATACATTCATAATATAGAAAGAAATCTTTATTACATTACAGGCTTAGAAATTGATAGACTACATACTTAAAAAAAAAAATCATTGGAAATTGCGAAAAAATGTTTTGACACTTTAAAACATTATGCTTCTACAGTAGAAGATGCTTATCCTGTCTGAGAATTCTTTCGTTCTTTCACTAGTATGATTAAAGTACTAAGAAATAGTTACCACAGTAACAGAACAAGATGACAGACCCTTCTGCTGACTTTTACTAAAATGTGAAATCATTGCTATTGCATAACAGTTGCTGAGATATAAACCACATCTAATTTGCAGGCGATACAAAATGCTTTCAACAACTGTAGTACTAGAAAGTTTATGGTTCAAATTAGATAAGTAGTTCAAGCAAGATAAATGGATGGAAAATACATACAAATTAGAAGTATGCTATTTATTTCATTAAACCATCATCACAAAAAAACAAACCAAAACAAACCCCAAAACCAACAACCAAACAAAAAGAAACCAGAATAAGAAAACTTAATTTGTACTTACTGAGAAAGCTATTCCTATCCATGTAGGTCCAGATCACAGCTGTAAGCAGGTATATAACTAAGAATGAGAAATTTGGCATTCTGTGGCATTCAAATTGCACTAATCTGCTAAATCTCCTTAGATTATTTTAATTATTTTGACCATAGGTCAAGAAAGAGGAACCAGATAATTTTTTCTGTGCTCATCTGCAGCTTGATTACTCGACTGACTAAATCTGCTATACAACTGTGCATCACTGTATAGGTTGGGAATGCTAACTGCTACAATAGTTAGTGTTAAGAGAAGCTAAACAAGATGAAGTAAACACATATCTTGCCTTTCCATTACTGCTTACTCTAGAAAATTAAGCATAATCTGACCTCTGGAGATAATACAGCAAGGAGATTTAAGTGTATCATATAGTTGTAGTCATTACCTTTTTTCCATATTATTCTTACACCTGGCTTCAGAATCATAGAATCATAGAATTGTCAGGGTTGGAAGAGACCTTAAAGATCATCTAGTTCCAACCCCCCTGCCATGGGCAGGGACACCTCCCACTAGAGCAGGTTGCTCAGAGCACCATCCAGTCTGGTCTTAAAAACTTCCAAGGATGGGGCTTCCATCACCTCTCTGGGCAACCTGTTCCAGGGTCTCACCACCCTCCCTCATGGTGAAGAAATTTTTCTTAATATCTAACCTGAATCGACCTATCTCTAGCTTTAATCCATTCCCTCTAGTCCTATCACTGCCTGACAGCCCAAAAAGTCCCTCCCCAGCTTTCTTGTAGGCCCCCTTCAGATACTGGAAGGCCACAAGAAGGTGTCCCCAGAGCCTTCTCTTCTCCAGACTGAACAACCCCAACTCTCTCAGTTTGTCCTCATAGGAGAGGTGCTCCAGCCCTCTGAGCATCCTCGTAGCCCTTCTCTGGACACGCGTCTTCGTTTGAAAGACAGGTGTCTGCTAAGGAAGGCAGGAGCCCCCTTGGAATGGCAAATGCAACTCCTTTCCCTCCGAATGCTTATAATTTTGAAATTAAGGGGCTTTCAGGCAAAGATGAGGGATAGGAATAACCATTCTTTACTAAATATATGTAACACAAGGCAAAACAAACAACACTAATTATGGCAGTAACAACAGAGCCAAGAACCCAGTGCCAAGCACTCACCCCTTTGGTGCAGTTCCACTCACAGCCGGCAGGGACGCGGGCGGCTCCCAGTGAGCAGGGAGGGCGCAATGGTCTCCACGCCGCTCCGGAGCCATCTCAGTCCTCATCTGGCAATGGCCGACGAATAGCCCACTTCACAAACACCCCTGGGCAGCCGATCCCGGTGCAGGGACAGCAGGGACAGAAGGAGAAGCAGGAGACGCAGCAAGGACGACCTCTCTCCAAGCTGATCCCGCCGCCCAGCAGGATCCTCAGGAGGCAGCAGGGGTAGAAGGAGAGCAGGAGACGCAGTGGGGACAACTTCTCTCCACCATGAGGGCAGCTTCTCCTCACCTTGAATGCAGGGAGGAAAAAACAAGAGCCCTAGGGGCTTCACCCAACCCCCTTTATTCTGCTGGCTGGACCCCTCCCCCTGTGGCCAGGTCTTTTTGTCTCTCTTAAGTACAGCAATTTATCTCCTTGATGAACAATTATGGAAAAATTCTTTAAGAGAAAAAGGAAAACAGATGAACTCCCCAGAACCCCAACAACAAATTACAGCACATCCATATCATTCTTGTAATAGGGTCCAGAACTGGACGCAGTACTCCAGGTGAGGTCTCATGAAAGTGGAGTAGAGGGGGAGAATCACCTCCCTAGACTTGCTGGCCACACTTGATGCAGCCCAGGATATGACTCGTCCTCTGGGCTGCAAGAGCACATTGATGGCTCATAGAATCATAGAATCATTATGGTTGGAAAGGACCTCCAGGGTCATCAAGTCCAACCTTTGTCCTAGCATTTCTCTAACCACCACACCATATCCTCAAGCTCCACATCTAATTGTTCTTTAAACACCTCTGTTCTCAAGCCATTCCCCAACACACCTCCAGGGATGGTGACTCCACCACCTCCCTGGGCAGCCTGTTCCAGTGCCTAACTACCCTCTCAGTGAAGAATTTCCTCCTAATATCTAATCTAAACCTCCCCGACACAACTTGAGTCCATTTCCCCTTGTCCTATCATTACTAATTTGAGAGAAGAGACCAACACCAGCCTCACTACAACCTCCTTTTAGGTAGTTGTAGAGGGCAATAAGGTCTCCTCTCAGCCTCTTCTTTTCTAGACTCAACAAAGACAGTTCCCTCAGACGGTCTTCATAGGGCATTCTTTCCAGCCCTTCCACCATCTTTGTTGCCCTTCTCTGCACTTGCTCCAGCACCTCGATGTCCCTCCTGTGCTGTGGTGACCAAAACTGGACACAGTACTCAAGGTGCGGTCTCACAAGTGCCGAGTATAGGGGTAATCATGTTGAGCTCCTCCACCAGCACTCCCAGGTCCTTTTCTTCACGGCTGCTCTCAAGCCAGTCACTGCCCAGCCTATATTGGTGCTTGGGATTGCTCCGACCCAGATGGAGGACCTTGCATTTGGCCTTGTTGAACTTCATGAGATTGGCACGGGCCCTCCTCTCCAGCCTGTCAAGGTCCTTCTGGATGGCATACCTTCCGTCCAGAGTGTCAGCTGCCTCACACAGTTTAGTGTCGTCGGCAAACTTGCTGAGGGTGCACTCAATGCCACTGTCCATGTCGCTGACAAAGATGTTAAACAAGACTGGTCACAGTACTGATCCTTGAAGGACTTCACTTGTCACTGGTCTCCACTTGGATACTGACCCATTGACAACCACTCTTTGGGAGCGGCCATCAAGCCAGTTCTTTATCCACTGAATTGTCCGTCCATCAAATCCATATTCCACCATCTTGGAGAGCAGAATGTCATGCAGGACAGTGTTGAAGGCTTTGCTCAGGTCCAGGTAAATGATGCATAATTGACATCAGTTGATGAATAACTGCCATCAATTCACCATTGTATGAAAGCAAGTCTTAACTGATTTGGGTGTAGAAAAAATACCTATCTGAAGAATACTAAACACTGCTAGCTTTGATCTATTTTCTTTTGCCAGAAGTATTGTCTTGTTTGTCACCCTACTTTGTGCAGTAAAATTTCTGCTCTCACTTGATCATACGGCTAAGATTGTGGAACAAACACATTTATATTAAATCTCACTTCTTGCTTTGATGCTACCAGTTCAAATAGTGTTTGGGTTTTTTTAACTTATGCTGTCTATAACAATTATGTTTATGATGTCTAAAAGGTAATTGAAACACATCAAGACTGGATGCCAAGGCTGATAAAGGACTCTGTTAAAGTTATCGTTTATTGGTCTGTTATCAGGCTTAAAATTCCACTGTATTTTTCTTCTTATATTGTAAACAACATAAATTGATATAACACATTTCATCCTTCCTTATAAATTGCTGAAATTATTTTGTATTGCAACTTCAGTATCTCTGATTTACAATAGATTTCTGATTCCAGGGCAAAATTTAAGCCATTTTCAGATCATGAGAGACCAAAGCTGGTGCTTAAAGACCAGAAAAAGGTTTATTATAATGGTAAAGCAAATCCATGTTTCCTTAACATAGCTAAGTTTATCCAGTGTGAACAGGTAACAAATTATGCTGCAGAAATACTTTTTCCTCTTTATCTAGTTTTGTGTCAGTTCATAAGCTAATCCTGGGAAGATGTCTACACGTGCTCAACTTTATGCACCTGCATGACTAACATCATTGGGACTCACATGTTTAGAGTAAAATATGCACAAAAATATTCTGGGTTTCAGTTTAGTTAAAGATGTAAGAAAATAATGCTTTTCTGGCTGCAATGAAATGGGTGACTTTTGAATAAGTAAGTTGATGAAAAATTGCATAGCTAGTTGAAGATTGATTGGATGATTTATTTTTTCCTCTTTTTTTTTTTATTTTATTTTTTTTTTTAAGTATAAATTCAGCTAACTCCTGCTTTAAGAGGGAGTAAAACTAACCAATGTTTATTTCCAGCTTCCTTAGACTAACATAGACATATGTATCTCACACAATTATATTACAGACGGACACCTTATAAAAAAGATATTCAGAAATAATTTTTTTTAAGGTAACTTTGCCTCTTGCAGCCTTTCATATATCAATCATGTTTGTTTCTCACCTCGAGGGCATTTATGCATTGGTAAAGCAGGGTTGTGTAGTACTAACTTAGTGGTTCTAGAGAATTTTGCCAGACTGCTAGCTGCTAGTCCAGGACAAGATAAGTGTCTCCAAGGTTTTACATGATATGTCACAGTCTCATGCAGATGTCACAGATAATTGGGTGTCTCAAATGACACTAACCGCTTCTGTTTAGGTTCTTGAAATCCCACCTGACAAATCTCAACATATGAAATCTTTGCTTCAGTGTGTGAGTTCAGGGTTCACACCGCATAGATAAATACCTGTAACCAAATACAGTCTGTACGATGCCTCAAGCAGGCAGAAAGGTGTCCAATTCTTAGCAGAGGCAGGAAAAAGATTTGTAAAAATGGGAAACAAGACAGTAGATGAGATTTTGGACCAGGTGATGGGACTGAAGAAAAGATTCTGGGTCAGGAGCCAACAATTCATCTACTGGTTATTAACACTGTTAGATGTAGTATTCAACATAAATGTACGCCTTCCTCTACAAAGTGCTATAACTAGGAATGAATTAGCAAGTTTTTATCAGGCAGGACAAAAAACTTTGAAGAGCAAGAGATTAAGATGGAAATTAAAGATCTCTCAAGTTCTTTTTCCCATTTTTTAAAAATAATTAATAGTATTTGTCCTATGTTGTTACATTCCATCTTTTTCTATATGCATATTGAGATAATAGCTCATATTCTATATCATAAATCTGGGTTGTAAGAGTTATTTCACATAGGATGTTAGTATTTACTGAGTCTCAACAGTGTGCTTTGTATACAGTTCCTGCCCAAAGGAGTCTAGAGTCTAGCTGGTCTCAGACAAAACAATTTGGAGATCAAAGTAAAAGATTTAATTGCAGCAGAAGCCTGGAGCTCTGGAAAAATTTGCTTGCATCAGTAATGCAAATGTCCAGGGGGTGATTTGAATGCAAGATGGGAAAACATTTATGAAGAGATAAATGTAGCTTACTTGACAAGAAGAGGTTAAAGTCACAGAATCACAGAATCACAGAGTGTTAGGCTTGGAAGGGACCTAGAAAAATCATTTAGTCCAACCGCCATGCCGGAGCAGGACCACTTAAATCAGGTCACATAGGAATGTGTCCAGGATGGTTTTGAATGCCTTCAGGGAAGGAGACCCCACAACCTCTCTGTGGAGTCTGGTCCGGTGCTCTGTTGCCCTCACCGTGAAGTTTTTTCTCATGTTTATGTAGAACCTCCTATATTCCAGCTTGCACCCATTGCCCTTTGTCCTATCATTGGACGTCACTGAGAAGATCCTGACTCCAACCTCCTGACACTTGTGCTTTACATATTTATAGTCAACCCTCAGTCTCCTCTTCTCCAAGCTAAAGAGACCTTTCCTCATAACACAGATGTTCCACTCCATCATCTTTGTGGCTCTGTGCTGGACTCTCTCAAGCAGTTTTCTGTCCTTCTTGAACTGAGGGGCCCAGAACTGGACACAATATTCCAGATGCAGTCTCACCAGGGCAGACTAGAGGGGCAGGAGAACCTCTCTCGACCTACTAACCACACCCCTTCTAATGCACCTGAGGATGGCATTGGCCTTCCTGGCCACAAAGGCACATTGCTGGCTCACGGTCGTCCTGCTGTCCACCAGGACCCCCAGGTCCCTTTCCCCTACACTGCTCTCCAACAGGTCAGTCCCCAACCTGTACTGGTATATGGGGTTGTTCTTGCCCAGATGAAAGACTCTACACTTTCCCTTGTTATATTTCATTAAATTTCTCCCTGGACAACTCTCCAGCCTGTCCAGATTTCACTGAATTGCAGCACAGCCTTCTGGTGTGTCAGACACTCCTCACAGTTTTGTATCATCAGTGAACTTGATGACAGTGAACTCTGTTCCCTCATCCAAGTTGTTGATGAATATATTGCATAGTACTGGCCCCAGGACTGACCCTTGAGGGACTCCACTAGATACAGGCCTCCAGCTAGACTCTGCCCCATTGACCACAACTCTCTGGCTTCTCTCCTTCAGCCAGTTCACAATCCACCTCACTACCTGATCTTCCAGACCACACTTCCTCAGTTTATCTTCCAGGATGTTGTGGGAGACTGTGTCAAATGCTTTACTGAAATCAAGATAAACCACATCCACTGCATTACCATCATCTGTCCACCTGGTTATGTCCTCATAAAAGGCTATCAGGTTGATCAAGCATGACTTGCCCTTGGTAAAGCCATGCTGACTGTTCCTAATGACCCTCATATCCTTGATATGCTTAGAGACAGTGATAAGGATAAGTTGTTCCATCACCTTTCCAGGGATGGAGGTGAGGCTGACTGGTCTGTAGTTACCCAGGTCCTCCTTCTTGACCTTTCTGAAGGCTGGAGTGACATTTGCTTTCCCCAGTCCTCAGACACCTTTCCTGTTCCCCGTGACATACCACAGATGATGGAGAGTGGCCTAGAAATGACTTCTGCCATCTCCCTCAGCACCCACAGGTGAATCCCATCAGGACCATCAGGGTTTATGGATGTCCAGATTGCTTAACTGGTCCCTAACCCAGTCCTCATTAACCAAGGCAAACTCCTCCTTTACCCTGACTTTCTCTAGGGCCTCAGGGGTCTGGGGATCCTCAGGACAACCTCCAGCAGTATAGACAGAGACAAAGGAAGTCTGCCAACCCTACTGATTATTTCTTATTTGCAACAAGCACAGTGACTCCTGACAGTCTTCCATTAGTTGTGCTGTGTAACTGCATGCTGGTGCTTGATGAAATTTTGACCGTTATATTACATTTTCTATCACATGTGGAAAAGCACTTCTTCATGCTGCAGTTCTTTGAAATCTCTTCAAAAAGTTTGTAGAAGTCTTGACCACCTGTAGATAAAGGTGTGATATTGATTGATGTAGTGCTTGGACCATAGCCTCTGTACTGCCTATAATAGTCTTGCTATATCATATGATCTGCACATCTGGTTTCAGTAGCTACAGGTTGGCTGTGCCTCTTCGAGGCAACAATTTGCCTTCTTACTTTAAAAAAGAAAAAAAAAGGCAAGCTTATTTATTCTTGACACAGACTATCAGTTTTTCTACCCTACAAAGATCCAGTAACAATAATCAAAGCAGAAACTAAAAGCAAAACAGTTTGGGTGCAGACTTATTCCCAGAAGATGAAGTAACAGGTAGCATTAAAGAAAATATAAAACTAGAAATATCAACAAGTTAAAAGCACCAAGCTGCTTATTTTACTTATAAATAATAAAGGAGGGGTGTTGATTTTTTTTAAAGAGTTGCAACTTAAAACTAATATGATTTCACAGATTCTTTTATTAATGTTCTTACCTAATGCAAAAAGCTCAGATTTGCTCTTGAAGAACTGCACAGCATCCTAGTAATACGTCATTCCTATCTGACATATTCCTATTTCCTATGTATACTAATAGTATGTAACAGAACTTTAATTCAAACATTGTCTAAATTCTCCATGGAGAATATCTGAGGGATAGAGAAAATTTTACAGGGTAAATACAAAAGAAATAATACTATATACATTTTTTTCCCACTGTGTAAGAGATTTCTGTGGCAAAAAAGAATTGTAGTATCATGTCTTTCCCTAACTCAGACTTAAAAGAAAAAAAAAAAGTTCTATGCAGGACCTGTTTGAGTGATATAATAGAAAAAAAAAAGTAAATACATTTATTTATTTATTTATTGCAGTACATTTGATCATTGATATCTGTGCATGTATCTTTTCTTGCTATTGTCTATAACATCATACAGATTAGATTACAGTTAATTAAAAAAAAATTAATCTGTGAAACAAGGGGGTGCATGGGAGTGATAATTATTAACTCTACTGCTATGTATCACCTTTGGACCAGGCACATTAAAGCAATTTAAAAAGAAGAAAAATAGCAATAATTTAATTTTACATATGGTAATTTGAGTCTCAGTGAAGGGAAGTAATTTGCCCAAAATCAGATTGTAACCCAATAGACAAATGGCAAGTCAAACACAGGTCTCTCAAGACTTCTCTATGGGTATATGATCACATCTCTTGGATTATTAGGTACATCCTGTGCCAGTTAGTGTCTTGTAAGGGCTATCTGTCACCTGATTCCTGTTTGAGAAAAGATCATACCAGGTGACTTTGTATAATTGGCTAATGAAAATCTATTTTCAAGTAGCTTCACAGTTTGCCTTGTATTTTGCCACCATTGTTTAGTGACTGCATACTCTGAAAACACAGAAGAATAGTTCAAACAAGTAAACATATAAACAAGCTGACCTCCGCAGAAAAATGTATATAAAGAATTCTACTCAATTTCTTTAAATTATTTTACAAAAACCCTCATACAGGTTAAACACATGCTCTTACAAATTCAATATATAGAAAGTAAGTTGTACTGTACAGCAGGGATGTCATAATGCAATATTTTTCTAGAGTTTCTAGAAAAAAAAAAAAAAATGTGCTAAGGTACAACTCTACTGACCTGCAGTTTTATAGGTACCATTTAAAGCACTTGCATGACAGAATAATCAGTTTATTGTACAGAGGCTTGAAGATCACTGTGGACATATTAATTTTTTGAGTTAGGAAACCAGTGCTGCTAAGCAATAACCCAATATCCGCATTCATCCTTGTCAGTTTATAAATTTGTTTAACAGTGTTTTCAAGATCTTCACACATTATGCAATAAAATAATTCTGGATAAAAGTAATAGGAAAATTGTTGTTTAAAGGTAGTATATTTATACAAAGATTTTATTGGCAATGTGTCTAACAAATCATTTGGATGGAATTCTTCTTTCAGTTACTGCACAGCAATTCTGAATCTACTGACATCAGCCCAATTGACTTATATCAGAAATGACTGTTAGACTGAGGCTCACACCTTGTTAAAATCTGTTTGCACCCTTTCATGTATTACTGTGAAATTGCCACTAAAAGTCTAAGGCAGCATAATTTATAAACTGAAATGTCAGAAAAGAGAAGCATAACAGTTAAAGCAACTAAAATAGGGCAGTAAGAATATTTGAATGGAAAAGAGACTTATTCTTAATTAATTGCCCTTCCCTCTAAAAGATCAGTATGTACCTGACCAAAGTAGATTCCATTATATTCATGTGTTGATAAGGATGTCAAAGAGATTCTACAACTGATGAAGCCTAAGTGAATGTAATGGTGGTTAATTATGCCCCTTTTCAGAGTCTCTCAGCAGAATTTTATGGTATTTTTGTTTTGTCTAATGCACAAGGTATAAAGTGCAGATGTGTTTACATTTCCTTTGAAGTGCTGCTTTATGCAGCAAATTTTTTGCCTTTGTACATACTGCTTCCTTGCATTTATGATAATCAAGCCACCCATGTTCTCAACCCTTGCACTTCCCTCAGTTGTCACATAGCACACTTGTTCAGTGGCCTGGAAAATCCACTGCCATGTGTTATACAAGAGAAATGTTAATAGGAAGGACCACAGGTTTTAAAGTAACCAGATGTCTGTTTGGAAAAACAGAATTATTTCAAGAGAATGGGAAATTTTGAATACTGCAGTTGGCTTCTCTGTGCTATGAGACTATGAAAAATCTGCAAAAGAGCAGTGCTGAAGGCCTCTGCTATTTTTATCTGGAGTGAACAGAATGTATGACCTTTGTTTTTAAGAAAATGTCATTTCTGTGGTGTGCTGCTAGTTACTATCACACATCTCCAAGGTGACTTTTAATGCAGTCTCTCACAGAACTAGGTTATACACTGAAAAGAGCAGGTACTTACAACATGCTTAATGACCGGGCCAGTATTTTCTCACCTGGAAGAGGGTTACATACCATCGGTTTTAACCTACAGCCATAAAATGAAGAATCTTCTGTAACAGAACCCATAACATGTCTGAATCTGGTTAGCAAAAACACTTTTCTCTCTTATTTTTGCACTCAGGATGAAAAGTGAAATGTGAGCTAATAAAACCTAGTGGTAGCTCAGCTGGAAAGTCTGAGGTCTGATTGAGGTCAGGAATCAGGATTCATCACCTCAGAGTCTGCTGTTCAGCAGAGTCTGAACTTTTGATTCAGATAGAGTTTTAGCCAAGTTTATGTGTTGCTTTGATAAATGTAAATAACTGAATACACTAAGTAATGGATATGGATTCATTTTTCATTATTTGTCTATTCTTCTTGTTGTGTATGGAACTTTAGAAATAGAAGATACACCTGAAATCTACATAGTTCTTTTAGACTAAAGACTGGAAAAAATAAGAAATATAAAATAATATCATGTTGTATGGGTTGGGTTACATATTTTTTTTATTCAGCTTTTCTTGTACTTCCAGAGAATTAGGGTTTTGTATTTATGTTGTAATATTATGAAGCATTTTCACAGTAGAATACCAATATGAGCTACTTTCCTGGTGAGGTGAGTCAGGTTATTAAGGATATTTTGGTGGAACAAGTAAATAAGAAGTGTAGACTTAGTCATATCTAGTAAAGAGGCCTCTTGTTTCGCTGGAATCTCTAACTGTTTTCTCTACTGCCCTCCTTCCCAGTGTCAGACCCTACTTTTTGGTTTTGAAGAAACAATATGGGTGCATGAATTTCTGGGCATTCTAATAGGAAACAGCTCACTGAGTCATTATGAAAGGGGTGGGGTGGGGAGAAAAATAAACAAAACAACCCCGGGATATATTAATTCACGATTCTTTCCATCAGTAGCATCCAAAATAATTGACAATGAAAAGATATATGAGAAAACTGATGAGGGGAAATAATTGCTGCTAACCACCTTTTCTGTATTTTGGTTTATTACTCCCTTTGTTAGCTTACAAGTATTTAATTAGGAGTGTAAAATGAGGGAAAACCAGAAGAACTGAAAACCTAGAAAACTATCTGAATATTGAATAAGAGTTCACTGAGGGAAAACTATGACTTCAGGTGTATATAGTGAACTCCTATAAACTGTTTAGCAGTGATTGTGCAGGAATGTTTGGACATGATGATCTTAAAGGTGTCTTGCAGCCAAAATGATTCTATGATTTTACAACTTAGTCCTGTGCTGCAACTATGTTTAACCATACAGAAGAAAAAGATTTAAGGAAAGTAAGTAGGAAATAAAAATTTCTATAACATGGATGGAATGTAAAAGTGTATTTGCAATGGCCAACAAACTAGTGGAATCATAAAGAAAAAGGGAAATATCTGAAAAAGAATGACATTAGTGATTACCATATGAGAGACAGTAAATTTATTTATCTTCTTTTCTTTCTTGAAAATATCAAATTTAATGATGTTTTTGGTGAACTTTAGAAGAGATTTCTGTTCTGTCACTACTTGACTCATTTCTTCTAGGCTTTGTCATTAGTAGGCAAGCAAAAGCTAGGGTAGAAGGGAAATTTTATTAATAGTTAATCAGGACAATTTCCTATTAATCATAAACGAAGTGTTCTTCTGCTTTGATTCCTATGAATAGTTGATGCCTTCCAGGCATTAGGAGGAAATGACTGCTTAACACTCCCTTTTGACCTCAATGGACAGCAATTTACACAGTCAAACAACACTCAAATTCATCACAGACATACGAAAGACAGAGATCCTCTAAAATTATGTCAGCATGAGAAATATTCTTCAGGTAGTGTAGCTTCTCTTGTGAATTAAGAAAGAAGAACTGTTAACAGAAGAGTGAAACTGGTGGCACATAAAGCTAAAACCAACCCTAGAGCCACTGTAAACCCCAAAAAGCTCCTAGCCTAAACATTGCTTCTAGGTTACTCTTAAAAGGTTTTCAGGTGGCTAGTTCACATAATAAAAAAACAATGACAATGAAATATAAGAGAAAAATACTTTTTTTCTCTAATAGATTGATTGTTTTTCACTGGTATATTTTTCAGCAGGAGAAGATAGGAACAGTATTTGGTTTTCTTCTGTGATAGAATCTAAAATTTAATATTATATATTCTCAGGTTATTAAGTATCTCTTCTGTATACCTCATGGTAGTATTCAGACTTTGTCTCAGTTCCTCGAAGTGGAGTTTTGTCTGATGTCTATCAAGCTGTCCCAGTCTATTGCTTGATAACTGCCATCCTGCAGAATGAAATAAAATAAACCCCCAAAAACCAAATCTCTAAAAATTCAACCCTCAAGTCTTTCAGATATGATAAAAAATAGATTTAAAACTCTGAAAAACAATTTGAAGAAGTAGTCTTTAGTTCGGTAATGGTAACAGATGCTATTTAAATTCTTAATGACTATGCTTTAAGGTGTATCTTACCTTAATGTAAAATGAAAAAAGGACTGCAGAAAAAGGAGTCTAGCTTAGATGAATTACCCCAGCTAATGCTAAACTAGGTAGTTTGGCTATGTGTAGCAAAACAGCCATGAAAGCAAAAAACTCCATTTAGATTAGTGTTCAGCGCTTCTTGGTAACCCTGTAGAATACATGATGTTGGGGCAAGGAACTGTTTACAGTTCTGTGTTTGCACAGAATAGCAGCAGTTTGGGTGAAGATTGGTGTTAAGACAGTGCAAATAAGAAGTCCCACAGCTATTACTGTCTGTTGTATTTACTGTGAGAACACTGAAATCAGTTGGTGCTGTTGGCTCGGAACTTCTAAGAATGCAAACAATGTTGAATTTTGCTGCCTGAAATTGGGAAAAAAAAAAAAAGAGTGTTGGAAAAAAAAAAAAAAAAAAAAAAAAAAAATCCTTCTATTGAACTGATGATTGACAGAAGTTATCATGCCCCCCCAAATATCAATAGCCCAAACTCCTAGATTTGATGGTGCAGGACTTTTCAGACCTCTAATAGAAGGGGGGGGCGGGGGGCGGGGGGGGGGTGTGTTGGGGGAGGAATAAAAGGACAATGGTTGTCTTGGTGTCTTTAGGTATCTTCTTCTTCAATAACTTCCTAAAGTGTCTGCTGTCATATTGGACCTGATTGATCATCCAGGTGTCCATGGATAATAAAGGAAAGCAATGTTATAGGAAAATCGTCAGAGTTTCTGACTTCCCTCTAAAGACAGCCTGCTAGGAGTCTATTTAACACATAAAAATGCTTATTGCTGTTTTGGGAATCAGTCTAAATGTCAGAGGCATCTCTCAGGACAGGTTGAAGAAATCAGAAGTTGTAGGTTTCTTTATTTGCTAAATACAGGGGCTTTGCACATAATCACTCTTCACCCAACACTTTTTAGAATCTTTCTTTCTAAAGTGAGTTTTTTCTAAAGCAACTGGTGAGGTTTTTTGCATGATATTTTCTTTTCTGTGTAATTAAAAGCTTTGATAATTTTCAGAATTCACTCTGAAAACTACTTGCAGTACATAGCCCAAGAACAGAAAATAACTTGTGGCTTGTATGTGCGAACAAATCTTCCACAGTTTCAATACTTGAATTGTGAGTAACAAGCCAGGAGGTTTAGGAAGAAAGGCTTTTTTAGTGTATTTTTTTGGTAATGCAATAGCGATAAAAATTTGCTTTCAAAGATGAAGAAAAGCAGATTTTCTGGCACATAGACCTGATATACTGACTTGTGATAACTATCTACTGATAGATGTGAGCAAGTTATTGAAGGCTGTGACAGCGTCCAGGGAAAATACAATGCACACTTGCTTAACTCTTACATTAGTAGAGAGAATGAGTTTTCATACCTACTAGAATTATCATGCAACCAAATTATATGAAGTGGGTCTCAACTCATGCAGTTCTGCTCAGATTGCTGACAGTATTTCAGTCGGTCAAGAAAGAAACAAAATGAAGAAACAAAAATATCTCCTCTCCTGTATGTCAACAGAGTAATGTGAAGGTTGCATTGCTTATTCACCTCAGTTAAGTCTTACATAATTCCTGTCTGCTATTCCCATCCAAACCATT
Organism: Todiramphus chloris collaris; assembly: GCA_025345505.1. Classification (NCBI taxonomy): domain Eukaryota; kingdom Metazoa; phylum Chordata; class Aves; order Coraciiformes; family Alcedinidae; genus Todiramphus; species Todiramphus chloris. Next base: position 13,053,015 of record JANVCC010000021.1, on the reverse strand, counting down.
TTACCATGTCAAACTAACCTCACAGGTCTTATAGACAATGGAAAAAAACACTTCCTGTCCCTGCTCCATCTAGCCTGCCTTTTCTTTACACTTGAGCTTATTTTCCTAATTTCTTTCTACAGAGTAACCTAAGGTTTGAGTTAGATACAGATACTCCATACAACCTTTTTAAATTCAGTCCCAAATCTCAAACTCTGAATTTTTTAACCAAACCAAGATGTAGTTTGGTCCACTAGAACAAGTATTTTAGCATTAGGTAAGCATAGTTTTAGTCTTATACACATTCCTGGATAAAAACAGGTTTTAATGGGATGCAATCTAGTGATTCATGACATACATGAGATTCATCCAACGAATCAAATGGCCTTATTATATCTATCAAACACCAAACCAATAATGAATATTTCAAGATTTAATAGTATGTTGAATATTTTATGGTTCACCAAGAATTAATTGCATATTTATTATAAGGAGAAAAGATATTTATGTCTGTGAAGAATTTAATTTCTTGTCATTCTGTCTAGTTGTATACAATAGTTGTTGAAAGGCCAGTCCTTTCCCAAATGACTTGTCCCACTAATACCACCATCTCTAGTTCTGTGAATTGGTGACAATCTTTGTGACTTTGTAGCAGTTTCATGGAAATATTCATGCAAAGATTTTATCTGCAGAGAAGCTTCAGGGTGTAGCTTTCTACAGTAGGTAGCTCTAGATGTCATTCCAGCCCAGAGTCTTTTTTTGTTTGGTCAGATCAGATTAGGCTAAATAGGGTCCAATTGCTACTTTTTCCGTGAGTAGTTATATGACCAGTCATACTAAAATTGCTGCCTAATGTAATGAATGCCCTTCGGCAAAAATCAAGTTAACGATCTTCATTGCTGAACTTAATGTTTATCTTTAATGTTGCTTGACAGAAAGAGTTTGCCATAGTGTCCATTAGTGGGAATTTTCAGGAATGCTCGAAGGAACTACTCTTATAATCTTTATATCGTTTTTATCTACTTTGTCAGTTTAATTTCTAAAAGTTTCTCCAGCTTTATACATTAAGCCTTGATTTTTTAAACATACATCAGAATTTACCATTTTACCAAGGTTGCATTAAGAATAACATTACCATAGCTATATTTTATTCTGATTCAATTTTACACTGCATTAGCAACCAAAATGATGCTAACAAACACTGAAAACATTCAAATTTAAAATAATTATTTTATTTTTATTCCAGTTCATCAGAGAAGATCACTATAATTTTCCCAAAGGACATCAATATATCAACACAGTTTAATTTATTAATGTCAAGTTTAATTTCTCCACCTTTCACTTTTCTGAATGAATTTCTGAAGAAATAAATTACCTTGTGAGTTAATAGTGTATTTTCAAAAAGCATGGCTCCTGTGTCTGGTAAAAAAAGTAAAAAGTGTCTAAAGACCACAAGGTTCCTAAATCCCTATTTTAGATTCCTGTCTGCTTTTAGACATCTGTCGAAGTGAATGATTTTTCCGACACATCTTGTATGAGTACTTTTTGCTGTTTTTTTCAAAATTAATCTGCTATTTTTTTGCTTATATATGGAAATTCTATGAAAAACAAGTCTGTCATTAGATACTACTGCTGTGTAGCCAGCCTCCCTTCTGTTTTCTGCGGACCTATTCAAGTGTGATGTTAATCATCTAGGTACCTTTGTGGTTACAAAGGTAGACAGTTCATTGCTGTAAATGCCTGTTAATGTCATTTTTGATTGGTGACCTTTCAGTTACCATGAAGATAAATAAAATGTCTGAAAATCTCTCTGTGTATTCCTTTTGTTATATGAACTGTACGCCCACAATTATATCCTTAGTGCATATTTTTAGCAATGCTAAGCACATTGTAATTGTTAACAGTAATGTTTTACTGCACAGTGACTTAACTTTATGAAAATAAACCAAAGGCAAGACTCAGATTTACGTGAAATAGAGATTAATGGCTTTGAAGAGGAAGACATTCTAGCAGAAGAATTTTAATAAATCATTGTAAATCCTTTGTAGTTTTGTAGTCAGTTGCAGTGAATTAGCTGGCACTTATTTTATGCTTCATGATTTCCATCATGAAAGATGAAAATGTGGGAGAGGTTTATACACTTCATCTTTTCTTGAGGAACTTTTCATTCAACTTACTCATAGCCCTGGACACATGTTAGGGAGGTACACTTCACCATGCCTCCTGGATGAAGTACAGATGCATAATAAGCTTTACTTTCCTTTTGCTTCTAAGGAAGTTCACATGTACAGAAACACATATCCATCCTCTTTGGAAGTATCTTCAAAGATGAGGGCCTTATGCCTCACCAAGGTCTCAAAGCTTGTAGTAGAATATATTTCAGCACAAGATTGCCCTGCCTCCCATGATTTTATTGCTGTTTTGAATATAATTGTTGTGTTTTTTACAAATTAAACATGTAAAATAGTAAAGGTTAGAGCTTAATTTTACTATTATCAGTTTCCAGATTTGAACAGAGAAGTTGTCTTCCCAGAAAGAGTAGGCCCAAGTCTACCCTATAAAAAATATGCTTAAAGTTAAGTTTTGGATTAAAAATAAAAATATGTTTAAAGTTAAGTTTTGGATTAATTTTATTAAAGGCAATGGGAATATTGATATATTAGGTAAGAATGAAGAGATATGCCATGCAGTTTCCAAGAGTAGAAGTGGAAATGTAGGCACAGTTACCCTACAAACTGCCTTTGGGAGTAAAGATGGCTTGTGAAGGAAGTTCCTGTCTCCAGACTCTCATTCCTGAGATATGACTTGCCTTCCTTTCAATTTCATTGATAAATCTATTGTCAAGGTGCACTGTAAACAATAACAAATTTCTGCTTTTGAAATTTATGTTTGAGACAAATGATTGATTTATGTTTGATTCATTGTTAGGATCATTTTAAACTTCAGTCATTTTTATGAGCCTTTTGTAGTGCAGTGTAGCTCCTCAAAGAGCTTTATCACCACAAGTGGTAAGGCCAAGGGCATTTCACTTGTGTTGCAGGGGCAGGAACAAATGTCTAGGATGTGTGGGATGGGAGTCTGTTAAACTGGCTTTGCCAGCAAAACAAAGATAATATATTAATCACAGAATAGAGTGGATAATTAGCCTGAAATCTAAGTTATCAGCTGAGGTTACAGCTGACTTTTGTCTTTATTTCTGGGGTTTTATTCTAGATTTGTCTGCAGCAAGTAAATTTACCTGTTGTGAATTGTTCTAAGTTGCCAATGAAAAGAAAGGAAATACAAAGTCTGCTATTAGTTGTTAATCCCATGATATGCATCTTTAAACACACAGCCACATGAGTATTTTTTAAAATATACAAACTTCATATTTCCTTTCATCCCTCTTTCTCTTTGGCTACATCCATATAGCTTATTCCTCTCAATACTGAAGTGGTTATTGCCATCTGTTTGTCTCATGAAAGCACTGTCAGACATACTCAATCATACCAAAGGGAAACAAAAAATAGAGCAACTTCATAATGTTTCTGTGAGACCACACAACTTCAAATATTTGCAACACAAACATTGATTAGGAACTTCTGTGTCATGAAGTTCAACTAAAAAGCACTACTACTGAAAGCAATGTATGGTGCAGTTGGAGTGGAAACTCTCAGCACACATTTTCAACTTAAATTTTGTAAGGAGTGTGCAAAGTTGGAATCTGAGTGTCCACACAGAGAAGGCAAACTATAATTTAAGGTGAAAGCAGAATTAGTGAGTATGCATACGTAATTCTTTGGAATTGAATTACTGGACAGATTGAAATATTTTTGCATTTCCATGTAGTTATCTAGTAATGTTTAAGCAGTAATCACTTATTCTACCCCTAATATGAAAAGTATCTTTAAAGAGAAGTTGCACAGGTACATGGTCACCTTTCTATAGAAGTGGGATATAGAAGAAAGATTAACCTAAAACTTAAATATGTGGTTTACATATCAGTAAGAAACACTTTCAAACATATACATCAATCAGATATGAATAACTTTCACAAACATATATTTTCTTCATTATATATCAGAGCTCTAAGAAATGTCATTTTGTAACCTGAAATAGCACTTATCAACTTTGAATTTTCAATTATGTATAGTTTAGGTCAGGTAAGGCTCAGACTTATGGTTTCACCATCATTGTTACAGGAAATGAGGTGAAACTTAGTGTTTTAAAGATGGCAGCACATTGTTAAAGATATGTCAAGAGCCACAAATAATTGTCTCTTCTAAGCTTATAATACAGACTTAAAACACTTGTTTCTTCTGTTCTTACAAAGAAAGTTCAGAAAGTAATTAAACATTGGAAGGCATGTTATGAAGTATTGTCATGTATTACACAAATAAAACAATATGTGACTGGAGGAAAATGATTGGGATGAAAAAGAAGCTATATACCATCTGCAGAGTCTGATGTGTTGATATACTTACTAAATGAGGGGCAACATATGGCACAGGTTGTGCTGCTTTTATGATGTGCAGTAGTACTTTATTCCTTAGGTCTCTCTTTATTTTAAGTAAAACTGTTTTTTTTTAACAAAACAAACTTCAAAATCAAAAGCTTAATGAACAGCCTTACCTTTTCAACATAAAGGAAATTTGTTCAACGTGAGTTTAAGTAAAACTGAAAGGCTGTAACAGTTGTTTATTGTTACAAAATAACTTGCTCAACTCCTCTAATTCAATGTGTCATATGAATTGTGGTTAAATAACCATAGCTTATTTTGAAACACAAATTAATTATCTATTACAAGCATGCTATTGCTTATCTCTTTCAAAGTCTCATTAGTATGCAAATGACTCTAATTAGGTCACTGTCAGACAATATTTGTGTAGAGTCACTTTCCAAGGTTTAATATGATGGTTTTGGTTCTTAAATATTTATAAATAGTACTCATAAAATCAGCTTTACTTAATAGGGATCATTCTGAAAGTCTCATTAGTTCAGTGGAATTAATCTCAGATGACAAAGAAGAAAAAAGTATGATTTTCTTTTTTTTTTTTTTCCCAGAAGATGATATCTTTCAATTTCCATGTGTAGTATTAGCAGATTAGAGAAACTGTTTTATTTTTAATAGGAATTATACTTTGAATGTCTTGCTGTATAAAACTGGATATATTGCTTTTGATGGCTTGTTAAAGAAGGGAAGACAAGAGCTTCAAAACTTTATGTGTCATGAAGAAAGTGTGATGCACTGGAAAATAGGTACCATAGACAAGCATTATGTATGTAAAGAATTATATAAGTAAATATATACTTAACTATTAAAGTATATAACCTCTGGGGTATTGCACTTTAATGATTTCTTAAAATATTGTAGAAGAGACAGAAAGACAGAATAAAAAATATTTATGAGGAAAAAAAACAAAACCAAGAAAACCAAAGAGCCACAGAAACCAGAATTTTGAGAGGAAAACCTTTGTGATAATACCATACAAAAATGGAAGGCATTTTTCCTGTCCCTCTGGGGAGGAGGGAGAGGACAAGGGAAAGACAGAGAGAATGAATTTGTTTTACTGTACTAATTCTGAGTATACCCCAATTTAGAATAAAATTGAAATTACTTTAGAAAAACATTGATTAAAGGACTATTTTTCACTTGAATTTCAATCTAATGCTCTGTATGCATACATTATGACTATTTTCCAAACTAATAGATATCTTGCACCAGATTTTTTATTTTAAAAGAAGCAAGAAAACAAATAAATAATAACAGTAAATTCACACTAGCAGAAGGAGTTTGTAGGTAAGCTCGTTGGCAAAGGCCAGGGGCTGACCAAACTCAACAGAAAGAATCAGAATTATAAGGGGGTGACAGGCAGCCTTTATCAGCATCAGGGGGAGAGAAACACCTATGGACAATTAGCTGTCTTATTAGAAGACATGTCAAACATCACCTAGAACATCAGATAAAATCAGGTGAGCCTTGAAGTGTTCCATAAAATGGTTGAAGGTCCTGGAAATTATTGTTTATTATTTGACTCTGAGGTCTGGTGCTGGTTATTAAGGACAGTGAAAACATTCTGTGTAACTTGTTCACAGTCATATAACTGTGAAGGGTTATCCCTCCCTCAAAATAAGTAATGTTTGGGTGTTTATAAGGTGGATCTGTCCTTTTAAAAATAAGAACAGCACTTAGACAGCTATGTAAGACTTTAACAACATTGCATTAGTTCCTCATTAGTAAAAATAGTGTTTGGACAGTAAATGAACAGTCTGTCATTGAAGTTAGGAGTCCAAAGGGAAAAGATTAAAGGATTAACACAGAAATAAATTTAATCTTAAGACCCTTCTTGAAATCTTACAGCAAGTCACAAAACAAAGAATGAAAGATAAAGACAAAGAAACCATGAAGGAGATGTGGACTACAGAACAACTCTACTGTGATTTTTTTTTTTAAACTAGACTTTGTCATATTTTCATTCTTGTGCTAGGAAAGTGAATGGCTTTTAATATCTTACATGTCCATGAACTCTAGGAGCCAGCACTCATAATAGCATTTAGAAACATCTATGTGATACTTCTACAAAATCCATAGCCAGGATTTTCCCATAATGTGAGATGAAAAAATTGTGAAAAAAATAACTAAAGCTTTTGTTTGGTCCATCTGTTAGACACCACATTGGTCCATCAGAAAGATGCTACAGTTATATTTTTCTAATGTCAGTGTTTCTACATGTGCAAGGTACACATACATTAAATAGCTTACCTGTTACTTCCCATATTAAAATCACATTTAAGATGGGAATTTCCTAGTCATTCAGAATGTCACTGATTCAATACTTTACACTCTTTTGACATTCCACCGTCTGTGAAATCTTGTTTAGGTTATGTGATTTGAATTCAGATTTTACTTTCCACCTTGTCTTTGTTTTCTCAATTATCTCAAATGTCCTGGAAAACCATTTTAGATATCCTCCAGTCCTCTTATTTCTTTAGGCTAAAAATGAGGAAGTTATCAGGAAATTTCTATAATTGCATCTTGGAAAGATGCAAGTAACCTTCATGCAAGTCTTCATAAAAGAACTCAGTTCAAGATAGGACAGATTTAACTTAATGTTTTTTGACATTTTTTGTTCTTTCTCATGATAGCATCTATTTTAGACTATGCTCCAGTCTAAACAGTCTAAGCATTATTGTGAGAATGAACAGTAATCTATCTAGCTGTCTTTTTTAGGGGACAAAAATGGTATTTGGAAATATTATAAATCATTACTATAAACTCAAGCAATTAATTTAGGAGGGTTTCAAAGTTAGACAACACCCCATTTTTGCTGTGACAGGAAACTATGAAATATTTTGGTCCTTCATCTAAATGGAAATGAGTCTATAACCAGAAATCTCATGTCATACTTGCAGTGTTGATTACAGTAATAAATTCACATGCCTGAATGGCCTTCCTTTCTTTTTCCCTTCTTTCTTCCATTCTTCCTCTCTCAGCTCCCCCTTCTTTCCTTCTTTCCTTCTTTCCTTCTTTCCTTCTTTCGATACTTACACGTATTTCTGGTTTGGAATTTGTGATGAAGCTTTTGGAATGTTGATATACTTTCCATCCATCCCTCCATAATGATATTTTAATGTAACATTCTTGTTTATTAAAAGAAGAAGGTCAAAGAGACTGCCCAGTGCCTATTGAATTGTTCATTTACAAACTCAATAGTTTTGACATTGACTGAAAGGTTCAGGATTCACACTTGCCTTCTAAGAAGTTTTGGTGATATAGGACTTCTTCTGAAGGAGGGAAGAAAAACAAAGTGGATTTGAGGGTGTAGCAAAGTCTTTAAAAAATCATCAATCCTAATGAGAACTGCCCTCTAATCTGCTCTAAATTTTAAGAAAAAAAAAAACAAACAAACCAAACCTGTGCATCTTTCTATCCAATGTCTGTTCTTTTAACTTTGCATAAATCAATTATACTACGTAAAATGTGATCAGGTAAGCCCCTTCTACGGAGAGTGATAAAAAATATTTATTTTCATATTACATAATTGCTTTGAACTCAAGCAAAATTGTCTATGCTGATATTATCCATTGTGGCTCCTGGAAAACCTCTGTCTCTGCTTCTTGAACACTTTTCTGTCACTTTTTGCTCACTGGCTCTAAAGGCCTGCACTGTAACTCGTTATTCAATATGTCTCGATAAAAAAAAAAAAAGTAATAATTTTACTGTTCAGGGCACAAAGGACAATTTGTTTCGCTGAGAAATCCCCAGTACCTATTGTTCTTAATTATAGCATTACTTAATGTATAGTTTTGTAATCTGTGGTAACTCTTCTTACAGATTGGTAGATTTTATTATAAAAATTCATATAGTTTAAATGAATCAAGATTTATTTAATATGTCTAATGCAGAAGACTACTATGCAGCTATAGACTGGCTTCTGTCTTTGAAATAAGAATTATTAGTCCCACAAAATTTAATTACAAGGACACTTTAATCTATGTAGCTAGTTGACTCATCTGTTCAGACTACCTTAATTGAATTAAATTTCAAAAATAATGTCCTCACTTTCCCTCTCTCTGAAAACTGTCTTCCTATATACTTGCCTTACTGCTTCATACTAGATAATGAACATGCTTTTAAACTGTTCTTTCAACATTAAACAGATCCTATGTCTCATGTTGTGTGTTACTTACGTTAACCTGCTGCTTCTCCATTAGGTGTTTAACTCTCAACCAAAGACATTTTCAGATATATCTTATATGAGCAAGAGGAGAACAGAGAAGGTAAAATGTGTCATTTTAGTTTCAAAAAAGGTTTTTACTGGTGAAAAAACCACACCAAAACAAAGATCACCACAAACAAAGATCTTAGTTGTTGAGAAAAATGTATGTCCCAGTAGGTATTAACACCTGGCAAACATTCTTAAGCATCATGGAAAACAAACCTAGAAGTTGATTGCAAATGGAAAAAACTGCAGCAATATTTTATATGTTAGTCATAATAGTATTTGATATTTTTTCCAATTTTATTATGTTTTTTAATTGTTTTATACTTAAATTCATTTTGAAAGAAAACACATCCCTTTCCAAGATTATTTATATATGTGGAGTACAAAAGCATGATGTAGTGTACAAGTGCATAATATAGACTACCTAATTTTAGAACATAATACGCACCTAAGTTGTAGTTACCTCTTCTGATTGCTTGTATTCTGTTGATAGTCAAGGAAGAACAGTAGAAGCCATGACGAGCCTCCAGCAGGAGACAATGTCTGTGTAAATGACGTCTCTCTTCATGAGAGCTAGGCTAAAAATATGTTGGTTTGTCTTTATCAGACTGATACAAAACCATGGCTTGCCTTCAGTATTCACCATCATCCCTGCTCTCTACCAGAAAAAAGTGCTTGGCTTGGGTTGAAGGACTGCTCATTTTCTTCCCTTGCCTGCTTGGATTCAGAAATGCTTTCTGAAAAAAAAGCAAGTTTAGAGATCCTGTGTCAGAGAAAGAGAAAGATCCCTTTTCAAGGCACATATTTTATCTGTTAATGGAGGGTCATTTCTTAATCTTCCATCTAGAAAGCAAAACAAAGCAAAACAACATACAATAGTCATACTGCTACAGCATGTTTTATACAATAGAGAACATTCAAAACAAAAGTGACTATTGTATACTATACGATGCTAACTTCGCTACCTGCATGAACCTCATGGAGAAGGACTCAAAGAGAACTATAAAAATATGTTAAAAATGATAGATACCTTTGCAGTACATAAAAATGTCACAGCTTTAAAGTTCATTGTCGCTACTCCTCTAGGGCCAGAAGTGAGAACTGGTTCCTACTTGGAAAATGTTTTTTCTAGTACTGTCATATAGCTCCCTGTAGCTGGGAAAATCTAAAATGCCTTCTTGAATATTCTGTACCCATATTTTTATATCACTTTTGAAAAAAAAACAAACCCAAACAGTAGTAAAACTTTTTATATTCATGGTTAAAAACTAAATTAATTATAGCTTACAGTGATCTGCTGCTGTGCAAAGTGTCATAAAACTCTTCTCATTCTGATTTTGTTGTCTTTTACAGACATTTTACATGAGTGTACATAGTATAGGAATAAGTACTAGTTCCTGAATAGGAGAATTTAAGATTTAATGCAGAATTTTTGTTAGTTGAGAAATTCTATTCTGGAAAAAGGAAGAGCAATATTTCATAGTTAAATCACAGTTTGGAAAAAAAAAATTTTTTTGCAATGGCCTTGATACCAAAATCAAAACCCAATAATTAAATGGTGTCTGTAGAGGGTAGCAAAAGCAGGTGTATCAAAATAAGAAACAGAAGTAAGTAAAGCTAAATAATAGGTAAAATAAACTCAGGATAAGCTCTATTTCCACAAGCAATAAAATCTCTGATAATTTATGAATACATCCAAATCAAATGTACATGCTAGGGCTATCTACATTATTGATTAATTCTTCAACAGCAGTAAAATGAGTCAATAGTTTATTAGATATTTTACATCACCAATTTTTGTACTATGAAAAGTCAGTTAAGTAATGGAACCATTTTTCATCACGAAATAACCTTTATGTTACTTTATTGTTCAGTGGTCTCTTGGGGAAATAGTCTTTTCAGTTTGTTAGAGGGCTGATGACATGAAGTAGAGCAATACATATCTTGTGACTTACTAAAATTATATTAAATATCAGAACTCATATTACATGTTTGAGTCTCTTGTCTATTCTACCACTTCACCTCCTGCCTTTTGTGCCTTTGTGGTTGCCTTGATATTTCTGAAGCCTTTGCATTGAAGATGTGGTTTGCTACTATTTGCTTCTTACTTTTCTTTTTATCCCACTGGCCTTTGAAAGGTGGCCCTCCTACAGAACATGGAAACTACACCATCTGGCTGAGAAAAGGCAAAAACTTTTGATCTCTAACAGAAGCTGCTGAAGCTATAAAACCAATCAAAAACAAAGAACCAACACAAATAAAAGTAAAATTGTAGACTTAAATATTAATTATTCAGTGATAATAATAGTGATAACTGAGAAAAGGAAAACAAATACAGCAGTTCATAAAGCTAATTAAAACATCACTAAAATTCATTAACCCAGAATAATCCATGATCAATAACAGATTCTGAAAAGTTTAATTTATACTATTTTCTGTAACAATCTACTGTGAGATTTTTTTTAAAATCTGGTATTATAATATTTTAAAGTTTTTGTTTTAAATGAACTTAACAGGAGGAGAATAATTGTAGTGAAATTGCTTTTTGAAACATATTTCTTAGTGAAGAAAAAAAATTTTTATCAATAAATCTGATTTTAACAGATACATATTATTTAAGAAATACAGGTTTGAGGAAAGTAGTAGACATAGGCATCCTTAATGTTATACAGATTCTTGGCTGATTTTATATATAAGACATCACATGTATAGATACAGATATTTGAAATGTAATTTACCATGTAAATTTATATATACATTTACATGTAAAGATATTCTGGTCTGATGAACTGTTAATAGCAAAATTCTGTATATATATTTTCCTTATTTGCTATTTGATTTATACAGATTTGTGGGGTTTATTAATAATAATTTGACAAACTATCTTAATTCCATACTTTTACTTTCATAATACTTTAATTGATAGATATTTGATCATTTTTCTATCCTACACTGTTATTAGATGAATTGGTTTTTTAGGGTAAAGGGATGAATGCCTACATAATTAGCTACTACATTCTTTCAATGAGAGGATATTCCTCTTTGGTTCTTTAAAAGTGGAAAGCACATAAAGCTGATTCAGAGAATTAAATCTCTCACCAATTTATAGTGTATACGTAGATGTGTGGAAAGTTTGTACACTAAATCTACTGCAATTTTTAATGGAACTAAATTTATACTTCTACAGTTTTTACATCTATTGCCATTACGTTCTCTAGTATTTTCATGGTTCACATTAAAAAGGAAAAATAAATATATATACTATGTCAATAGGAACTACTATCCAAGAAGTATCTGTAAGTACTTAGGTATGCTGAACAATTCCTTTGTCATTACTTTTCAAAAATACTACATGTAGGCTCTACCTTGACTCTTGAATACTGTTAGCAAATCTTGTGCTATATACTAAACTTTGCTAGACTCTTTGGGTTTATACTTTACCTGTGCAAATCTACTAAATGCTTTTCCATGAGTCCAGTAAAGGAGGGACTATTTACAGCAGATGCACATAGCAGTTCAGCGTTGTTATATTTCACCCTTTGACAAATATTTATATTTCATTCATGCAAATAGATACACATGGTTTTGTGGGAGATTTAAAGAAAAGTTACAACGGCCTCAGAAGCATAAAAGCTTCAGTGAATCTGCTGCTGGCTGGTTGGTTTTTAAAGATTATTTACCCCAAAATTTACAAATAGAATATAAACTACTGACTCAATGTATAAACATCATAAAACTTTCCACTTTAACCTGTGTCTCTCACCACAGCTGTAGAGTTATCTGATGGTACCTTCTTCCTGAGATAATCAGATCTGAACTAGCTTAAACAAATTTGACCTTTAAAAATGTGAACCTCATTTATTCTAGGGAGTGAATGAAGAACATTTAGTTTAAGTTAGTTGACAGATGCATGTAGATTATCTTCAGAGACAGAAAACCTGGCTGCACTGAAGTCAGTGTAAAATTCAGGATTTTGTCCAAACTGTCGGAAGCTACTGGGCTGGTGACAGCCAGCTCTCTGTTGTGCTTGTGTGGATTTGCAAGTGTGATTTCAGTTGCCTTTGTAGCACCATAAATAATCTTTCATCTACTCGGTTACCATTCCTTTGATAAACTGTGTCTACAGAAAAAATTATAAAAGAACTTCTTTGACATGGAGGAGACTAATGCTGAAGGTATACTCCAATAACTAATTAGATTCCTCTTTTTCTTGAACACGTCTCTCCCATTTCCTGTCTCAAAAGAATTAAAAAGCAATCCAGCACCACATAACACGGAGATACGATTCAGTTCATCTTGTCAACCTACAGCTTTTAATGATGGACAGATTGTCCTGGGGTTTCTTTCATATGTGATGTAACAGCAAAATATACTTTAGCAGTAATTTCTAACTGAGAACAAGATTCTGCTGTGTCTGACATCCAACCAGCCATGAAGGGAGCTAAATACAGTGGCTGCCCTGGAGAGAATCCAGCAGCCTCCCCACATGAGAGCAGTATATAACAGATGGGACTAGGATGACTGATTTAATTAGAATATTTTAATAGAAGAATGGAGAAACATTGCACAGCTCTATCAGTTACTGAAAAACTCCATTAAATTCCCCAAATTAATTGTTCCATAGGGACAATATGTCAAATAAAACATATCTCACTGTAATCTCTCTCTCTTTTTCTCTATTTTCTCTCTCTCTACCTCTCCCCTCTCCCCCCCCCCCCCTTTTTTTTTTTTTTCCCTCTCATTTAGGGAAATTCCAGATGATCATTGTGTAAAAGAAGCTGTTACATTTCATTTTTAATACACCTAAAACTCTAAAAGAGAAATAAACATTTTTAATATACTCAAATATTTTTCTAGATCTATTAAATAAAATGCTAAATGGCTTAAAGCATATCAGTTGATCTGATACCTTCAGTTCCAAAGATTTCTTATTGTAGAAATAACTTTCTTAATCATAAATTCTGAAAAAAAAAAAAAATCCCACCTGATAGTGACAAGTTATTTTTTTATATTTCATTTAAGATATAAACTTTGTGCAAAGCAAAATTAATTTTGGTTGGGTTTTGGATGATTTTTTTTTGTTTATTTTTTGTTTGTTGGGGGTTTTTCTAGTAATAAGCAATAGGTTGTACCATGTACCTGAATTGCCTGTTAGGATCATATGAATGAAATTAAATGGATTTTTGTTTAGTTTGGCTTTTTTTTTTTTAATGTTATAATAATTTCACTGCTGTCAGTCACATCTCATTATATCATTGCAGGAGATAGACTTCTGTAAACTATCTTTCCTGTTCTTCATAGAATCTGTATGAAATAATTTTAACCATATAATAATTTAATTTTTGGATTAAAAAAAAAAAAAAAAAGAAGTTATATTTCTGTAAATACTGCAAGCCTACTGATGATAATGAAAGAATGATATACCAAAACATTTAGCAACACAGTGCTTAGTGGTAATTCCATTGTTGTGAAAATGGATTTATATCAATTAACCATGACAGAATTTTCTATTCAGTAACTGTGCAAGTACCAAGAATAGATAGTATAGCTAACAGGACAAGAAGAGAATCTCAGTGTTATTTTGTGGGACTTTCATATTAAATCAAATTATGAAAGGCTGGAAAATTACTGAAAGAATGTTTTAAAAAGACAGACAGAATACTTGATAATCATCATCATCATGATTAGGGACAGGTTTATTTTATTTAAAGAGAGGACATCATTGTTGACAGTGATTCATCTACATAGGTCAGATTTTTATCTTTCCTATTGTAAAATGACAATGTTACATTGCTTAAATATGAAAATTAGCAAATCTATATTAAAAAAAAAAAAATAAGGATGACTTGAGTTTTTTTGCTTTTGCTACCCATTCATTTCATTTTCCTGATGATTTCTTTGAAACAACTCTCTTCAAGTACTTTTATTTTTCCTGGTGGATTTTATGTAAGAATTTAATTCCGCAGTTTTGTAACCTTTCTTAGACTTCAGGAATGGTCCATCACAAAAGCACATACAGTCACTCCCAAGTCAGGAGCAGCTTATAGCTAAACTTAATTTTTTTTTATTTCTACAGAATATTTGGAAGGATACTTATTAAAAAAAGAAAAAGACCCACATTTCTTGCTATTATGTGGGCTGTCAATTTAGGTGCCTATGTTTTTCATCATTGAATGATTCAGTGTGACATATACTACTATATTTTTCCTCTCTGAAGTCAGTGAATATTTCAGTAGCAGCCTACATCAGAATTCTACAGAGCTTAAAACTTGCACCTCTGCAATGTCATTCTGACATTGAGAATGTCCCAATAATAAAATTAATGTAAAATGAAGAATACAATTATGGTCCAATTAATGCCTCAGTCAGAACAGGATTTCAGGTTAGAATTTACAAAATCTAATGCATCATCAAGTCCAAGTGGTTCCTTAAATTCTCTACATTTTGGGAAGGAATTAACTTTGTATTTATTAGTAACACTATGTTCTGACTTTTATTGTTCATACTTAAGCTTAGTGGTACCATATTTGAACTGCTTGAAATAATGTTGCTTGTTAAATTTTCTAAAAACACAGAACACAGGTTCTTTACTACTTTGGGGCATGTTTTTCTCCTTGGGAGAGATAATTTCTTCTTCCTATACCCGTTACTTTAGGATTAATTTGTTGCTGCATGCATGCTAGTGCATTTCGAAGGCAAATATTGCTCAAACATTAAGAAGAATTGGAGGAAAACAAAATGTTAAGAATGAGTTGATCTTCAGAAAATGTGGAAGTAATTGTTATTAAGCTTAAGTAAAATGAGCCTCTGAAAAACTGTCAAACATACATGGTGGGTGAGAAACGATATCCTGAAGGGTGATATTGGTTGATTAATAAGTCAACTACATCTTGGAGTTAATTTTTGTTTAACATTTCAATTTCATTTTTCATTATAGTGTGTAGGAATATTTAAAAGCTAAAAAATACAGAATAATCAATGAAAGATATGTGTATTTGAAATGAGAACTGTAATATGATTAAGAAATTGTCCATAAAGGTTTCTACAAACATTGACAAACTGCTGTTCCTTCTTTAATTTTCCATCACTTGAGAAACCTTATAGTTTGAAGATTTGAGGGGGGAGGAAAGAGATGAAAAGTGTTTTTTTTTTTTGTTTTGGGAGATTTTAATGTCTATAGAGAATAATTAGGGCCACAGTTCTGATTACAGATTTTGGATGCTCAGAAAATTAGAATAAATAATAAAGGTAAAATTTTGCTACAACTTGTACATAATTTTACAAATTGCTCTGTTACAATAAGAGTTAGTATCTCAGTTGGACTATATTATTTATGAACATTTTTGTGTTCCTTCCTGTATTGAATTATATTTGCATTAGAATGTTTTTATATACATGCATTTCTGATGCAAAGGATTTTTTTTTTTTAGGATTATATATTTAAGTAAAATGTAGTTGAACTGTGATAATTTGGTGTATATTTTATGAAATAAAAGCAGAGATTGTGATTTTCATTCAGCTCCTAATAACTGTCTTGTCTGTGATTTTTCAGTTGTTGCTCTTGTTCTGATTACAGAAATTAGGAAGAAATTAGAATTTTGCTCAAATTTTACAAAAACACCTGATAATTTTAATGTAAAAAAAAGACAAGATGTATTTCATATGTAGAACTATCTTTACATTGGATATATAAGTGAACCCACACTAAATATTCCTAATATTTCTTATTATTATAAAAATTAGTCACTGGTAAGCAGGAACATGTGTTGGATTGAACCTTCAAGGCATCAAGCTGTGAGATCAAATTAGGTTGCTCAGTGACATTTTTTCTGCAGATTGGACAACTACCTCTCCCTCAGTCTCTCCTCATGGGCAATACCTACAGTCCTGAAAGTCTTTGTGGCATCTGCTGAACTTGATGCAATTTATCAATGCTCTTGCTATATTAGGGGGTCCAACATATTAAGACATGTAATTTTAACAAAAGCAGAGTAGAAGGAGGTAATCAGTCCTTTGATCTCCTGTTAATACAATCCCAGATGCTGTTTGCTGCCTTTGCTGCATGGTTCTGGATCATGTTCAGCTCACTGTCAACCAAAAGCCTCCAACTCCATTTCCACATAGCTGCACCCCAGACAGTATATCCCCAGCCTTTATTGCTGAAAGAGGTGATCATCTGACTCTATCCATCCAACCATTTTTCCTACATAGTCATCCATGCATCTAGACAGCAATGTCAACTTGGATACAATATTGTGAGAGACAGTGTCAAAATCCTTGCCATATATGTGTATATATATTTTTTTAATTATTATTATTATTTTTCTTACACGGGAACTTCATCTTAAGTCAATCGCCTTATATGACCATTTGTTTTCCTGTGTACCAAAATGCACTGTTCTTGTTGTCCATAAGTATCCACAAGCTTTTCTGATCTCCTTTAATCTTCAGAGATGATTATCACATTCCCAGAGAGTATTTTCTTTTTTTTATGAATAGCAGATCCAACCATGTTTGACATCTAGTTCAAGCAGTATCCAGCAATTATCCTTGACTACTTCCACTTACCTCTCAGTTTTCTTTCAGCCCTCCATGTTTCCCTTCCAATAGATGTCAGAAAGGTTGAACTTCCTTAGAAGAATTAATGTCTGTGATCCAGAGTAAATTCTTCCTGTTGTTTAAAGAAGACTTCATCTGCTTCCCTCTTAAACGCTTCCAGGGATGGTGACTTCACCACCTCCCTGGGCAGCCCATTCCAATGCCTGACAACCCTTTCTGTAAAGAAATGCTTCCTAATATCCAGCCTGAATCTCCCCTGGTTCACCTTCAGGCCATTTACTCTTGTTCTATTGCTTGTTACCAGGGAGAACAGACCAACTCCAGCCTTGCTACAACTTCTCTGCAGGTAGTTGTACAGAGCAATAAGGTCTCTCCTTAGTCTTCTTTTCTTAAAGCTAAACAGCCCCAGATCCCTCACCCTTTCCTCATAAGAGACATGCTCCAAACCCTTTACTAGCTTTGTAGCCCACCTCTGTACCCTCTTCAGCACTTCAATGTCCTTCTCGTAGAGAGGTGCCCAAAGAAGATATATATATACCTCCACACATATGATCTGCTTTTTCACATAGAGGGCACTGCCTCTCCTTATCTTCCTTGCCTATTTTTTCTGAAAATCTCGTATTTGTCCATGGGAGGACTACAGCTGTATGAGTTGTCCCCTCAATATCTCAGTTTTTTCAGTGATGTCACAGGTCTGACACGGCGCTTGGATCTCTGCTTCCTCCTGCTTGGTTCCCAGGTTGTGTGCATTTCAGCATGTACGTTTGTTCATTGTTCCTGACATCTACCTTGTTCCTCTCGCCCTACACCTTTGTTTTCACCTCTGATTACCTCTTCCTTACTTCATTGTCAGACATATTACCCTTCCTCCATTGTTCCCAGTTTAAGTGTTTCCTCACCAGTTTGGTCAGCCTGCTATAAAGGTGCTTTTGCCTCATTTGGTCAGGTAAATCCTGCCTCTCCTTACCAACTTTCAGTCTTCAAAGAAGATCCTGTGGTCACAGAAGCCATACCTCTCTGTAACTTCCTACCAGATCTTTCTGCTCTTCCTCAGGCATTTGCTTTTACCACAAGGATAGAAGATCATCTCCTCCGTTACCATTTATCATTGTTGTCTTGTTATTTCTGTCAGCTTTGGATGTATGACCATGATAGGAATAGGCCACCCACATGGGGAGTAATTTGCACTCAGTAATCTGACCATTCAAACAGATATGTAATTTAATGAAATATATACCTAGGAATGGTAATATTGGCCCAATCTCCAAAATTGGAAATGAGTTCTGAAAAAGTAAGACTTTGAGTAAGGTTTGTGATTCATAATGAGAAATCTTACAATGCCAAAGTTAAAGACACCATCTTGTAGTTATTTTAAGAGGCACCTTGCTCGGATCATTTACATAGTCTAGAAAATGATAGTAGGTGATAAAATGCTTCTGCTTTCTAAAAAAAGGGAGGGAAGAAACATTAATTTATATTTTCTTTTTTAGTCATTTTACAATACTTTTACAGAAGCATCATTAAAGTTTTGAACAAAGTTTCATTTCAGGTAATGGGAGGGGGGTCTTTGACTTCTTTTAATCTTTCTATTTGAAAACACTCAAATTTTGTTTACAATTCTCTAAAATTTCTCAGAAAATTTCTCACTTCATAATTTTCATCTTTGCTGAGGGAGTTTACATCCTCCTCTATTTTAGGACAAAACTGAAGTCACTCTTAATGTATTGGCATAAAATATCACAAACAAAATAAGAATTAATTAAAAAAAAAGTCAATGAGACAGCTTTTGGGCTTATATGATCATTATGAAATCAAAGTTAATGTGTAACTCTATAATCTTTTAATATACCTATATTTTCCTATGCATATATACAGCCATTTTGTTTGTCTGTATTGACACTTGAATGTAACATTTGGATATCTTGTAAGTAATGCAAGTAATTGCACAAATTCATGTAGTTTCTGTTATACCAGTGCCTTAACTATGCACCTTCTTTAGAAGAAGACAGGTTCTGACTGGAATTCTTTCAGTAGTGAGAGAATTTGAACTTCTCTTTAGCTGGATTGGTATCTGTTCAAACAGCAAACACTATATAAAGAGAAAACAAATGAGTAGGTGTTCTGAGCTCCAGGATCACAACCACTTTCCAAGTTACACTTAATGAGTTTTATGCTTGTTGTATGATTCTTTTATTCAATCCAGCTTTCATGAAGTAGAAATCTCAGGTTTCTAGTTCAAAGGTAAGCTTTTAGCCAAAGCAACTTTGAAAGCATGATTTGATTTCAAATTAGTACAACAGTTAAAAAAATAATTTAATAAACTATCTACCTTGCAGCTGTGTTTTACTTCAAAAGGAGACTTGGGAAATTTAGAGATATCCAGAAAAAAATCAGTACATCTATTTTTTTACAAGAAAAGTATCTGAAATTACTGTTTCAGAAAACTTTCCGAAAATCCATAGAACTACCCTGTTCTTAGGGTTGTGATAATGGAGGATTTGAAGTTGCAGAGAAAGGTGTAAATCGTTACTTGACAGGCCAGTTCGGAAAGTTATGCAGTACTGTGCTATATGATTGCTGCTCTGTCTCTGAAAAAACAATTGTCTTTCTTGGGAGTAAGGTGAGTACATTTACCATAATGAGAGCCATGGTCAGGACTGCACATGGCAAGTAAAGTCATTGGATCATTTTTGCCTATTTTGCTGCTGCTTTCTTGATCACCGACATGGTCTGAAAAATTTAATGTTAGATCAAACTTTTATTTTTCTGATTTTCTACCAAGACAGCTTAGCTGAAATTGAAAACAGGCATGAGTAACACTGACTTAAGGGTTTCTATTCAATATTCATAGAGTTGCAGTTTCACCATGTTTATAAATCTTCATAAACCAAACAAAACTAAGACCCTGATAGAGCAGAAGATGTCAAAATATGTAAAATTTGCTTCCAGGAAGTGTTAGGGTAGTACTGTAGAGCTCAGAATGATTTTGTCTGTCTAACCTATTAATGAAGTTAAAATTTACTAAGGGAAAAAAAACTTTTAATGAAAAATTTGGTTAACATATTTCTCATTCTCTTATCCAATATATAAATGGTAGAGTATCCTGTAAAACAGCCTATTTAGATTGACTAAAGTTTTAAATAACAGATGTAAACTCAGCAAAAGCTATCTCTGTATTGTAAAACTATCTTAGTGTAGAAGATCTAATTTATGGACAGGGAAGAGGAAGAACTGTTGTTAATCTTGGAGGTAACTCTTCTAGCATCTGATACTTTGGGAGTTGGACTAGGTGACCTTTGGATGTCTCTTCCAACCTGGGGCATTCTAAGATTCTATGATACTCCATTATTCCCATGAAGATGAATGACAGAGGTAAAGTTTAGGAGCTGACTAAATGTGAACTCAGGTAATTTATTATTCACCATATTTTAAATTTTTGTAGTGAGTATAACAAATACATAGTGATCTACTTAAGTATACTATGTTCAGTAGCAATAATGATAAGTCAATAAAAGCAACAAAAAGGAGCCTTAAATGTCTGACTCAAATTTTCATTACACAACTTTTGGGTAAACTAGATGTCAGGTTTTTTTTCTAATATTTGACAATTAGAGGGCCTATAGGTTTTTTCTTAGCTTCCATACAACACAGAAAAATAAATCCATGAAGATGTGTTCCTGAAGTATGGTAATAACTGAATGCTATGTTGGGAAATAATTTCTTCTGTTCTTTCTTTCTTTGAGACTGTTCATTTTCAGTAAAACACGCTGGCAGTAATCTCACTGTCGGGTTATGCCCAAATGTATTTAGTCTGAGACACTGGAAGAACTTCAAGCCCATAATATTCTGTAAAAATCTTTTTGTCTCTTCTATTTATCACAAGACAAATAACTGACAAATAACTGTGTCAGCAATATGTGGTAATAGGAAACACACATGTTAAACAATACCTCCTTTACTATCTTTATTGCCTTGAGCAATACCAAGCACCAACATAGTCTGGGCAGTGACTGGCTTGTGAACAGCCGTGAAGAAAAGGACTTGGGAGTACTGGTGGATGAGAAGCTCAACATGAGACATCAGTGTGCTCTCGCAGCCCAGAAAGTGAATCGTATCCTGGGCTGCATCAAGAGAAGTGTGGTCAGAAGGTCAAGGGAGGTGATTCATCCAGTTCTGGAGCCCCTATTACAAGACGGATATGGACGTGATGGAGCGCGTCCAGAGAAGGGCCACGAGGATGATCAGAGGGCTGGAGCACCTCTCCTATGAGGACAGACTGAGAGTGTTGGGAGAAGAGAAGACTCCGGGAAGACGTTATTGGGGCCTTGCAGTATCTGAAGGGGCCCTACAAGAAAGCTGGGGAGGGATGTTTTAGGCTGTTGGGCAGTGTCAGTACTAGAGGGAATGGATTAAAACTAGAGATAGGTCAATTCAGATTAGACATTAGGAAGAAATTCTTCACCATGAGGGTAGTGAGACACTGGAACAGGTTGCCCAGAGAGGTGGTGGAAGCCTCATCTTTGGAAGTTTTTAAGACCAGGCTGGATGGGGTCTCTGAGCAACCTGATCTAGTGGGAGATGTCCCTGCCCATGGCAGGGGGGTTGGAACTAGATGATCTTTAAGGTCCTTTCCAACCCTAACAATTCTATGATTCTATAATGTATCCTTTTAATTTACCACACTGTATGTAGTGTATGAAAAGAAAAACAAAGCATGTTTTTTTTCTCCAGTCATATCACACAAATTCAAATCCATTTCATGTTTTACACATAGCATTGAAGAATATCTTGGAATTCTAACTATGAACAATTTAATGTTGGGGCCCCATTTCCTTATCTCTCCAAAATAAATGACAAATGTTTACCTCTTTGCAATAGGAACAGACAACTCAAAAAGGAAAATCTATACAGTGAACTAATTTGCAGTTTAAACTTTTAAAGAGTCATAATGTCTAGTGTAGTCATGACTGTAGAAGTCTAAAGACTAAAGGTTTTATTGTGTCTGTAAGCTGTGAAGTATTTGCATACTTACAAACAGGGAATGCTGAATTATTACAATTAATTAATCTGGTGATTTATAATTTAGCCTTTGTTCTCATTTTTAATTATTCATGAGGCAGTGACTAAAATGTTTATTTTCACCTTTTCTAATTTTATCCTACAGCTGGTTCAGTCAGTTATATGCATTTGTCTATCCTTGCTTATGAAGTGGGAACATAGCTCTACAGAAAAACTTTCAAAATGTATTTTACTTTTATTTTTCCTAGTTTAGAAGGGTGATTCTTTTAAAATGAGTGATTTTACATTGTCCATGCTGTTCAATGAGAATGGAATTACTAACTGACAGTGACAATCTTGGCATCATACAATACAAGGCTTGTAAAATGACTAATAAGCAGCTTCCTTCAGTATGAGGTATTTTCTATGACAAAATTGGCTTTGTACAATTAGTGCAGAAGATATTGCTTTTAATGCACAAAATTAAACATTCCTGCCCACTTTGTAGCTTGTATTATTTTTCTCATTTACATGGTGATATGCCTTATTGCTAGATTCTAAAGCCTTTTTTCTTGATGCACAGTTAACAACATCCATCAAGAACAGTAGAAAAGGTTAAATGTATTTAACAATCAGAGAAATTTTATTGCTGGTTTTAAGAATGGTTTTTAATTAGATTGCTTCCGTATCCCATCACAATACTATACATAAAAATATCAGTGCTTCAAAAGTATGAATTTATGGTTTTATGGATGTTTTGCTTTGTTTTTTTTTTTTTTTAAATTTTACATCTTAGCTAACAGCCCTTCTCATCAACATGCTTAAGTCTGGGTTTAAAACTAAATATTTGGTAAAACTCTTTAAAGCCAATCCCAAATTTTCTGTGCTTTGTCACTAATTATACCTTAGACCTCAAGGCAGGTATGTCAGTTCAACAAGTGCTGCATTACATTATAAGCTGCTAAAATTTTTATAAAACACTTCATTTAAAAATAAGTCTTTTTATAATGAATAAAATTACATCCCTGAGCTTTCTCATTTGAATCTTCAGGTAAGTAATGTGAATAATGTAATGACAATGTTTGGTACTGTTAGACTAGTAACTGCAGAGTTTCACAGTACTAAATGACCAGGCAAATATTCTGCGTGAAATTTAAGGCTGATAGAATGTGAACAATCTACATAAGGGAACACACTGAACCTTCATATAGAATGATAATATCTAAATTAATCATTACTGTTCAGAAAAGACATCTCAGCAGCACAGTGAATACAAGAAGAAAAATAGTATATTAGAGGTCCATAATGCCGCTCAATAAATCCACAGTAACCTTTATCCTGAATACTGCATAAAGTTTGGTCCACTCATCTTTATTTACTTTGGAACTAGAAAATATATAGAAAAGAGCAGCCTCAGTGATCAGAGGTATGTAATGGCTTCCATACAAGGGGAGATTGAATAGAGTAGAACAATTAGTTTTGGAAATTGGGATAACATCAACACAGTTGTCTCTGGTTTTGTATTCTTTTCTTCAGCATCTGCTAGTTCCTCTTAACAGTACAGGTGTTTAATGATAAATAAGAGGTACAGGATCTGATCCTAGCCCAGTGGTGTAGACTGCCCTGTATTCAGACTGTGTATTTGTCTTGTGGAAAGTCAGTCCAAACAGAAAACAAGGCTGTGAGCTAATGAAAAGCCAAAGACCATCCAGAGCTTAAGCGTTCTCCCTGTCCATCCTCTATTTATCTAAAAATAGCAGACCTTCTATAGCAGTACAGATGTACTCTGAGAGGCAGTATCATGGTCTAGATGAAATTTTGTACCTAAGTACTTGGACTGTTCTCACGTTCTTGTGCCTACTGATGACACATGTCATCAGTAGTTTAAATGTGGAGTTTAGAGTTTAGTTTTTAAACATCAGGAGTTTAAATGTGAAGAAAAATGTATATACAGAGTTGCACAACTTAAGATTACCTGATAGAGGACAGTTATTGTAGAATATATTTTTTGTAAGAAAGTATGCAGAGAGAGTACCTGAATTTTTCTGTCAGAGATATTTTCAGATTACAGTTTGAACAAACAGTTATGTGACTTCTTTTATGAGGAAAAGTAATTTTGCATAAAAATATTCCTTTTGAAAACAGAGAGGAGGGATGGATTATAGGTCCACCAGAGATGGTATCAGCTATACTGCTTCAGATGCACTTCTGGTGATTTTGAGGGCTTTAGCTTCTGTCAGGAGTGGTCAAAGGTCATGGACTGAGAATACTCTCATGGTTCAGTCAAAGGGAGTTCTTGGCTGAACTGTAGCTTGAAAAAAACCAACATTGAGCCTATGTTCTAACCTTGCTTTAATAGTCATCTTGATCAAAGCCACCTTTTTGACATTTAAGGCCCAAAACAGAGCCTGTAGGAAAGAGACATTCCCTAACTGGTTGTGTCAGATAGATGTTTGTCACTGTTACAGCGGAACATAGAAATAGATGTGATTATAAGCACGTGTTCAGTTCTCTTCCAGAATGTTCTTCCACCAGTGTCTGAGCTGTAATTTAGAGCGGGCTTCAAAGTGCTGTAATACTGTGAAGGGGAACATCCATGAGCAGAGCTCACCCAACCTCCTTACAGGTAATTGTGGAGAGTGATAAGGTCTCCCCTCAGACTCCTCCAAACTAAATAATCCCAATTCCCTCAGCCTCTCCTCATAGGACTTGTTGTCTCAGCTGCCCCTCATAAGAATTGTTCTGCAGACCCTTCACCATCTTCATTGCCCTTCTCTGAACTCGCTCCAATGACTCAATGTCTTTCTTGTGGTGAGGGACCCAAAACTGAACACAGTACTCAAGATGCGGCCTCACCAGTGTTGAGAACAGGGGTAGAATCACTTCCCTGGTCCTACTGACCACATTATTCCTGATACAGGCCAAGATGCCATTTGCCTTCTTGGCCACCTGGGCACACTGCTGGCTTATGTTCAGACAGGTGTCCACCAGCACCTCCAGCTCGTTTTCCATTGGGCAGCTTTTCAGCCACTCCTCCCCAAGCCTGTAGCACTGCATGGGGTTGCTGTGGCTCAAGTGCAGGATGCAGCACTTGGCCTTGTTAAACCTCATACAATTGGCCTCAGCCCATCGATCCAACCTGTCCAGATCCCTCTGCAAAACCTTCCTACCCTCAAGCGAATCAACACTCCCACCCAATTTGGTGTCATCTGCAAACTTACTGAGGAAACACTCAATCCCCTCATCTAGATCATTTATAAAGATATTGAACAAGATAGGCCCCAAAACCAAACCCTGGGGGACACCACTAGTGACCAGCCACCAACTGGATTTAACTCCACTCACTATAACTTTCTGGGTCCATCTGGCCAGCCAGTTTTTAACCCAGTTAAGAGTACAGTTGTCTGTGCCATGAGCCACCAGTTTCTCCAGGAGAATGCTGTAGGAGACCATGTCAAAGGATTTACTAAAGTCCAGGTAGACAATATCTACAGCCTTTCTCTTGTCCACTAGGCGGGTCACCTGGTCATAGAATGAGATGCAGTTGATCAAGCAGGACTTGCCTTTCCTGAACACATGCAGGCTGGGCCTGATCCACTGGCTGTCCTGCACTTGCCATGTGAGCTCACTCAACCTCTCCGTAATTTTTCTGGGTATTGAGGTCAGGCTGACAGGCCTGTAGTTCCCTGGATCCTCCCTGTGGCCCTTCTTGTAGATGGGTGTCACATTGGCAAGCCTCCAGTCACCTGGGACCTCCCCTGTTATCCAAGACTGTTGATAAATGATGGAGAGAGGCTTGGTGAGCTCCTCTGTCAGCTCCCTCAATACTCTAGGGTAGATTCCACCCAGCCCCATGGACTTATCCAAGTGCTACAGCAGATAATTAACTGTTTCCTCCTGGATTATGGTGGGTTGCTTATGGTGGGTTGCTTAACCTGGTGGGTTGTTCTGCTGTCCATCCTTATATTCCAGCTCAGAAGGGTGAATACCCTAGGGGTAGATAGTGTGACTAATAAGGACGGAGGCAAAGGCAGCATTAAGTATCTCAGTCTTTTCCTGATCCTTGGTTGCAGTGTTCCTCCCCATATCCAATAAAGGATAGAGATCCTCCCTGTCTCTCTTTTTATTGCTAATATATTTGTAAAAACTTCCTTTGTTGTCCTTTATGACAGTGGCTAGATTGAGCTCCAGCTTGGCTTTTGTCTTTCTAATTTTTTCTCTTCATGACCTAACAAGATCCCTGTACTCATCCTGAGATGCTTGCCCCTTTTTCCAAAGGAGGTAAATTCTCCTTTTTTTCCCAAGTCCCAACAAAATTTCCCTGTTCAGCACAGCCAATTGACTTCCCTGCCAGTTCATCTTAAGGTGCATGGGGACAGCCTGCTCTAAGATTTCCTTCTTGAATATTGTCAGGTTTTCCTGGACCCCTTTGTCCTTTCTGACTGTCTCCCAAGGCACTCTCTCAACCAATGTCCTGAACAGGCTGAAGTCTGCCATCCATAAGTCCATGGTGGAGGCTTTGCTAACTGCCCTCCTTACTTCTCTAAGGATTGAGAACTTAATCATTTTATGGTCACTAAGCCCATGATGGCCTCTGACCACTACATCTCCCACCAGTCCTTCCCTGTTTGTAAACAGCAGATTTAGCAAGGCACTTCCCCTGGTAGGCTCACTTACCAGATGTGTCAGGAAGTTATCTTCCATACACTTGAGGAACCCCCTAGCCTGTTTCCTTTCTGTTATATTTCCAGCATTTGTCCAGTAGGTTGAAGTCCCCCAAGAGAACACGGGCTGGTGATTGTGAGACCTCTGCCAGACACTTGTAGAAAATTTTGTTTGCCTCCTTATCCTGGTTGGGTGGTCTATAACACTCAAGATATCCACCTTATTGACCTTCCCCCTCATCCTTACCCATAAATGCTCAGCCTTATCATCACTATCATCCCACCATCATCACACCACTCCTCCATCCCTGTCTATCCTTTCTGAAGAGCTCATAGCCATCCATTCCAGCATTCCAGATAGAAGAAACTGAAAAAGTTACATTGAAAGAAGGCTAAAGTACATTGGTATTGTCTTTAATGTTTTTCATGCTGGAGTCCTCGTTTTTTTATATTCTAGAGTCAATGAGCTTTCTGCTTGGTAAAAATGCAGAATATTGCAAATGCCAGTTTCTGGGGTTTGCTGTATGTGAATGATTTTTACCTGCTTGTGTTTGCTGTGTTAAGTAGGAGTGATAAAGTTGTAAACAGAAGTTAAGCTGCAGTGTATATTTTAAATTAAGAACAGATTGAGAACACCAATTGCTTTGTGGTGTAAAAAAACCCTTTTCCTGTGGGCTTTGTTTTTGATTTTTTTGTTTTTTTTTTTTTTTTTTTGCCTGTTTAAGAATTGTGTTGAAACATACTTTTAAATTCTCAACAGCTGTTTCTTTTCAAGCAACCCTTTTTTACCTTTTCAGTGTTCCAAATATGACATTTATTTTCCCATTGGTTAATTCTGAGGTTTTTAAATGGAGGCTTTAGTGGCACCAAAGGAGAACCATTCAAACCAATTTTGAGTGTTATTATATCCTACCTAACTGGCCAACAATGACTTGTGCATTCACTGCAGTTAACCCCCCCCCCCCCCCAAATTAAATGTGAATAAATATTTCACTTCTCCAGATCCCTGATTCGCAGTTGGACTAGAACTGCTTCCAGAAAAAATATTTTCAATAAATGTATTAAAATTTAATATTAATGTCTTGGGTCAAGCTCCGTTTTAAAGTCAGTTTCTCTGGTTACAAATAAAAATCAATATATTTTTATTCTGCTTTATTTCTTTTCCCTCTTCTTTATATTCTTTTAAGTTTGCATTTGTTTCACCTTTATGATTGTCAGTGAATCATTTTATCTTACTGTTTAAAATCAGTATGTTATGTAAGCAACAGCTTTTTAGATTTCAAATACTTTTTGTAACTTTTTACAGTTGAACTATTTCCTGTCTACTTTTCCCTTTTTAAAGTTCTTTACAATTCTGTACAAATTATTTTTCAATTCAAAATCAAAAATTTGACCTCCACTGTACAACTAATAATGTTATAGACAGTTGACAGCTGCCTGCGAGAAATAATGCAAACTCACCCTTCATACATGTTTAAAATTTATCTCAGTTCCAACAAGAGTTAAGCTGGAGATCCTTTCCACACTGGAGTTTACCAGAGTACCTCTCCCACTGTGTACAGTGATAATTCCAGAGACTGTTTTGAATCAGAGGAAATATGGTTTATTAATTGAACAAAGAATTCAGTTAATAGAAAAAATACCAGAACCAAAATTTCAACAATTTCAACAACTGACTGACAGCTTCTATAAAGCATCTTTTTCTGAGTTTTCAGCTATCTCTTTTCCTCAATAATAACTAAAATACCCAAATATGGCAAAACTTCCAGTTGACAGCTTTAAGTATGGATCGTTACACTAAAATTTTTTTTTAAAAGATTAAAATGTGCACAAAATGTCCATTTAGAGATAAAAAAACCTACTATTTGTGTGTTCTGTGTTGAAAGCTCTATTGCTTATGTTTCTACCATAACTTGTTCAGTTTAGCAAATTAATAAAATAGCAGACCATATTTTCTCTTCCTATGCATTGTCGGCACTTTAATTGTCTGTATTGTTAAAGTTGTGGAGTTAGAGAATCATCTGAATATTTCACAAGACAAAATCTTACGGATTAACTGTTTCCTCTCTAAAAAAAGAATGAAAGGAAACAGGAAACTCAATATGTGGAAGTACACATTAGCCATCAGAAAAAAAAGTTCCCAAATCATCTAAACAGAAATCTCACTGGGATTGCAACAACACACTCTTCTCTATAGATAAACAGTTTAAGGTATCCCTTTTTTTCTTAAAGCCATGAATTTGGGTTGGTTTTCTTAGAACTACATGATGCAGCTCACACTTTCCTCACATAGAGGGCAACTTATGCCTCTCTATAGCAGAACCATATGCTATTTGAAT
Organism: Todiramphus chloris collaris; assembly: GCA_025345505.1. NCBI lineage: Eukaryota > Metazoa > Chordata > Aves > Coraciiformes > Alcedinidae > Todiramphus > Todiramphus chloris. Next base: position 13,023,771 of record JANVCC010000021.1, on the reverse strand, counting down.
CCACCTTTCAGACAAAACTGACTGATGTCCAAAACATTATAATAACATTTTTATCAGTAGTTGAGGAGGGCCAGCACATATTAAATTGTCATTTGGTGCATATTTATCAACCAGATTGCACACTGTTGTCATATTTATATAGTGTGAGAGTTTCTAAAAGGAAGCAAGTTTTGAAAGGCTGATAAAAAATCCCGCACAGTGTGAGCAAGGAAGTATTTTCCTTTCTTTTGTTGCATTACAGCTCTAGCATATCCTTAATGAAACCATATCACTGGTAGAACTGGTACAATAGAAATTGGTAGTTTCCATGACAATCATAACATTTAATTATATTTTTTTTATATATATATAATCTTTCTGGTACTACATCAGTTAAAGAAAATGTATTCAACATCAGGCAGGCTTATAGTTTAATAAATATTCTTATATTTTTTTGCAATTGACTTAATCCAGAAAAACAGAGGAAACATGCACGTTGGATTATCTTCATCTTTGTGACAATCCTTATTTGATAATTCTGTACCCATTCTACCCATTCATATAATAAATATTTGTGCCTATGAGGAAAAAATATAATATAAAGGCCTACTATGCTGTAGCTAGATGAAAGATGTCGTCACTGCATTTTATCCCACATATTTTTACATACCATTAAGGTACAGCCTCTTGAAAGTACAGTTAGAGAATGCATAAAGACTTTTAAAAGGCAAACAAAACTATTATATATATAATCCAGATTATTGTATATGAATTTCTGTTTTACAGAACACTTTACTCCTGTATACTTCTCCCTAAATTGTTCTAGTCTAAAACATATCCTGTAAATCATAGAATCATAGATTCATAGAATTGTCAGGGTTGGAAAGGACCTTAAAGATAATCTAGTTCTGACCCCCCTGCCATGGGCAGGGACATCTCCCACTAGAGCAGGTTGCTCAGAGCCTCATCCAGCCTGGTCTTAAAAACTTCCAAGGATGGGGCTTCCACCACCTCTCTGGGCAACCTGTTCCAGTGTCTCACCACCCTCATGGTGAAGAAATTCTTCCTACTGTCTAACCTGAATTGACCTATCTCTAGTTTTAATCCATTCCCTCTAGTCCCATCACTGCCTGACAGCCTAAAACGTCCCTCCCCAGCTTTCTTGTAGGCCCCCTTCAAATACTGGAAGGCCACAAGAAGGTCTCCCTGGAGCCTTCTTTTTTCTAGACTGAACAACCCCAACTTTCTCAGTCTGACCCCATAGAAGAGGTGCTCCAGCCCTCTGATCATCCTCATGGCCCTTCTCTGGACACGTTCCAGCACATCCATATCCCTCCTGTAATAGAGGCTCCAGAACTGGATGCAGTACTCCAGGTGAGGCCTCACAAGAGTGGAGTAGAGGGGGAGAATCACCTCCCTCGACCTGCTAGCCATGCTTCTCTTGATGTATCCCAGGATACAATTGTCCATCTGAGCTGCAAGATCACACTGCTGGCTCGTGTTGAGCTTCTCATCCACCAGCACTCCCAGGTCTTTTTCTTCACGGCTGCTCTCAAGCCAGTCACTGCCCAGCCTATATTGGTGCTTGGGATTGCTGTGACCCAGATGGAGGACCTTGCATTTGGCCTTGTTGAACTTCATGAGATTGGCACGGGCCCTCCTCTCCAGCCTGTCAAGATCCCTCTGGATGGCATCCCTTCCCTCCAGTGTGTCAGCTGCCCCGCACAGCTTGGTGTCGCCGGCAAACTTGCTGAGGGTGCACTCAATGCCACTGTCCATGTCACTGACAAAGATGTTAAACAAGACTGGTCGCAGTACTGATCCTTGAGGGGCTCCACTTGTCATTGGTCTCCACTTGGATACTGACACATTGACAATCACATTTTGGGAGAGGCCATCAAGCCAGTTCTTTATCCACTGAATTGTCCGTCCATCAAATCCATATTCCACCATGTTGGAGACCAGAATATCATGCGGGACAGTGTTGAAGGCTTTGCTCAAGTCCAGGTAAATGATGTTGGTTGCTCTTCCCCCTTCTATTGATGTTGTGACCTTCTCATAGAAGGTCACCAGGTTAGTCAGGCATGATTTGCCCTTGGTGAAGCCATGTTGGTTACATCCAATCACTTTGTTGTAATTCATCTGCCTCAGTAGTGCCTCTAGGAGGATCCGCTCTATGATCTTACCAGTCATGATTTATTTCTAGCCGTGAAGAGTTATATTATATGTTTAGGAAGGTTTAAGTATGAATCAGAGGAACTCTGTTTTCTTTTTTCCTATTGTTCTTTATTCACATGACTATTAAAGTATTAACAGGAAGCTATATTAGAGAAAAAAAAAAAAAAAAGGTGAAGATATCAGTGTTCTAAAGGTTTTCGGTGACGGTTCTAGTAGAACAAATTGTGGTGTTTATTTAAATTAATTATACGTATTTAATACAAATCCCCTGATTCAACACATTACTGAGTGGTCAGTGAATCACAAACCATCATAGTCACACATGCTTCTGCTCATTATGTATACACTCAGCTTTTCAGTGGATGCAATTTTACTATGTAAAATTTTTTCTCGCTAAAAAAATAAATAGCACCTTATAATTTTTAAATATATGATTTTTCTTTAAAACAATATTGGGACAAGGTTGCATTTGCAGAATAACCTAGATATATATGGATAGACTTCTCGTTCAGCATGTTCTAATAGGAGCTTGAAGACATGAAACAAGTACTCAAGCTCCAATATTAAGACTTATCTCACTTAATTTTGTCTGATGTAGCATATAGTCTTATGCAGATTGTCCCTATAATAAATGGAGAGGCAGGTAGCTCCAAAGATTGATTCCTCTCTATAGAGCAAAGACTATGAGAGTCTACAGAAATAATTTTTAATTTGATTATGGTTTGAAATTATCAAGTAAATATTTTACATGGTCAGAGCGTAATGTTTGAAAACCTCTTAAGTTATGTTGTAGCAAGTGCTTTGAGAGTAAAGTGGCAGATACTGTATGATGAGTCACCTGAATCAAGGGACTTTGATGCTACCTATTGACTAGAAGACTAACATTGTGTGTGTCACAGCATTTGCAGGTTTGGAGTTGTTTTCATAAACATTTTTTCACAAATATTACCAAAACACCCCAGTTTACCTCTTCACAGCTAGAAATAAATCATGACTTTTAAGCAAATAACAAGTTTGATTATGTTTTTTATATGTACTACTAGGAAGTATGTGCTTTCTTGTATGGCTTATCAACACTCCTCCAGATAAATTACCTTCAGGAAGTTTATCAGTTAAGTTTTGCTTCTCAGGTCTCTGCAATGCATACCATCACCCCCAGCATGCATACTGAAAGGTAAAATCACTAACACTGATTTCATTTAGGGATAGGCCTGAATATGGATAGTGCCCATGATAAACTTATTTTCTAAGTGAAGAAGTTCTATCTCTGTATTTGGCTAGAGGATAAGGATTCAATTTAAGCCCTCACACAGCATCAAACGAAGAGAAGAAGATTTTGAAAATTCTTATGAAATGCATTTAGTTCTTAATGGAAGAAATAGAGGCATGGGTTTATTTAATTGTGTTTTTATATGTGCTGATTTCAGTGGCCTAACTGATGTTTGCTAAGACATGTTTAAGATATTCCTGTAGACTATGTCTGGTAGACTATCAGAGCAAGAGAGAGCATTATAGTGTATATAGAATCACAGAACAGAATAAAGTAGTATTGAAGATATCTCTGAGATCATCTAACCCAAGCTGCTGCTCAAAATAGTTAGACCAAGTTGCTCATGGCCTTGTCCATCAAATTCTGAGCATCTCCAAAGGTGGAAAGGATGGAGACTCCACAGTCTCTCTGGGCAACCTGTTCCAGTACTTCACCAGCCTATGTTAAAAAGAGCAGAAATTAGATATTAAAAATACTTTTTTTTTTTTTCCATTTTGTTTTACATAGAATAAAAATATTTACTAAATAATAATAGTTTGTCTGTGTACTGTTGACAATGTCATTGTATTCACACTGGAGAAATTAAGAGAGAATCCCATGAATTTCAACAAGAGTAAGTGCAAAGTCCTGCACCTTAGAGGGAACAACTACATGCACCAGTATATCCTGGGGTCCACTGGGCTGTAGAGCAGGTCTGCAGAGAAAGAACAGGAGGTTCTGATGGACAACAAGTTGAACATGAACCAATATTGTGTGCCCTTGCCATAAAGAAGTCTGGGACTGCATAGGGCAGAGTGCTGCCAGAGGGTCAAAGGGAGTGATCCTTCCCCTCTACTTGGCACTGGTGAAACATATCTGGAGTGCTGGGTCCACTTCTGGCTTCCCCAGTGCAAGAGGAGTATAGACTTATTAAAGCAAGTTCAGTGAAGGGCTGTGAAGATGATGAGGGGACTGGAGCATCTGTTGAAATTGGTTGAGAGAGCTGACACTGTTCATCCTGGAGAGGAGAAGGCTCAAGAATTCTCATCAATGTATATAAATACATGATGCAGAAGTAAAGACTGAAACAGACTCTTCTCATTGGTGCTCAATGAAAGCAAATGAGTCAGTGGATGAACACTGAAACACAGAAGGTTCCATCTGAACCTAAGAAAGCATTATTTTACTGTGATGGTTGTCAAACACTGTGCAGAGGTGACAAGCACACTCTGAAATAGAAGTTCAATTGAAATATGAGCAAAATAATTTCCAGTGTGAAAGTTGTTAAGCACAGGAGCAGCTTACCCAAAGAGGTTGTGGAGTCTTCGTTCATGGAGATATTAAAAAACCGTTCAGATATGGCCCTGAGCAACATGCTTCAGTTTGAACAGAGGGATTTAGACTAGACAGTCTCCACAGGTCCATTTCAACACTAACCATTCTGTTACTCTGTGCAGTAGAAACTAAAATAAAACCAGCATAGTGAACAACAATAGTAAAAAGATTTAATAGCCAGCAAAATAAATGTGAGGCTATACAATTCAAAGCTTACAAATTAGAAAGAATGATAATAAAGGAAGATAAGGAAGAGAAAATCTCTGTCTGATAGAAATTCTTAGGAAGCATATATAGGCCTATCAATATGTAAACAAAATAATCATGACAGCACTGTGCAGAAGAAATAGGAGAATTCAGCAACTGCTTATATTTTGTACAAATAAATAAAATATGTGGTTTTATTTTTAATTACTTCTTTACTATTTTTGTATTTCAGTTGAACTTACCAAAATTTTATAGTAGCAAATTTCTATCCATTCACTAATCTTACAAATTGTCTGTTTTCCTCCTTAGTGTATAAGAACGATAGATAACATCTATTACAGGGTTTTTTAAATAAGCCATTTTATATAATCATTCTCACAAGAATGACACAAAATCAGTTTTGGACATCAGTGTTGGCCACAAGTTGTTTCTTTGGAGGGGATGAGTTGAGGAATGGATGGGAAGTTGTATGGATAACTGAGAATAATGTGGAATACTGCTGAGGTAATAAGACCTAAGAAAATATAATATACTTAGATGACTACATTGGAAAGATCGACATCAATTCTTAAACAATAGAAAAACTTTCACAAGCTTCATACCTCTTAAGAAGCTGAGAGTTACATCAACAGACCTCTTGTTAAATTAACTAAACAACAGTTCTTAGAGGTACATTGTTGCAAAGGAATCTGTAAAAACTGGTACAAGGTTTAATGTTGTCCGGTCACTTTACTGACAGTTGGGAAATGAGTATATAAAATCATGGAGGAAAACATGCTCAGTTGTTGGGCAAATAATATCAACAAAACTCTCTGAATCTTTGAAGTAAGATTGGGCCTGTACAAAACTCATAAAGCTCAACAAGGACCAAGTGAAAGGTCCTGCACATGGGATGAGACAATCTCTAGCACAAATATAAGATGGAAAATGAGTGGATTGAAAGCAGGGCTGTGGTGAAGGACTTGGGGGTATTGGTGGATGCAAAACTGAGACAGCAATGTGCACTCACAGCCCAGAATGCGAATTGCATCAAGAGAAGCATGGTGAGCAGGTCAAAGGAGGTGATTCTGCCCCTGTACTCTGATCTGGTGAGATCCCACCTGGAATACTGTGTTCATCTCTAGGGCCCACAGCATAACAAAGATGTAGACCTGCTCAAGTGGGTCCAGAGGAGGGCCACAAAGATGATCAGGGAGTATCTCCCCTGTGAAGATAGGCTGAGGGAGTTGGGGTTGTATAGCCTGGAGACAAGAAGGCTCCGTGAACACATTAGATCAGATTTACAGTACTTAAAAGTGACCTACAGGAAAGATGGAGAGGGACTCTATCAGGGAGTGTAGTGATAGGACAAGGGGTAATGGTTTTAAACTGAAAGAGGGTAGATTTATATTAGATTTGAGGAAGAAGCTCTTCACTATAAGGGTGGTGAGACACTGGAACAGGTTGCCCATAGAAGTTGTGGGTGCCCCCTCATTGGAATTGTTCAAGACCAGGATGGATGGGTCTTTGAGCAACCTGATGTAGTGTAAGGTGTCTTTGCCCATGGCAGAGGGATTGGAACTAGATGGTCTTTAAGGTCTGTTCCAACTCAAAACATTCTGATTCTATGAAATCGACATAGCATCACCAAAGGTAAAGGAGTTACCTCTTTATAGCACATAATGGTTCGAAGAGTTAGTGAACTTGGAAAGAAATGGGATGGTTCATACTGAATGTGGGGAAGAGAACTTCTGCGTAGTCTCTCCTTTATGCACAAGAGATACAACTGTAACAACTGTACAACTGTTACAACTGTAACAAATCTGCATAACTTGTAATAATTGCAAATTCCACCTTTTCATACACAGATCAAAAAAACCAATTATAATAATAATAAAAATAATTAGTGCAGAATCATTATATTGTTTGAAAATCTTAATGATGAACAAATAGGAAAAAAATTGCCTTTTCTGTGTGACTGAGGGGATGAAACCCTATTGAAAGACGAAAAGTATTTAACATTTAACTGTAATCTCAAAATAACTCTTTTTAATGTTTATTTAAGAAGGAGAGATGAATTTTACAGTACAAATCAGTAAACAGAGAAATATTTATTGCAGCTCTGAATGAAGAATGGATTATTTTCTATACTCACTTACTCTGAGAATGTTTTAGTCCACACTCTGGCCTTGCATCATCCACTACCAACTCATCTTTCCTCAGGGTTTTGGTGTTCATTTTTTGAAAGTCTTTGACCACTGTCACTGAAGCCAAACTTGCAGCAAAATGGACTTTTGTTGTACCTTCCTCCTTACCAGCTGGCATACCTAGTCCCATCTGGAAGGTGATCAAGGACCAGGGTGGACACATATCTGCTGAATCTATTGGAGGTTTTAATTCACTCTATTTAAAGCTCTGTGGAAGAAACCTCAAGTTAACTATTTGTCTGTTACATGTTTTGGAAAGTAGAAGTAGGAAATATTTTCAGTTTTCTACCCTGCGGCGCTTAACACACTTAGGAATTTTTTTCTGGAACTTTCAAGACTGCATGTTCAACTAAGTCTGGTTTAATTCTTTTCTGTTCTTGGGAAAGTATTTCACAGAATCCAATTTGATGTGTAGACCTCTATACACAAGCATAAATTAAAGTAACTTTTCATATTGATAAACTTTTGAAAACTTTCTCTTGTGTAAGTAGGCTGTGACTGCTCATTTTCTTTATATTTTTGTATGTATAGAAATTTTCCATCACATGCAGTAATGAATGTTTCACAAATACTCCTTGCTATACTGCTTGCTATATACACTACTTTGACGCTACTGAATTGTTTGGTTACTATTTATTAGCATCACACACATAAAATCTTTAAGAATCTTCTGTGTCTGGAAAAACATAAGCAGGGAAAAAAAAAAAAAAAAATTAAGAACTTCCTAAAGCAGAGAGAGGTTTTTTATTTTTACAGACAGGGACAAATCCAGTGGGTGCTCAGGTGAGAAAAGCCTAAGATACAGCTCTGCTAAGCTGAGAAAGGATTGTAAAGTACATTGTTTCAAAATGACCAGTGAATAATTCATCTGATTTTTAGCTCAGCTCACAGGACTAGCTTCTACAGAGGTCACCTCACATGTGGGAGATGGCATTCAATCCTTGGAGGTCACCTACATCCTTTTTCTCCAACCTACACCTTATTTCTCTAGATATTAGAAACTGTAAAAAGTATCATGAACTTTTAATGCATAGTACCAACACAAAATTGTGGCTTTGGCCCCAACATAGTTTCTTGCAGAAGCTGAAATTTATATTCCTCTGGAAAATTTAATTTTATTAAGATGTCATTTTCTGACATTACATGAGTAGTACACTAGAAAACACTGGCTGAAAACAATGGAATATCTAGTTATTAGAGAACTGCTATAGTGTTTCCCAATTAATAAACTATTCTCTCTGATCTTATCATTGCCTAATTTTTTTATTAGTAATAGATGTAGAGTTAAATAGCACACATTTCAAGTAGATCATGAGCAGCCTCATAGTGATACTTCAGCAAGATTTTTGCAGCCTAAGTAAGGGCTTCCTATAGCTAAAATGACAATAGGTTTTTGCATCACTTTCATCTTGGGCATAATTTTATGGAGTTGAAAGGAATTCTAATGTGAAATGACTCTTCAGTGTAAGTTGCACAGCACAGAATGATACTGAGAGCTTTCAAGTTGCTTAAGGGCACCTGTACTTATCTCCAAAGCTGTTTGTAGTACCAATGGAGTCTTTAGTATATATCCTCAGAAATGCTTTCAGTATTTACTGAAGGTTATGGCTGTTTCAGAAAGTTAGAGGATAAGACTGTATGTGGATCGTATCTTCCCTTATTTGTCAAAGCCAAACTTATTTCTATTCTGCATTTCAATTTCAGGCATGTTAAATAGCTTTCTGCTGTGTAGAAATCAAACACAAAAGATCAGAGATATTTGCCTTGGCTTCTGAGAGGTCAGCATGTCATTTCCTTTTTGGGAGAGAAATGAAAGGATGAAGACATATAATGATTTACTGAGTCTGCTTTTATGTACTATATACACAAATTCTCTGATGACTGTGTTTTGAACAGAGGTATGAAGTAATCAGAACAGACTTCAGAATTCATTTGTGTTTGAGTTCCAAGAGTGACTCCACAGAGAAGGTGCTGCAAAACATCATCATATAGCCTAACATACTAAATCCTTGTTTTAATAACTAGGTACTCTTGTTAACAGTTAATAGCAGTTGAGCTGGTGAGATAGACATCAGCTAAAGCTCATGTTCAGGGTTTTGGACTTTTATTTCTACGTGAATTTTGTATTTTGTGTAAGTACAGCAACTTTCAGTAATTTTCAGTAAATATTTCCAGATAAATATAGGATTTCTGTTCTGTGAGCATGTGGCATTGATGTTATCCTCTATCATGATATTCTGAATTGTATACTGCATAAGGGTATTACAAACAACCTGATGAACAGCAAAGTTAATTATTCAAATAATGAAACTCATAAGCCAAGTAGAAGCACTTCCTAAGTTCATTTTTGTATGAACTATAACAACAAAATATTCTCTTTTTTATTTACAAAAGAGAACAGAGGATAAAATGAAAGATTTCCTCAAATATTTGTAAGACTCATTAAATAAACAATTTTGATTATGTTTGTGGTCATGTGTTGTGTTTTTAATAAAAAATTAGAACTGTATTTTGGATGCTAGAAAAAAAATAATGTTTAATTTAAAATACTTATGTATTTTTATACTAGGAAGTTGATACTAAAAGTTACATTGATCTTAGCAGGCAGCTAAATCATATAGGAAGATTTATTCCTCCAGTTGAAACAGACTGAATTCCAAATATGAAATGTTTATTATGAAAGCACAGAAGCTCCACACCATAATGGTTCTATTAAATTCTGTGATAAGAAAAATAAATGAATAAAAAAAATTCAATGTACTGACAATATATGGCTAAATATCCTTTCTGTTCTAAATTATGTCTACAATTCTAATCTATGCTATAACAAATACATTTCATATTCACCAGGGCAAATTTAACATCTTATTTTATAGAACAACCTGGATACTTGCAGCCGCACTCAGGGAAAAAAAAAAAATTTTTTCACTTCCTGTGATTTCTTTGCAAACATCTGAAAAGAAATATGTTTCATATATCACTGAATTAACATGATTATACTTAAACTGTGTGTCCTGGCTTTAATTGACATTTTGCTTTACTTTAGTACTCCCACTGCTACCATGTAGATCTTAGAATTACGTTAAATGCAAGCATATGGATCTACTTAACATGGTTTCACACTAAATTTGTACAGTGCTTGATCTTCCCACTATATAATGGCACTTTTTTGTTGCCAACACATTCATGGCCTACAGCTGACTGCTTTTATAGCTTTTAATTAAAATCCAAAGTGGAAAGTGTCTATTAGTCAGTATGTGAAACCAGTCATAAAGAAGAGGTTGTATAAACCCTGCATAAGATGGATAGCAGTTACATCAGTTTCCCCACCTTTGTCTTCATGATGAAGGGAAGCTCATTCAAGTTAATTATATCAAAGTAGGAGGTCTGGGAGGCAGAGTCTATTTTGACAAGTGCCCTCAATTATTAAGGACCTACAAATAAATTTGCAAGCCAGGATTTTTATCAATATTTTATTGGCTTTCACAGACTTGTTAGAGAATCTCTCCTACAGTATGTGTACTCATTTTTATTCATGTGGTTCTTTTTCTTTTAGATTGGCAGCTGACCTTGTATGTCATGTTGCAGCTTTGGATATTAAATTTTTCTCTAAAATGTTATATTTTTAGAATGGCTGGAATCCACACACATATTTCCACTTGAGAATTTGAAGAATGTTAATTTATCACACACTCTGTAATACATTTCCATGAGCTCCTTTACCATATATGTATTTGACCATTGCATAGTTTCAGAGCCTTCTCTCACGAGCAGCATTGCCTGAGTAAATGAGACTGAAATTTGTCTCATTCTCTTGTGGACTTTTCCTCTTCCAATTCATAAGCACACTTCTAAAACAACCACAACAGATTTGAAATAATTTAAGAAAAGTCTTAACGTACTTTAACCTCTTTTGCTAAGTAAGTTTTTGGATACTTACCAAACCAAACCAAACCAAACAAAAACGCCAAACAACTAACCACAGAATCACACAATCACACACAATTGCTGTGTTTGGAAAAGACCTTTAAGATCATCAAGTCCAACCGTTATCTTATTCTACCAGGGCCACTACTACACCATATCCTTGAGTACCATATCTAGATGGTTTTTAAATACATCCAGGGATGGTGATTCAACCACCTCCTTGGGCAGTCTGTTCCAGTCTTTGATAACCCTTTTGGTATAGAAGTTTTTCCTGATGTCCAACCTAAACCTCCCCTGGTGTAACTTGGTGCCATTTCCTCTTGTCCTATCAGATGTGACTTGTGAGAAGAGACCAACACCCACCTCTCTCCAACCTTCTTTCAGGTAGTTGTAGAGAGCAATGACATGTCCCCTGAGATCCATTTCTTCATACTAAAAAACCTCAGCTGCTCCTCATAGGACTTATTCTCAAAACCCTTAACCAGCCTCACTGCCCTTCTCTGGACCCACTGCAGCACTTCAGTGTCTTTTTTATACTGTGGTGCCCCAGACTGAACACAGTACTCAAGGTGCAGCCTCACCAGTGATCAGTACAGAGGAACGATTACTTATCTACTCCTGCTGGCCACACTGTTTCTGATACAAGTGTGGATGCCATTAGTCTTCTTGGCCACCTGGGCACACTGCTGGATCTTATTCAGCCAAATTTTAATCAATATCTCTAGGTCCTTTTCTGCCCAGCAGCTTTCCAGACACTCCTCCCCAAGCCTGTAGAATTGCCTGGGGTTGTTGTGGCCCAAGTGAAGGACTCAGTACTTGGCCTTGTTGAAGCCCTTACGACTCGTCTCAACCCACTGATCCAGCCTGTCCAGGTCCCTCTGAGGAGCCTTCCTACCCTCAAGCAGATCAACACTCCTACTTAACTTGTTGTCTTCTACAAATCTACTGAGGGTGCTCTCAATCTCCTTGTCAAGGTAATTGATAAAGATATTACATAGGAGTGGCTTCAGCACTAAGCACCAGGGAACACCACTTGTGACCAGCCACCAGATGGATTTTACTCCATTCACTGCAACTCTTTGGACCCTGCCATCCAGACAGTGTTTGATCCAGCACAGTGGATGCCATCCAGGGATAGAGCATCCATTTTTTTCATGAGGATGCTGTGAGGAACACTATCAAAGGCTTTACTGAAGTCCAGGTAAACAACCTACACAGCCTTTCCCTCATCCACCAAGCAGGTCACATTGTCATCAAAGGAGATGAGGGTCATTAAACAGGACCTTCCATTCATGAACCTGTGCTGACTGGGCCTGATTGCCTGGTTATCCTCTATACAGTGTGTTATGGCACTCAAGATGTTTGTTCCATGACCCTCTCTGGCACTGATGTCAGACTGACAGCTCAGTAGTTCCCCAGATGCTCCTTCCAGCCCTTCTTGTCAATGGGCATCACATTTGCTAATATCCCCTTCCGTTGGGATCTCCACAGTTAGCCAGAACTGCTGATAAATCATGAAGAGCGGCTTGTCAAGCACATTTGCCATCTCCTTCAGCACTCTTGGGTGTAACCCATCTGGCCTCATAGATTATGTATGTCTAGGTGGTGCAGCAGGTCACTAACCATTCCCTCTTGTATTATAGAGGCCTCCTTCTGTTCCCCAACCCTGTCTTCCACCTTGAGGCACTGGCTAAGCAGAGAACAACTAGTCCTGCAATTATGGACTAATGAAAAGGCATAAAGTACCTCAAAATTTTCCTCATTCTTAGTCACTATGTTTCCCCCTGCATCCAATAAAGCATGCAGATTCTCCCTAGTCCTTCTTTTGTTGTTAATGTATTTATAGAAGCATTTTTATTTCCTTTTACAGCAATAGATGTTCTAGTTGGGCTTTAGCCCTTGTAATTTTCTCCCTGCATAGCTTCACCGCATCTTTGTAGTCCTCCTGAGTGGCTGCCCCCTTTTTCAAAGGCCATAAACTCTCCTTTTGTTCCTGAATTCCAGACAAAGCTCTCCATTCAGCCAGGCCAGTCTTCCTCCCTGACAGCCGATCTTTTGGGACATGGGGAAAGCCTGTTCTTGTCCTTTTAAGATTTCCTTCTTGAAGAATGCCTGGCCTTCCTGGACTCCTTTGTCCTTCAGGACAGCCTCCCAAGGGACACTGCCAATCAGTCTCTTGAACAGGCTGAAGTCTGCCCTACAGAAATCCAAGGTGGCAGTTCTGCTAACCCCTCTTCTTACTTTTCCAAGAATTGAAAACTCTTATTTCATGATCACTAAGCCCAAGATGGCCTCTGACTGTTACATCTCGTTCTATGATAACAAGCATCAGGTCCAGGAAGGCACCTTCTCTAGTTGGCTCCTTCACTAGCTGTGTCAGGAAATTATCTTCCACACACTGCAGGACTGCTCCCTCTCTGCTGTATTACATTCCCAGCACACATCAGGGAAGTTGAAGTCCCCCAAAAGAACAAGGGGTAGCAATTGCAACACCTCTCCCAACTACTTACAGAGTATTTCATCACTCTCATCATCCTGATTGGGTGGTCTGTAACAAGCTCCCATCACAGTATCTGTCTTGTTGGCCTTCCCTTGATTCTTACACATAAACACTGTCATCTCCAACAGTAAGTTGTAGACATTCATATCTCTCCCTGATACAGAGGGCCACCCCACTGCCTTGCCTTCCTTCTCTGTCCCTTCTGAAAAGGTGTTAGCCATCAATTGCAGGACTCCATTCATGTGAGATGTTTCTGTGATGGCAGCTATATCATGGTTTTCCTGCTGTGTGATGGCCTCCAGTTCCTCCTGCTTGCTGTCCATGCTGTGTGCATTGGTATAGATGCACTTCAGCTGGGCCAATAGTCCTGCCACCTTCTTGTAGGGAGAAGCCACAATTCCCACCAGCCAATTCTCACATGCTTCAATAGCTACCAGCCTACCAACTCTTGTGTCTTTTCCCCACAGCTACTGGCATGTCACACCCAGGTTCATCACTAGCAAGCCCATTTTTATTCCTATCCCCCTACAAGTCTAGTTAAAGACCTTTCAATGAGTCCTGCTAGCACTTACCCCAGGATCCTTCTCCACCTTTGAGACAGGTGTTCCCCATCTGTTGCCATTAGGCCTGGTGTCTTGTAAAGCAGCCCATCGTAAAAACAAAACAAAATTCCACTGGTGGCACCAGCCTCTGAGCCATGTGTTCATCAGGTGTGTTTTCCTGTTCCTTTCAGTATTCATTCTGCCACTGAATGGATTGAGGAGAACACTACCTGTGCTCCCAATACTTCAACAAATTGCACCAGTGCCCGAAATGCCTTTTTAATTGCTTTTGGACTTCTGTCCACAACTTCCTCACTACCAACCTGCATAACCTGTAGCATATAATAATCAGAAGGATGTACCAGACCAGAGAGTGTCGTGATTATGTGTCTAACCCTGAGCCCAGGGAGGCAGCACTTCCCTGTGGGATGGATCCACATGGGTCTCTCTGTTCCCCTCAGAAGAGAACTCTACAACAATGACCCTCCTTTTATTTTAGCAGAAGCCATCCTAACACATGGGTCTGCCTGACTCACTCCAGGCAAAAACCCTGGATGGACCTTCATCTACACGCTTATTTGCCTGGCCCTCGAGATCCAGACCTGTTGTGCAAGGGAAACTGGGAAGGTGAGGGAGGCTGAGAGGGGATTCGCCTGCTTCCCTGTGCCAGGACCTGCTTTCATTCCCCCCCCCATCTCTTAGGTCCCCTCATTCTGCCTGGTGGCAAGAGGGGATGGGATCCTGTGCTTCATGTGGAGACTCCAACTGCTGCCTTTGCCTCAGGGTGTGGCCCCACAGATCTCTCTCGCTCTCACACTCCCTGATACTTATTAACCTTTACAATTCCTCTTCCAGTTCTGCCACCAGGCTGAGCAGGTCATTTCCCTGACACTGCAAACAGGAGGTGTCTCTGCTGCCCTCTGCTATGAGTAACAGGCTCAGGCTCTCCCTGCAGCTGGGACCTGCACAGCCACATGTTTGTGTAGGAGTTCCAAAAACCACCATAGCAAAAACACTATTGCACATTCTAATATTGCTTTGACTTTCAGATTCATACTACTCTTTTTCTTTCCTTCTCCTTAGCCTGTGAACAACTTGTTGCTTTCTAATGACTTTCTCCTTTTGTTCCACAAATATTATTTGCCACCTTCTCTCTGTTTTGCTACTTTTCCCTGCATGTCCCTTCGTCTCTGACAATATTTTGTAGCTTTTCTTCTCCTTCTTCCCTGGAATATATTCCTCATGAAGATGATTGTTGTTCTTGGTGTCCCTGACAGACAATGTTTTTTTTGGTTGTTTTTTTTTTTTTTGGTAATGCTTTTTGATTGCTTTTTGAAATCTAGCTTTTCCTTTAAGTGGCTGTCAAGAAAGAAATCAATTATCACATGGTGGATTTCTTATAAACACTGAAAAAACCCTTAGTTTTAAATAGTCTTCAAAAACAGGGTCATATAAAATGAAGTGATACCATTACAGTGCTCATAGCTTTGGATATCCTTATATAGAAATCAAAATATGGATCATAATCTGTTAAATCAATATAAAATTATATATACCAGAGCCCAGTTTAAGGATTTCAGGCAACAAATGCCAACAGGCACAGCCTGTGGTAGTGGGTACGGTATGACTGGCAAAGATATGCAGAGATTATTACATTGAAATAGTTACATGGTATTAACTTTGCGCTTTTCAGATTGACATAGAAGATGAATTTTCTGT
Organism: Todiramphus chloris collaris; assembly: GCA_025345505.1. NCBI lineage: Eukaryota > Metazoa > Chordata > Aves > Coraciiformes > Alcedinidae > Todiramphus > Todiramphus chloris. The sequence goes on along the minus strand of JANVCC010000021.1, from coordinate 13,007,949 downwards.
GACTTAAGTCTACAGATCTTGTAAATTTTTGGTAATTATGCAGAACACTATGTATCCCAGTATTTTCATTATATAAACTACTTTTGTCATTTATTACTGTCATTCTGTGCTTCTGCAATCACTGTCATGCACATAAGTCTTAATGGACCAAGTCCAATTTTCATATTTTTACCTAAAGGAAGTAGCTTTTCTGACTTTGCCTTGTACTGTGAAGGAAGAGAGATTGATTAGCTGTGGTCTATAACACATTTGCGAGTCGTCTGCAAAAAATTCAGTCACATGGTACCAATCTTCCTTTTGCTCATCTGTTTCTTTCACTGCAAATGAAAAAAAAGTGTAAGTCCCAACCAACAACAAACAGATGTATCTCAACTTTGAGTTTATTTATGGTCACATTTCCATGAACATATAACTACAAAGAAAGGAATGTCTTCCCTAGTCATTTTGAGTAGATATTTTGAAATTACTTGGTTTCTTGAATGGCAAAATAAAGGTTTGTATTTAGGATAAAAAGGTAAATCTGTTATGCATAGTAATTATTATGAGAAGTCAAATCATAGAGTTTCTGAACATAAAAATTCACAGTAACATATATGCAGTGTATGCCATTGTGTGTTAACAGACATTAATTTATCAGTCAAATAAATTATTTACATCAAACATCAATGAACGGGTTATTGATGGGTTTGTATTAGAAAAACTTATGATACTTGACATCTAAGTACTCAGAAAAAATAACACTTTCATTTGTATCTGGTTTGGACTTTTGGAATATCTACAGTTATGGGGAGGTTCAAAGATGCAATTTTACAACAAATGCAAAAGATACAACTTACTTATATAAAAATGTCTGAGTTTCAAATTATTGTAAAAGATGATTTTCATAGGAAATGTAAGTACTGAATTTTAATGTCTAAGAAATTTTTTTGCAGGTGCAAAAGGAATGTTACTTTAATTGGACAACATGAAAGGTGAAAGTTTGTTCAATGATATACAGGACAGGTGGTAATTTAATTACCTGATTCTTGATCAAAGGATTTTAGGAAGCTAATAGCAAGAAATATTCAATTATATAAATCTCTGACAACCAATCTATGACAAGTCTTTATAGTATTCAAAGCTACTAAATCTTGGCTTTAATATTTGGAGGTCAAGGGAATGTAGTACTGGAGTCCCAAGACAGTCTGGTGGTCTGAAGGTTGAGTGTAAGTACAGAGCTCTTTATCACTTAGCACAAGGCTCTTTATCACTTCCTTTGAGGGGACTTGTGAGGACTGTATCAAAAGGATATTATTTTTCAGAATGGGCTTGTGCAGGTGAGGTTAATTTACCTAACACTCCTTATTAAAACCAAAAAAACCCAACCAAACAAAACCAACAACAGCAAAAAAAAAAACAACAGCAAAACACAAAAACCACAACAAAACACACAAAACAAAGAACAAAAACAGACAAACAAACAAAAAAAAACCAAACACAACCAACCAACCAAAAAAAAAAAAACAACCACAAAAGATACAAACAAAATCTCAGCAGCTTAATTCACTCCAGTAATAGATTGCTAGAACTTGTAAATATGTACTAATACTTAATTTCCATTTGATTTTTCTACTCTTATTCCTAAGGTTTTGGTTGTTCCCACCTTCAAGTGAATAAATAAAAGAAAATGATGGAAATGCATAAGCCTCTCCACTGTTCTGCATCTGGTACAAATGCAGATCTCAATGTGTAACACGAGGAATGAGGTTATATTTATAGCAAGAGTTAAGTAGACTTTGTCTGTCTGGGAGGACAACTTGGATGTGTGTAAAATGTCTTAGAGACTGAAGATTCAGCACAAACCAGGACTGTCATGGAAGGTTATTATCAAGATAAGTCTGTTGTTTTTGTGAGTACAAAGAGACTACTGCACTGGTGACTCAAGAGGGATTTAGGGTTGCACCTTTTCTAATAGCTGTGGATTTTATCAACTGTCTTGTATACACTGCATATTTCCAAGGAGTGTGTTTTGTAGAAGGTGCTACTGTGACTGATAAGTCCATTCTCACAGAAAGCTGTCTTAAAACAAGCAGTTGCTGCCATGCAGACATTCCTCAAATTACAGACTATCACCAGAAAATTGTGGCAGAGAAAGCTAGAGAAGAAAAAGGACATTAACAATGTCTACTTGACAAAAAAAGGAGTCAGGGACAGTCTTTCTACATAAAATAAGCTATGATTCGCTTTGTATAGATTTATTGTCTTTATAACTTAATAGGATGTTAGAAGAGCATATAATTTTTTAATGACTTATTGAAAAGAAAAATATTATCTGCTACAGGCCTTCAAACAGTATATTCTATTAATAGTTTCTTAAAAATGTGTTTCCAAACTGCTACTTTTAACCAATTCCAGGAGTAGTTTTATAAGAGAAAAAGTGAAACCTCCTATGTTGTGACATTCACAGACTTAACTCTCTGAAACAATAAGAGAGGATATTTATTTCTTGCTAATTTTTCCATTTATAGTCTTTGTAGTTAGTGTATGTGTTATACTCAGGTTGACATTTTCAGGCAGAAGTATCACGTATGCTGGCAGTGTCCCTTTATACTGTAAAGTGGGAGTCACAGGAAAAGGACAAAAGCAAATAGTTTCTGTGTAACAGACAGCTCATTTACTAGCAATATATATATTTTTTATATATATATATTTCATGTATGCCTGTTGTAGAAAATCACTTTGTTCTCTGAAATATCTGTGGTATATTGTTGAGGAGAGATGGGTTATTGTGCCATACATTGTTGGTTTTTTTCATCCTATGTCAGGTTAGTGCCAAACAGTAAAACTTAGGAACATACACAGGACAAATAAAGTCTCTGTGACTATATAATCTCCTCCTCCATTCTCCCAGAGAGTAGTATCTATACAAAAATAAGCAGTACAAAATAAGCAGTAAATATTCCTCCACACTGAACCACCATTTATTTTATTTTTTTTTAAGACCAAGTTGCAGAAAAGTAAATGTAACAAATTCCCGTTTGCTATACTTCATTTTCTGATAGCTTTATTTGGTTCTCTTTTATATTGGATAATATCAGGCCACTCTTAACAAACTGATAGCAATGGATTTGCCACAACACTGTGGGAGATTTTGGGATTTATCATACATTAGGATTGAGAAAACAACCATTTCTCTGTTTTACTTTATGAAGTGTCACTGTGAGCCATGGGGCTGAATGGAGAAAGTATTTTTCGTATTTGTCACCTTCCGGTAGTAGACACTGCAGGTAAGTGATGTGGGAAAATCTGTCATGCAGCAGGAATGCCCAGTGATCCCAGGCAGTCTTGAGAAGGGAGTGTTGAGTGGGGCACTTGTGGCAGCACAGCATCCAGACCCTTTGTTGAGTTTGGACTGGGACCAGTGCCGCATGTAGCAGCAGATCTACTGAAAATGGAATTGGCATGTGTCCAGTGGCTTATTGATATGCCAAATACTGTTTCTATGGGAGTACATGGGGTTTTCTGGTGTGAGGTTTTTTGGTGGTTTTTGTTGTTGTTGTTGTTAATTCCTCTAACAAGCATTGCCTTTTTACCAGTCTTCACTGAAAGGCAGATTGACTAGTTTAGTGTTTTCTTTTCCTTCTATGACAACTTCAGCTTGTCATTTAAATTATGAGTCTGTGGGGCCCCCATATACAATGCTAATTGCATCTGAAACTGCCTAGACCACTTCCTAATCTAACGGCAATGCATATTTCAGTTAGTCATTGGTGCTGACTATTCATCGAAAAGGAAATTAAACACAATTGGTGGCTTGGTGATTTAAGCATTGTTCTCCTATTGTCATGTAAGCCTTACTATCAACTGAAAATAAATGATAATTTATGTTAATGCATATTAATGGCATCAGATTGTCATGGTAACATTTACATAAGCATTGTCCATAGCATCAGATGGTCATATGACAGTTGCACTCTGAATAATTATGTCTTTTAATAAATCAGTGATTAAGCTAACCAGACCTTTGTCCTTTTCATTCCTTGAACAGTATTTGCAATTGTAGGTGTTGTGTGCCAATGAAACATTTTCTTGTGGACAGTGACATTTTCAAAACGGTGTACAACCCAGGTCTGCATATCATATTAAACAATGAGGATGTAAAATGTTCTTTCTTTCAAAAGTACATATACAGTTGCAGCATCTTAATCTATGCAAACGTTATCCATAAGCAGCAGCCAAAGTTCTGTCATTCTCTTTCACTCGTGGCATTAGAAGTGTGATAGAAAATACATGGCCTCTGCATTTTCCTAGTTCCAGATTCTGCCACCAAATTAGTATTCAACTTAATGTTTAGGGGCTTAGCCATTGTAATTAATCATGTTGTAACAGCAGAAAGATACCTAATACCCTGTTCCTATGCATTATTTAGATTATTACCGTAGTAAAAGGCACAGGCAAGAGAATAATAAAATCAAACACTTTGGGGCCTATTTTCCCACTAATGAACAGAGGATTTGCACGCAAAACTCAGGTTAACATTAATATAAGTTTGTTCCATATATCACCTAGGCATTAATAGGTGCAGTAGGACTTTTAGTGACTTCCTTACACATGTTTGTACACCACTGCTGTTTATATCGTCATCATTGTTAGTGAATATTATTATAATGTCTTATTGGACAGTGTAACAAGTAATTCTAATCATGAACTGTAGGGGGAAACTCACTATACAGGCAAGGCATGCATGCATTTAAAATAAGTACAGACACATGCAAGTTTTCGATGTCATTATAATTGTGAATAGTTTGTACATCACATCTGAAAAATACCACTGGTTATTTTTTGCTGGGTTTTCCTCTGAAAAATGCTGTCATTGCATATTACCAAGAATGGTAAAAAGCAACTAAGCATCTAAAAAATTTTGTTGATGGGTAGCTTTTCTTCATATATGGAACTGCATTATATGACCAAATAGTTTACAAGGTGAACCACAGTGAAATGAAACACTAATCAATTTTCTGTAGATATTTGAAACTTCTATTAACATCAAAATACTGAGTAGGAGTTGGTTACCACAGCACTTCTTCAGTTCTTTCTTTTTCTGAGGTGAACTCTTTTCTCTGGGCATTAATTTCTTTCTGGCTCCATTTAATAACATTTTAAAACAAAATTTACACTGATCCAGATTGATATTTTACACACTTTCAGCATTTTTCCTGATAATTTCCATTAGGAATGATAACAATAATGAGTTAATAATAGGAATATGTTATCCAACATGGATGAACAGTGCTTTTCCATTTACCACATAATAATCAGATGTGACTTTTTAGGTCTTACCAGCTGCAGTAAATCAGCTTACTAAACTACCATCTTCACAGGGTGTATATTGTATTTTTTTTCTTTTTTTTTTTTTTTTTTTAATGATGAAGTTACATACATTGGGATCCCAGTCTGTGAGCAACTGACCACCAAACTTACATTTTTCAATGTTCTTCCACTCATTCTTAAACTGAACATCTAAAATATTAAAAATGGTGCCACTCAGAATTAGCCTAGTGTTTTTATGTAGTTTTAGACAGTGAAACTCTCTCTCCAGTCCACTCTGCATTTTTTTTTTTATAAAATATGCAAAAAGAAAAGCCCAATATGGTAGATGGTCCCTTCACTATCAGTAGTAACTCATACATCAGGACTCATTGTATTGACAGCCTCATCTAGAGAGGAGATGTTTCACCTTGCCTATTTACTGAGATAGTTTTGTGCTTTGCAGTAATTATCTATTTGTGTATATATTTCTATCCAGGGGAATGATCTGTGCAAAGAAAACTTATCTATTAGAAGTTTGTACAATGTCAGCATAAGGTTATTCCCCAGTCTAGAGTCATGACCAGAATCATGACCTTCAGTGTAGTTCCTTCTGTTGCAACACAGATGAAGAATAGCTACGTAAACAATCATGAAACTAGAATCACTCCGTTCCTATGGCTCATTACTGTGCCTCTGTATGCATTATAATGCTGAAAACTCACTTGCAAATAATGCATTCACTGCCACCAAGAGTTCCATATTCTGATTGTCAGCTGTATATTTTCATGAGATTTTATAAACAAGTACCATTCTTTAATAAAAACACACAAACGAGATACCATAAGCTATTTAAAATAAAAGTGATTATGCAAAGTGAAATAAATTACTTAGTACCGGAGATGTATGTTTTTGAATCCTGAATTGTTTGGGGAATTGTGGGAATGCAGTAATAAATGCAAAATGTGGAAGTAGCAAAAAAGGTAGCATTTTTGAAAGATGGATGACAGTAACTATCATGAGCAATGACTGACTACTGGTTTCCACTGTACCTACCCATATTTGTTTCTCTTTTTATTTCCTCTTTTGAAACATTAACTCCAGACACTCAGTTGCAAAACGTTATCATCTTTCAATAGTCTAAAAGGCATAGTCTTCACTAACTTTTCTGAAAACTTGCTTTATCTTCTGCATACCAGAGAGCACCTATGAGTATGTACTTAGTTTATAACACTGATAATAGCTTCTAGTTTTAACTACCTCCTGGTAAAGAATAACTTACAGTTTGGGCTTGTTTTTTTCTTATACTTTAAGAATTGTTTTAAGTATTAGCTTTCATTAGTCCTATTGCTTATTCAAAAGAAGTGTTTGCATAAACAAAATGCTGAACAACTTTGTCCATAAATGATTAAGTCTACATAATTTTCTTTGGAAAATATATAGACTAACTGAGAGAAAACTAGAAGGCTGAGTTGGGAGATGGAGATAAAAATAACTAAGTGCAGAAAACACTTTGTTGTGATATAGAAGAGTATATGTGAAGGAATGAGTTGAAAACCTGATATAAAATATGAGTAAGGTGTTTAGAAAGATAACAAGATATTAAAGAAGAAACAAATGAATGTAAAGTGACACTTGCAAGGAGAGAGAAAACTAAATGAAGAGAAGACAGGAAAAGCACTTAAAATAATGAAAACCATCAGAAAGATAAATAAAAACATATAAAGTGTGTAGGAAATAGAAGATTATTCTAAAAGAAAGAAAATGGAGAAAAAACAAGATAATGTTCCCTCACCTACAGCTGCATATTGTCTAATCTTTCAAGAATATTGTAAAACCAGAAATTTCTTCATTTGGCTCAGAAATGGGCAATTTAAGCCTGTTAGAGAGGGTTAATGCTCTTGTTCTAACTATTCCCTAGCTGCAGAGATTAACATGGTTAGGGAAATTGTTTTGAATTAAATAATTCCCCTGTTATCTGTACTGTGTGTTGCAGCATGGAGCTGTGAGTAAGTAGGTAATGTTGGAAACATCTCTCTGGTGAGCAGTGGAATGGAATTTTAACTAGAAGCTGCTTTACATGTTCAGTACTCAGATACTGGGTGGGAGTAGTTTATTATGTTTCCTCTAAAGCACTTAGCACGCTTCGGAGTGCTATAAACCAATTAATAATTATACATTAAAAATATGTAACTAAATTCCTTTTATGGATGTCTATAAGCTACCTATTAAAATCATACCTTTACCATTTTAATTTTGTTTAGGTTAGGCATTAGATGCATCACAGATTATCAAGTTGACAATGATTATGTTTATTAGACTAACTTCTAAAACTAAGGAAGTAGTTTTCAAAATTTGCATTCAGTTCATCAAACCATGAGGACAGAATATAAATACAGTAAATGATACAGTGATAATTTGTTGATTCAGATCTTATAGGTTAATTAATTTTAACAAGAAAAAGGCAAATGCAGAAGTCCAACATAAACTTCCCGCCCCCACCTTCTTCACTTTTTTCTCTAAGCTTGTCTGCCACAGGAGCTTAATGTAATAAAGAATTTTAAATACTATGAGATAATGTCCTTGCAGATAGTTTACTAGTAAGCTCTTTCCTCACTCGCCAGAGTTTCTAATACTCCCTGTAATTTTCTAAGATGATGAAACAGTAGTTATGATCAGAAAGGCAGCGTGGCATGTCTTCTAGCTGAAAATTATTAATGCTTCTCTTCCTGGTTTGTTCTGTCAGGGATAAACCAAGAACCAAATGTTACAGACTGCTTATAAGTATGACCCTTGTTTTTCCCTTAATTTAATATTACTTTGTTTTCAACAGCTCTGACAATTCATATACCATATCTTTCATAAATGTTCAAGAATCAAACACATTGTATTGGATCTGACTGGGATGCAGTTTTTTCTTCATACCAGTTTGTATGGTGTTATGTTTTAAATTTCGGACAAAAACAGTGCTCATAGCAAACCAATGCTTTAGCAATTGCTGAACAGTGTTTGTACAGCATCAAGTCCTTTTCTGTTTCTCATTCTCAGCAAATAGAATGGGGATGAACAAGAGGAGGGGGTTTAGGATGTTAGCCATTTTTTGCTTGAGAGCTGGCTGGTCATGGGGCTACCCATGGGATCTAGTGAGTGATTGCCATTACATCACTTCCTTTGTTTTGTCTTCTTTTTCTCCTTCTACTTCTTTGGTTATCACAAACTGCAATTTGATCACTGCTTGGTCAAATTGACTATTTTTATCTATGTTTCCTTTGCAGTCGTAATGCTCTGGCTTACTCAGTTGCACTAGTCTGCATCATCACCAGAATCTTTCCTTGTGCTTTGATAAATCATTTAACTTTTTTTTCTGAAACACTGAGTAAGCTTGAGTTGTGTTGAGTGTGCTCAGCTGGAGTAGATGATACTGTAGCCTTCTTGGAAAAGGAATAAGCATGATTTTTCGTGGCTGATTTAACTGAACTCATATTCAAACTATATTTTGTGTGGCTGTGCTAAGGGTTCACTGATCCCAAGCTCGTATTATTACCAGCAGAGCACTGTATAATGTACATTTACATACCTTCTTGCATAAATCTGACTTGCGTGTGTCTGCTCCTTGAACACAGTGAAAGTACAATGATTCTACTGGAAAAAGAAAATACTGTGCAGAAATATTCATGGATGGCTGTCTGCAGATATGTATATCAGCTATCAGACCTCTTTGCCTACTGGAGTAAAAGTGAGGAAAAAGGGAATTTTTAGACATGATTTGGCTAAGTAGGTATTATATGGTACTTCTCCTTCTATGTCAATGAGACAAGAGTCATCCACAATTGTCTCCCATTGTAATAATCTGCATTGCATTGAGGTGTGTTGTGGTTATGAAGTGGTGCTTGCAATCCAGACAGCTAAGCTATTATATTAGTGACTGTTTGGAATGATAGATTTTCTGTATGTGGACACACATGGAGTTTCCATAATTTGTATTCGGTTCATATAGCCTTGATTTCCTGCGTACTAAATAGATAACTGATTCCTCATAACTGTTTTGGGGGTTTTTTTATGCAGTTACTGTAAAAATAGACAGGTGGACTATCTTCTAATAATGCAATGTTTCCTATTGTATTTTGTTCTTGTGGTGGTTTTGTTTATTTCTTTGGTTTTGTCATTGTGTGCAGGATATACATTTTTTGAAAGACTTACCATTACTTCTGAACTTAATACATTGTCTTAGAGTATAAGGTGAAATACAACTCCAACAGGGCATGCTATGTTCCAGTAGTTTGCAGTATCACTAAATATACAAGCTATTGAAAAAGAAGATAGGAAAGAAAAAAGAATGGAATTAAATTAGAAACAAATTAACAAATTACATTGTTTGGCATTATAATCTATTTCCTAGACTCTGCAATTATGCACAGCCAGTCTCCTACGCCTATACTGTTAAACATTGTTTAAAAACTGAAGTGTTTTTAAAAATTAATAATTAAGATTCTTATATACACATTGTTTTCAAAACTCTGTAAAACATACAGAAAAGTACACTGAAACATCTAAGTGTGGTGGTTGCAGTAGCTGCAATGTTTGCATATTACTGGAGAAATACTATTAAGAAAATTCTTGCCTTTTGATAGCTATATTGGAATTTTATATATTTGCAGATTGTTCTTAGAGCTGGAAATAAGGTACTGAATATCACAGACTAGACAAAAATGGAATAATGTCTCTTAAATATTGACATGTATTTATAATTTCTTCATTTTTGCATTGTTTCTTAACATTTTTGATCTCTAAATTAACTATGATACCATAACAATACTCAAGTGTTCCTTATGTTGGTGAAAAAAATTCTCTGTAAATTTATTCCATTATTTCCCCCTACAATCCCACCTTCCCCATACTTTAAGAAGAACAGGAATCTGTCATTCAAAGTAAGGTTTGGTAGTTTTCCTTCAGTATAATTTGGGTATTCAACAGCCTTAAGGCTTTTTTCCCATTGGTGATTGTGTTCTTCCAATTTTTTCAGTCAGCAGTTTTATTGTCTCTTGTCTGTGTTTATTCAGTTTTCAAGACAAGTGATTTTGTTCTTCAATATCTAAGGCACCTCTGATACCTCCTTGCACCTCTGCAGTTATAATGCTTATCTTCCCTAATTTATTGTCTGTCCATTTTAATCTCCAACATGGTAAATTTTGAGTGCAGAATAATGGTAGAATTTATACTAACTTCTGTGACAATTTATTTGCTTGCATATCTGGGAAGTAACGAACTTACCCTGAACATTTCCTCTTTCCTGTGAAAAAAATATATACCTTTGTAAAAGACTTTATCAGTGATACTCAAAACACTCACTGAAGGCACTGGTAGCTCAGCACCTTACTCAACTCATCTAACACTATAAAGATTTTGTTCAATACAGGCAACCAGAGAAAGGCAACCAGTAGTGCAGCAGCTGATAAAGTTGTATATACTAATGAAGTATGTTTTGTGAGTTCCTTATGGAGATATGAAACAGAATTATCTGTGTAAGTGATTAATATGGGGGAGATCATGTATGAATAACATGCATGAATAACATAACTTACTGTCAGTGTGAGCAGCAAACATGAGGCTTTACATGTAATTCGATGTTAATGCATAATGCAGTGTAGGTATTGGCTAATGTATAACTGAACACAAATTATGACTTTTAACTTCTTTGTTACTGGAAACAATTCACAATTTTTTTTTGTGGATGCCAGTCTCATCTTAGTGTTTTATCTACAATAGCATGTCCTACCTAAAAGTAGTAACATTTCAGGAAGTGGACTCAAGTCAAGGGTTTTTATTACAGAATCACACAGAATCACAGAGTGTTAGGGGTTGAAAGGGACCTTGGAGATCTTCAAGTTCAACCCCCCTGCCAGGGCAGGATCATATAATCTACCCTACAACCTAATCTACCCTACAACCTGATCTACCTGAACACAGGTCACTCAGGAATGCATCCAGGTGAGTTTTGAAAATCTCCAGAGAAGGAGACTCTACAACCTCTTTGGGCAGCCTGTTCCAGTGCTCTGTGACCCTTACTGTAAAGAAGTTCCTCCTCATGTTCAGGTGGAACCTCTTGTGCTCCAGCTTATATCCATTCTCCCTAGTCCTATCACAAGGCATGAGTGAGAAGAGGCTGTCCCTTTCCTCTTGACACTTAGCCCTCATATATTTATAAACATTTATCAAATCCCCTCTCAGTCTTCTCTTTTCCAGACTAAAGAGCCCCAGGCGTCTCAGCCTCTCCTCATAAGGCATGTTCTCCAGTCCCTTAATCATCCTTGTAGCCCTCCGTTGGACTCTCTCAAGCAGATCCCTGTCTCTCTTGAACTGGGGAGACCAGAACTGGACACAATACTCCAGGTGAAGTCTCACCAGTGCAGAGTAGAGGGGGAGGAGAACCTCCCTCGATCTGCTGGACACGCTCCTCTTGATACACCCTAGGATACCATTGGCCTTCCTGGCCACAAGGGCACATTGCTGCTCCATGGAGAACTTGTTGTCCACCAGGACTCCCAAGTCTTTCTCCACAAGACTGCTCTCCAGCAGATCACCTCCCAGTCTGTAATGATGTAATTTATTATTCTTACCTAGATGCAGGACTCTACATTTATCCTTGTTAAACCTCATTTGGTTCTGCCCTGCTATTTTTTTTTTCTTTTACAGAAACTGTGTTTTAAGTGAAGGGACTTAAGCACTGGCTGCTATTCCCATTATCATTCTTATTAATGATAAGTGGTGGGATTTTATGAAAATAGTCTTCCACAGCTGTATCATTTGAAAATTTTAATGGCAATACTGGAGGAACCACTTTCCATAAAATGAGGTTTTGATCCAAACACTCAGTTGGTATGAATCATGACAGCCCATTGAAGAAGACAACCTAGCTTCAGTGACTTTGAAGTTTTCCCTTTACCTGGTTAGAGTTATGGGTTAGACTGCCTCTCTCAATGGAAAGTCATGTGAGATACTTATTGCAGGACTGAAATAATTTTTAACAGTGAGTTGTACAGTTAGCAGATCTGTCTGTAGGAAATGAAAGGAAATGAAAGAAGAAACAGTTACATGAAACTACCTGTGACCGATTCTCTTTCCTCCTAGTGAATCAGTTTACACATAGTTATTCAGAAACTACTGTGCTCATAGCTCACACCTATTCCTGATGCCAGGAATGTTTGAACCTGACCGTGTTCTCCAGACAAATAATAGGGATATTAGGTACTTCTTGAAAGTTATTACAACTCTGTCTAGACAAGTGCTTACCCATGAAGTAATAAGCTGCCACTTTAAAAGTCAAAGAGATTCTGTATCTTTTGAAGGTTAAGCAGGTGGTGAGGTGTCTGTGACATCTAGAGCATTATGACTTCTTGTTCCCACTACTTAAGCTGCCTTTTCAGATTGAGACAGTTATGCAAAATTTCCTTTGAACACAACCAAGCTAAGAAGGATGTATTCCTGAAATTAAGACCTCATGATATACATTTCTCCACTTCCAGAAAGAAAACATTTTTAACAGAAATAGATTTTAAATTTCCATTGGCCTTCTATTTGCAGTTTACTGCTACAATGTTATTAATGAAGTACAGAAAAATGAAGATCAAAGAAAAATGAGATGTAGCAGTAGAGTCCATAGTAGCTTTCTTGGACTATATCCCTTTAATTCAGAAAGGTATAAAAGTATATGAGGTTATGCTTTGCTCAGCAAATTGTCCTATTCTAAATTTGCTTTGTTATGAACATGAGAATGCCTCAAGAAAAAGTAGGTTTCAGCTGATTAACTGTTCACATTTTGTTGTATACACTTCCTGTCTAGTCAATAGGAGAACATGAATACATTTACAAGGATACTTTTCTGACTCATTCTAACAAAGATCTAAAATCAGTTTACCTATGACCTAAGACCACTCTCCTTTCTTCTCCATTAACTATATAGCAGATACTTGAAATAAGCTGAGATAAATCCAAACTAAGATACCAATATTGTATTTTTAGATCTTAAATTTTTAACAGAGTACATATCACATTTAAAAACCCCAAATATTTAAATGCATAGACTTAAAACTAAATTGACTTCCAAGCATATTGCATGCCAGAAAATAGACCACTGATGTGTGCTTAAATAGGTTCCTTATTACGTTAGTATGGGATTTGTTGCTCTGACATGATACATTAGTTTAATTACTTGCATTTGTCCCTCAGGTTTCTCCATGAACAAAAGAAATAAAATAAATAAAGCTTAGGACTTTTGTAAAATATATTTTACGTTTTACTTACAGATTTTGGTTTTATCTATTGAGTCAAATTCATCCATCAGCTAATCAATCTTGCATTACCATTGTATAAGGCTTTGCAGAGTGGTCTGTGTGTAATTATTTACACTTTATAGAACAGAAAAAAAAACCCGCTTCTGTGGCCAGCTAAATATTTCTATGTGTATGTTTGATGTATCAGGAGTTTGGTATTTTGCATTTACAGCTAAATATTTGTATACATACTTCTTTATACTAACTGAACTTTAAAACCTTTTTGTTTGGTTCACATTATAAAAATAAATAAATATGAGGAGAACATGTTAATTAAGCCTTGAAAAGACCATCTTTTCTGATGTAGATGTGTGAGTTTGAAATTGTACGAAGCATAAATGGTATATTGACTTTTATTTAAAGAAAAAATATCTTTGAATTTTAAAAAAACTGAGTATGTCCATCATTAATTTGGAATATTCAATCCCAGGCATAAGTCTTATAGGAAAACCTGTGGAAATCATGTGGCTGTGTTATAAACCTCTGAATCAGGATCTTAATGGATATTTCAATCCAAAATATAGGAAAAAAAAAAAAAAAAGTTGCTTCTGTATCTATTTAAATCAAATCAATTTTTAAGTTAAAGGAATGAAGAACATCCAGCTCTAAAACATTCTCACAAAGGAACAGGAAAGGTATGTTGCAGAAGGTCCCAGAAATGAATTTAAATCTCAGCCTCTCTTTCAGTCACACATACACATATGCTTGCATACACAGTCCCTAGCATTAATTACTGCACTTATATTCTGAAGAACTGCAAGCGTCTCTAAAGCTATTGATCAAAGACTTTCTGAAATTAAACTGCCAGATATCACTGTGTTTTTGATATGTTATTGATTTTCTTTGGAATGTTTTGGGAAAAAAAATGTGACAGAGCTGTAGGACAAATGGAAGGTATTAGTTTTATTTAGTAGACAACTTGATTATGCAGTAGCTGACCACAATATTTCTGTGTCTTTCTCCAGCTTTCCTTTGAGAATTGTTTCTAAAATGATGATATTTTAGGGGATTAAAGTGTCCTTTAAAGTTCAGTTAGTATAAAGAAGTATGTATACAAATATTTATCTATAAATGTAAAGAATCATCAAATCATTATTGATCTATTTCACAAGTTTCTGAGCCCCTAATGTGGCAAAACATTCACCTTCTGCTTTTAGGCATTTTTGACTTTGCTTTACATCCTTCAGAGACTGACATGTGTGTGTGTAAAGAACATCCAACACATCACAGACCTGCTTGTAGGCATTGTTCAATTCACAGCCCTGATACTGAATTAAATCTCACTCACCTTTATAAAAAGATAAAGAATTTGCCTTTTTTTCACAATCTACTAAAAATTAGTAAAAAGGATGATATTAAATATAAAATTTTTACTACAACTTAAAGGTTCTATCAGATATAAGGGTAGAAGCAACTTTTAAAATGTGATGTAACTTTTTAGTTTTCTTTCTGTGAGCATCTATCTTCTATGGTACTTTATTGCCTTAATGGTTAGTGCTTCAAAAGTTTTTCCTTGAATTACCACCATATAAAGAATTTTGTCACAATTTGGAAGGTTCTGGATGTATTCTTTAGTTTAAAGAATTCTGACATAGTTGAATAAATTACTGTACTTTGAAGTGAAAAAAAATGAAATCCACATGGTTAATACTTACAATTCTTTCTTCAAAAGGCTGTGTTATTTTGAGAATAAATAACAGCTGTGTCTGATTTATTGGTATCACAACCCACAGAAGTACTTTTACTTTCCAGACCAATTTTGAGCTTTGTCAAAACTGCAGTTTCTTTTTGGTTGGTAGATAAGTCATTTCTTGTTGATACAACCATGGAGTACTGTACTTTCAAACTGAAAGATTGTACGCAACAGTGGAATGCAGCAGAATCCTCTGATTCAGACATCAGAAGAGGTGATAGGCCTAAACATATAATAAAATCTTAGGTATTTCCGTTTCTGGTAGTGGTGAAAATTGTATTGTTTTCAGTATTTGTTATCTGGGATGTATGTGACAGAGGTTCATACTTTCTGAGGGCTTACAGTGACAGAAGTAGCTAATGGAAAGGTTTCTAGATGGGAAGGACTGCCTTCAGTCTGTCTAAACTGGCCTTGCATCTTCCACAGGAACAAAAACCCACTACATCTTGAACTTTTCCACCCACAGATCCCCATGTAAAGACTTAGGAAAACTTAAAGTGATAGCGGGGTTGTGGTCAAGGAGAGGTTTTAAGGTCCCTGAAGCTAAACTTAACCTCTGCCTTGGTAACTGCCACAACATACATCTGAGTACATATGAAAATCATAATACACAAAAAGCATGTAAAAAAAAATTAAATTAGTATAATTATGCAAAAGAACTTGAAGTAGTACATGGGGTTTTTTGTTTGTTTGTTTTTTGTTTTTTTCCCCCCAATTTGCATGCTGAAAGCCTTTGTTTTAAGTATCTGTTCCTGTGCAGACAGGCAGGTTTTTTTGTTACTTGGCTTTGCTTCTTGCTCTCATGGTAGGGACTTACATACTGTGCTGTCTCCTGAAGCCTTCCTATTTTGTTTTTTATTTTTCATTAGTTTAAAGTGACTGATTAATCTGTCTTATTAGCATAATGTTTTCCTCATTGCAAATAGTGATTTGAAGACAAATCAAGAATACTAAGTAACTATCTAGTGAAATCACCTAGCAAATCAGAAATAGCTTAGTCAAAATGCTGTCTCTGATTATGGTACATGAAGTTTCTGAATGTACTTACAAATTCAAACTTTGAGTTTACAGAGATAGTTGTATTTATATGTTCTGTATATAGAGGTGTCCTTCTTACAAACTAAACATGTAACAGATTATCTTGGGACACTTTACCTCTTCCCACTCTACACAATACAATTTTATGAACTAATGTCAGATATCTATTTTCATACATAAATTTAGATGCATCTAAGCACCTTGTAGAACCAGTCCAGATTTAGAATTTTAGAGGTCATTAAAATTATTTTATTATATAAATCCATTTAAACCAATTAGCCTTTGTATATTTTAATTCCTTTCCATGATGGATGTCACTGACAATATTTTTATAATATTAGAAATGTGGACCATATTAAGAGTATACAAAGTCACTTCTGAAGCTATAGCTAATTCTTTAAATATCCATCCTGCATCAAAACTGTGATTATTTATGTAAAGAAAAGATGTCTCATGATCCAGTTGAGTTGAAATTGGTTAAGCACAAATTTTGCTTAACTGTGTTATGCGTACCTTTGATATGTACAGTTAATTTACAACAGCTAATAATTTTTTTTCCAATCATTTAAATTGTTTGCCATCATATACAAGTTATCAGTCATTCAATCTCTCTTTAAAACTCATACTTTCTAGCTATATGACAATTAATGCTTATCACACATTTTTAGAAGGTAAGTTTTTGAAGTAAGATAAGGAAAAAAGTCAGTGAAGTGGGTTTGTTTCTTTCTTTTAGCATCAGCACAAAGAACATTTACTGTTTTAAAACTGCAGATACATTTAACTAATTTCTATATGATTGTGTCAAAGGTATTCCATTCTCTGATTACTCAAGTTTTCAAAGCAAAATATTATATTGACAAAAAAAAAAAAAAAAAAAAGCTATCTTTCAAACGTCATTGAGCTACTCTACAAGTGCAAACATTTAAACACAGAAGTAATATGTTATTCTTTTGACCGTTAGTATTTGGATTATAAAATTCTAAGCCATCACCCAATATCCCAATATCCCACTTTTTCTTTTTATTCCTTTGCTTGAACTTTTTCTAAAAGAGCAGAATAATTTATTCTGATACGTGGCCTTGTTGTATGTTACTAATTCAAGGATTTCAGAAGCACTGAAGTATTTCTTTGAAAAACAAAGAGATCAAAAAGGTTGATAAGTGCAACAAAGGGAGATGGGACATAAGAGGAGTTTACACCAGCTTTTATCTTGGTGGCCAAGCTATTAATAAAGTCAACACTGTGAAGAAGCTAAGTTCAAATTGTATGCAATGAAGGTCCATTCTACATAGAAAAAAAGAATGTAGCTACTGTTCATGACTCTTAGAACAGACCATATAAACTGAAAATAAATCTAATATTTAAAATGAAATCTGAAATATAAACCAAACCAAAATCAATTTCCCTTGCAAATACTCACCCTTCCCCTAATACTCACTTTACCAGAAAACTGTAAGGGAGCATTGGTTTTCAAGTAAAGAATAACTTGATATTTTAGAGGACTTGTAATCATCAGAAGTGCATTTGCTGTAGGATAACTATAACATTAGGTCAAATAAAATATGTAGGAGTATATAAAAGAGAGGTTGCTGTGATTGCAAGACAAAATAGTTTATAAAACAAGCTTATTGAGATTGAAGATATATTTAGGGAGATATTTATACAGAAATAAGAAAGATTAGATGGAAAGTATGCTATCATATATAAAAGCGCACAAGATTTTATGTAATGACACTGTGACTCTAAAATAGTATTAAAGTCAGTTTAGCTCAATACTCAGACATACTGAATAGATATAACAGGTCATATATATAACATTGGATAATGCAGTGATTCAATTAGTTTTTTTATACATGTGTGCTTTCAATATTTCTTTTTTATTTTGTAAATATTTGGTAGGAATGTCAGGGCAGTTTATTGACACACAATGCAAAATATAAATTTCCCACTGCTGTCTTGGGGAAAAAAAACCCAACCCATCCTCCTGCAGAAAAACCCCAACTCCCTCCCCCATCAATGATTTGTTTCTTTGATATATGAGAAATGATCAAGCTATCCTTAATTACAAGAGTGCAAGCTCCATTTACCTGCATTTATTCTCAATGGGCCTTGCCATGCATAATGTAATTGGATAAAATAGTGTTATAGAAATGCATAATCTTCTTCAAAAACAAAAGTCAAAATTTTGTTTTAATTAGTTGCAGATCTACTCCTTTCACTTGAAATGAAAATAACACTTTCTGTTGTGGGAGGGTAGCACAAGTGTAGATGACCTAAATATAATTAATGAGCACCGAAGTGAAGAAGGATGATTAAAGATGAATCTTGTTGATAACAGAAAACATTTGTTACAGGTTAATAATCTTATATTGATTGGGTTATTGATGCTATTCCCAAGATGTGAGCATGGCAATTTATGGGGAAATTAATATTTATTTGTTTCCATTCTTAAATAGTAGTATGTCATGACATAACAAAAGAAGAGTTTGATATGACACCTAAGTAATTTAGTTGCAGCTCCATTCCTACAAATCAGTCAACTAATTAATCTTTTACCTAGGAGACATTACTAGTGACAATAAAACAAGGGAACAATAATCATTTTTATATAAGAAAAAGAGAGTACCTCTTTTAGGGGGGATTAATACGTTGGCAGAAATATAGAGAAATAGAATTCTGCTATCAGTGTATCAAATATCTCATTAATGGATATTGTTACCATAAGACAGAAGTGCAGATGCAGGAACTGAACCTGGATGAATGTATACTAAATTTATAAGTGTTAGAACAATAAGATTTGTAGAAAGTTTGCTACTTTGTATGCAGCATGTACCGCATTCAGTCTAATTGGTTTTTCATGGATTTGGAGACATATTCTACAGATAGAAGTGCATCTGTTTTCCCCAAGACACACATTATTCTGATTAAATATTTGAAATTAAGATGGAGTGATCTCACATGTTAGTTTTGATTATGCTGGTCGGTTCAATGAAAAAAAAAATGGCAATCTTTTGTAAGTGTTTCAAAAATCTGAAGTGGCATGACTTTGTGATTAAAATTGTTTAATTAGCATTTCCTGAAATACTAGGGATTAACCAAGGAACAGATTTATTTTAAGAATTATCTGAAAGTTTTACTTTAAAAAAAGTTTTCCTCATAACTGTAGCAGTAGGAGACCAAAGTAGTTAATTCTGTCCCTATAAGTCAGGTAAATTTTCTTTTTAATGTGCAATATATGGTGATTCCTAAAATCACAGAATCAAAGAATCATCTAGGTTGGAAAAGACCTTCAAGATCATTGAGTTCAACTATTAGACCTACTCTACATATCCACTGCTAAACCACAACCCTAAGCACCACATCTACACAACTTTTAAACATGTCCATGGATGGTGATTCAATCACTTCCCTGATCCAATGCTTGATAACCCTTTCACTGAAAAAATTCTTCCTGACGTCCAACCTAAATCTCTCCTGGTGTAACCTGAGGCTGTATCCTCTTATCCTATCACTTGCTACTCAGGAGAAGAGACTAACACCCATCTCTCTCCAACATTCTTTCAGAAAGTTGTAGAGACCAATAAGGTTTCCCCTCAGCCTCCTTTACCTTACATGAAATAGCCGCAGTTGTCTCAGCTGCCCCTCATAAGAATTGTTCTCAAGACTCTTCACCAGCTTAGTTGCTCTTCTCTGGATCTGGTCCATCACCTCAATGTCTTTCTTATACTGAGGCACCCAAAACTGAACACAGTGCTCAAGGTGTGGCCTCACCAGTTCCAAGCACAGGGGCACAATCACTTTCCTTCTCCTGACAGCCACACTATTTCTGATACAAACTAGGAAACCATTGGCCTTCTTGGCCACCTGGGCACACTGCTGGCTCATATCCAGCCAACTGTCACTCAGTACTCCCAGATCCTTTTCCACCAGGCAGCTTCCCAGGCACTCATCCCCAAGCCTGTGGCATTGCCTGGGGTTATTGTAGTCCAAGTGCAGGACCTGGAACTTGGCCTTGTTGAAGATTATACCATTGGTCTTGGCCCATCTATCCAAATCCCTCTGTACATCCTCCCTACCCTTGAGATCAACACTCCTGCACAAATTGGTGTTGTCTGAAAACATACAAAGGGTGCCCTTGATCCCCTCATCCAGATCATTGATAAAGTTATTAAACAGGAGTGTCCCCAGCACCGAGCCCTGAGGAACACCACTTGTGACCAGCTGACAGATGGATTTAACTCCATTCACCACCACTTCTAGGGCTTGGCCATTCAGCCAGTGTTTTACCCAGCAAAGTGTATGCCCATCCAAGCCATGAGAAGGCATTTTTTTCATGACAATGTCATGGGAAACGGTGTCAAAAGCTTTACTGAAGTGTAGGTAGACAACATCTACAGACAAAATGTGGCACTGTATTCTTTACAGCCTTTCTGTCTGGGTGTTTTTGTTTAAAGGATATTTGCTAAGTATCTACTATAGGATCTATTAAAACAGCCAAAGCTCAGTCCAACATGTGCTTGAACATTTCCAGTGATGAGGCTTCTACCAGCTCTCTGGGAAACCTGTTACAGTGTTTCTTCACCCTCATTGTAAAAAAATGTTTTTCCTTCTATCTAGTTAAAATCTAACCCCTTTTAATTTAAAACCATCACCCCTTGTCTTGTCACAACAGGCCTTGATAAAAAGACTATACCTATCTTTCTTATAGGCCCCCTTTATGCACTAGAAGGCTGAAATAAGGTCTCCCTAAGCCTTCTCTCCTGCAGACTGAACCCCAACTCTCTCCATCTGTCCTCATGGGAGAGGTGTTCCATCTCTATGATCATTTTTGTGGCTATGTGTCTTTCTTGTAGTGAGGATCCCAGAGCTGGATACAGTAGTCCAGATGGGATCTTACCAGAATGGACTAGAGGGGCAGAATCACCTCCCTTGACCTGCTCACCACACACAGTTAGAGAAAAAAAAAATTATTGTGTCTAATAGAAAAATCAATACCAAAAGAAAATTACTGACCTTTACATTGAGCAGTTATAGAACTCCTGTATTTGAAAGACGGAATTTGACATTTTCCAATTATTATTTTTATACTGGGAACATATTTTACTGCCCTTATCAAAATCCACAGAATACTGGCCAAATGAAAAAATGTTGAAATACTATTTTGCTGGGGTTTGCTGGATGCTTCTTAGACTTCAAAATCTCCAAAAAAGTCTCCAAAGACTGCAATGACATGAGCTGGATTTTTTCTGTCTATTTCTAAATTCTTCAAAATACACAGCATACAAGCATCTAAAACAAGAGAAGAAAATTGTATTACTTACACCTTCTGTCATCTGCAGCATCCAGGAAGCTTGATTATAGATAAGAGAGGGGCCAGAGCTGGAATAAGTTTTGTATTAGAATGTATGAATGAGGATCCAGCATGGAAGATCAAGTATAGGAAGATGGAGGGGAATACTTGGAGGGTTAATTTAGGATATAAACAGAAACATCAGATAAGGAAATAACAACTGTAAAGTATATGTTGAAAAAAAGGAAATACATGGCACTGGGCACCAGGTTGGTGGTAGGAATTCTCATTTGTTAGGAGAAGACAAAATACTAGTCCTTTCCCACCATGTTCTTCAGATAGTCCAGATACATTAGGTAAAGATCATATAAGGTAAAGAGCTCTGTTTCTGTGCTCTGTCTGACCCTTTCAAAATTTTTATGAGGTAATATGGTCTACTGCTCTGTTGGCAGCTAATGGCACTTCAAACCAGATCTTTTTCTCCTCAGTGAAAATTCCTATAAGTTATTTTGAATAATTTTCTTAGTAAATACTTGGGTGTTTTTAATGCACATTTGCAATACTGCCTTCCATCTGAAAATACAAAGAGTGCAGTGAAATGTTTCAGAAAAAGTAGACAATATTTGAAAATTCACACCCTGCGGAATTTCAAATTTGTTTTCTCCTAGCTTTCTATATATATGATACTTTCATGTTTTTGATTAGTAGATCTGGAAAAAACCCCAAACAACCCAAAACACAAACCCAACTTACTGACCTGTTAAATTACTTCTTTAATACCTTAACTTGCATCAGGAGTAGACTGCTGTTGAAAAGTATTCTGACTGGTTTAGATGGATGGATAGTTTTGAACTTTACTAAATTATGAGCTTTTCTGAGACAGGAAGACTGAAGGAAGTTATGAATATGAACCTTAGCCACTTAAAAAATAAGAATCTTGTCAGCTCTTTCTTTAGCTGATAGAAAGAAATAAGCATATTCCCAGAGTAAATTATTCCATACAAAGATGATCATTCACTCTATGCTAAAACAGCATGAATCATTGACTAGATGTGATTTGAACATTTCCTTCTTTATTGCCATGAGGATCAGCTTAAAGTATATTAGCATAAGGTAAAATATTACTTAGGTAAAACATATCTAACACATTTAGCTGTGCTAACTGCTTCTGGAGGAATTTACATTTTGAAAGAGGCCATTTCACTGATAAGAATATGACATACCTGCAACTAGCAATGTTTTTCTAGAAATAATTATGTTTACATGTTATGTCTGTTTAACATGATGATTGGGGTTTGGAGATTAAGACAAACCTTCAATAATCTCAGGAGGCAAAGTCCAAAATGGTTTAACAGAAGGCTAGTCATATAGCTGGACCATTTTATATCTTGTCAATAGAGACATTTTTAATTAGTAGTCTACATACTTATATATAATGTATAATATTTTTTTACATAATTTGATTGTACTGAATAATATCTAAATTTAGATACAGTATTCTTCAAGGAGGGAGTAATATTTTTTTTTCATTACAATAAACAGTTGCCATAGACAATCATACTATTCATTTATCTCTTAAGAATTATTTTGACTGTGCCATTGTCTTGTAATCCATGATTGTTTTTTTAGGAAACATTAATACTCATCAATACTACTGCTTGCTATTGGTAACACAGAGACTACTACCAATGCTGAAAATAGCAATTAAGAGATTGATGCATCATCAAATTGTCAGTGATGAAATAGTAGCAAAATTCAGGTCAATATTTTTGTTGTAAACTAATTTTCTTTGCACGTTACCAGGATCTGAACTAAGAATGATATTCAAGTGAATAGAAGATAAAAATCTGGGATTTTATAGTGATCGTTCTTTTAAAAATTTTTTTCATTAGAAAAAATACTATCAATTAGTGAGTCAAGCCATTTCATTCACAGCACATTTGAGTTTTCTTGTTGAGAGTTAAAGGAATTTGAATAACCTTTACAACTGTCATTTTTTTCATTATACACATCAATTTTAAAATTAAATAATTATTACTTTACTTTTGCAAATAGAGGGATAATGGTGAGCAGTGAAAAACTCAATAACCAAAGTTATTAAGCAGGCATTCTTTATTTTGCATCACCAGATGCACAGGGGATCACTCCTCCAAATGTGCGCGCTGATACAAGCTGGGTACACAGTTTACATGTAGACTAAACATACATATTCATTATATTTCTTAGAAAGGTAAGTCTTATACTAGTGAGTTCCTAGAATTCATTTACATAGTCCGAGCATGCGTAATAAAATTAGGATGAGGGTCTTTTCTCCCCTCGGTGGTCTTCCATGACCTCTGGTGAACATTTAGTTCATCTTCTCTTCTTCATCACTGTGTTGTTTTAATGACCTAAAGCCTAAAATCCTTATTTTTGCTGGTTCTTGTCTGCTCAGCATGTTCAGGTACCTCAAGACATCTTGTTGTCCTGTTCCTGGAGTAAATCACTATCCACAAAGTTATGAATTTCACAGTATGTCCCAACTATACAACTACCCATCTCTTGTTGTTACTTATTCAAAGATTAGTAAGACACTATCAGACATCCCATCTGCTGCTTTCAGTTCCTCCCTTTTCTATGCACAGCGCAAATTCTTTCGCTATGATTATAAAGCTTCATTATTGATTAATGTCTTTTGAAAATATTTTCCAGTTTCTACCTGGTATTTAATTCTATTGCAATTCCAGACTTTGTAATTATCTAAATTTTTCTTGCAACACCAAATGGTACACTGAGTAATTATACAAGTTATACAACCAAAATAGCAAATCATACTATGAATGCAAAGATTTCTCTCAACCAAGCTAAGTTTGGAAGCCAAGAAGTCAATCTTTCCCAAAGTTCCTTGAATCCCCAACTAGTATCGTCTTTACTAACTTAATGAAGAACACGAAAACAATTTACTCAAATCTTCCTCAATTCTGCTCTCCTGGTTTACATATACACAACAACTCTGATTGATAATTGTACAAACCCCTCCTTCCTTCAGGGTTAATAAGTCCAGTGTCATTCTATTCTGTAAAACTACTTTTGAAAATGAATTTACCTTTGTCTGAAGACATGTCTGATGCCATGGATGGCATCTGTTGTGATGTTAAATATGTCATCCAGAGTGGCTGAAATATTCACTATAGCTTTCTCGAGTTCACTGCCCCTAACCAAGGTAAAAAACACATAACAAAACTATGGAATCCCGTTCCCCCTTTTGCTAAGGGATTCTCTTCCCATTTAGCTCTTATCCATGAGATTAAATGCCCAGTAGTACACATTCCCTTCCATCCTGCAGGGAGCTGTTTCTTTCTAATGCTGCCTCCACACAACCACCAATACCTATCAGGTAGCCACACGGTGCCAACCACACTGGACCGATTTCCCAGTATGTCCCAACCTCTGCTTGTATAAGTTTGCAATTGTATGCAATTACAAAAATCTATGTACATAACATTCCATCCTGTCAGATTCCATGTGCCCACTTTCACTGTAATCTGATTTATCCAATCATTCCATCCATCATTGCAAGTACAGCTATTACAATTGAAACAGATCAATGAGGAGCAAAGGCAATTTTTGATCTATTCCTCCAATTACAGTTATTATTGTTAATCAGAAACTGTGTTTTAATACCCTCTAATATTTGTAAATTGAATTTTGGGCCAAACCCATAGCTTCAATTATCAGGAGAACAATAACCTCCATCAGGCCTTTTCCAAAATTCAGTCCAAGTATTATTATTATAGTTACAATAAGTCGAGGCTACCCTGTGTAGAGGCAGCCTCATGTCTCCCTTAGCAAAGGCAGTCTAAATCCAGCAGTCTTTAGTAGGATTAGTTAGCATTCAGTTTCAAAATATACGTTCCTGTCCCAAGCAACAACAGTATTTACAAGGATTAACACAATCATAAAATATCTGATTCCCATTTCAATCCCTCTCCGATTTTAACTGAAGTGGTTCTGCAGGTTCAGATGTCCACTGTTTATTTGGAGCCCTTTTCACTCAAGGTTAGGGGATCCAGGCAGGTGTCTCCTTTATTTTAACTGCAGTGAAGGTGGTCAGCAGCAGCTGCTAAAGTCCGTTCTACCTCTCCTGAAGGGGGTCTCCTGAAAAATTCCTAACATATACCCAGTCCCCAGGGGTGAAAGGATGAATGGGATTATCTAATCCTTTTGCCCTGGTTTCTATCACACACTTTTTAATTCTGTCTGTTTACTTAGAGCTATTATGCATTGTGTCCAATATTTTTCTCCCACCTGGTTCAAGTCTTCTCCCTGATATGGCATGTAGTATGGTCTGCCATATAAGATTTCAAAAGGTCTTAAGCCTTCTTTGGCCCATGGCTTGGTTCGTATTCTTAGCAGGGACAAAGGTAATGTCTGGTACCAATACATACTGGGTTTTTGACAAATTTTATCAATTTGCTGTTTAATTAGATGATTCATTTTCTCTACCTGTCCACTCACTTTTGGTCTATTAGATGTATGCAACTGCCAATCAATTCCTAATGCCTTGCTAATCTGTAGTATAATTTCAGCAGTGAAATGTGTTCCCTGATCCGAGAACGTTACAGAAGGTACCCCAAATATCTGTATTATTTCGTGTAGAAAGGCCTTTGAAACTTCTCTCACTTTATTGTTTGATAAGGGAATGCTTCTGGACATCCTGAAAAGGTATCTGTTAACACCAGTAAATGCCTATACCCTCCCCTTTTCTCTGTAGCTCAGAAAAATCGATCTGCTAGTGGTCCCCCCAGAGCATTCCCCTTTCCAATCTGTCCCAATTATATTCAATTACTAATATTGTGATTATTTTCAAACATATTTCACATTGTTGTGTTACCTGCCTGACTGTTGCATATAAATTCTTTCTGACCAATCTCTGATTCAGAAATTTATATAACGGACCTGCTCCCCAGTGAGTTTTGCTATGTTCCTCCCTCACGACTCCCCATACTAATTTGGCAGAGACTACTATCCTGCCATCCTCTAACTGTACCAACCTCCAGAGAGAACTTGTTCCCCCCAGTTCTTTTATCAGTTCATAGTCCGAGTTAGAATATTCAATGTTTCCTTGTCTACCTAGGTTTATACTACTATTATCTGGAATTAAGATCAAAATTTGCTTTTCTTGTGTTCTTTCTATGGCCTTTTTAGCCTCATAGTCAGACAGTGGGTTCCCCTTCTCTGGATCAGTGTTACCCCTTAGGATAACACTTAGGTACTCAAAAGGTCCTAGCTGATCAATTGTCATAATTAAAACCTTATAATTTCAGGCAGGTTGTGGGGAGTACTGAGAATTTAAATATTTGACTACCTAGAGCTCCAATAATAAAAAAAAAAAAGTCATGATAATTGTATTGTCTATATCTGATTATAATCATGCTATTGTTCCATAAAGCAAATTCTTCTGAAAACATTAACAATATAAAAATTCCAACTTTACATTTCATGAAGGCATTCTGTAAAAAGTGTCTTATTGTCTGCTTCCAATCTAACTCTTATCATATCTAATTTTGAGTAAGTAATTAACTGGAAGTCATTCCATGTGTTGTTAAACAGATGATGCATCTGTCAGTGTATGGGTGAAAGGGGAATGAAGGATGAGAGGTATGAATATGCAAAGCACCCTGAATACCCAGGCAGTGACAGATAGCAGAACTTTCTGAATTTTCAGGGGAAAAAAAAAAAAAAAAGGTTAAAAAGGTGTGAGCTTGGCAGTACAGTTTTTAAATGTATATTTTAATTAAGCTTTGTTTTAGAATATTGCTTAAAAAACCCCCACAAATTATATTCTTCTCTTCTTTTTATTTATGATTTTATTACAGATTTTCTATTAAAAGTTAGCTAAGAGTTTCTTTTCAATTCTTCCTCTGAAGCAGAATGTCCTCAGACAGTTAAACAGTAATTCAAAGCAGAAAAACCCACAAAATCATTACTTTCTTAAAGCATGTCTGTGAATTTTCAGGACTTACACCACTAGACAGCCCTATGATGACTGCTGAAAAGGCATAAGTTCCAGCTGATGGTTCAGCAGCAGGGAACCCACATGTGCTGGGAGTCCTGGTAAAAATGAATTGTGAAGGTGTTCAGGGATCTGGCTTCACAGTCTGATGGTGTGATAGTCTGTTGACCACAGCTGAGTTGAATCGAGCATCCTGGTGGACTACAGTCAGTTGGAGATGGGAAGGTTTCTCTCTCAGACAGATCTATCAAAGGGAAATCTCAAGTCTAGGGAACCACAAACTTGCAGTTTTCAATTATTTTACTAGATATTTAGGGGAACCAGGTTGGGCTTATGATTCAGCACTCTGACGCTCAGTCCTCAGTGACACAGTTACAACTTCTATTTCTCTGGTTATAATATCAAGGGTTTTTTCCCCCTCTCTTTTTTTTTTTTTTTTTTTTTTTTAAATTAGTTTTTAAATACACAGGATCAAGTAGGATGAGCTAATTTATAGTTATTTGTGGCATAAAAATTTCCTCTCCATTTTCATTTTATAGAACATATATATATACAAAAGGAGAATTAATTTATACCAGACTTTGCTGTCTTCCTAGCCTTTCCCCTTTTTCATGTCTCTGAAAATAAGAACAAACAACTAAAACCTTAGTTTTGTCCAAGTCACAGAGAATGCAGTCATAGCAATTTTAATGTAAATGGTTTTAAAGTATGTCTTTGCACATTCCTGTTCATAGCTATCCCACTGGAACACATGGAGGTCGGTTCTAATTTATGTCAAGCTGCTGTGGTCACAGAGAGATGAAAATAAAACCCAGCACTTATCGCTAACAGAAAAGGCTTCTCTTCTGTGAAAAAAAAAAAAAACAAAAAACAAAAAAAACAAAACAAAACAAAACAAAAAAAAACCTAAACATGATGCAAGAATCATTGTGGGAGGTCTATGCACTGGATATCTATTCTTTATATAGGATGATCTTCCTTAGATGACCAATGTCTATCTAAATATAAAATATACTTGTCAGTTTTCAAACTATGTTCCTACCAAAACTGGCTATTGAAGCTCTTTCTCAAACTGAGCAAATAATATAATTCATTGCCCTTTATACTGCTAGGCACAGAAGACAGAATGTCTTGTTCCTTACATATTAAATTTTACTCTTAATTATGTCAGGACAGAGGAAAAATTATATAACTCACAGAGAAATCAGATGATATAAAACATTGTGTAAGGCAGCAGATTTTAATTTTTGTTAAGATTACATTTGTTTTTACAAAATTTGACAGTAGTTCAAAATACCTGAGCATCAGTGGAAAAGTGACTTTATTAGTCATATAGAGGGGATGATCACAGAGTCATAGAATTGTCAGGATTGGAAGGGACCTTAAAGATCATCTTGTTCCAATCCCCCTGCCATGGGCAGGAACACCTCCCACTAGAGCAGGTTACGTAGAGCACCATCCAGCTTGGCCTTAAAAACTTACAAGGATGGGGCCTCCACCACTTCTCTGGGTAACCTGTTTCAATGTCTCACCACCCTCATGGTGAAGAAATTCTTCCTAATGTCTAATCTGAATCTACCCACCTCTAGTTTTGATCCATTCCCTCTAGTCCTACCACTACCCAACATCCTAAAAAGTTCCTCTCCAGCTTTCTTGTGTGCCCCCTTAAGATACTGGAAGGCCACAATAAAGTCTCCTTGGAGCCTTCTCTTCTCCAAACTGAAAAAACCCAACTCTCTCAGTCTGTCCTCATAGGAGAGGTGCTCCAGCCCTCTGATCATTCTCGTGGCCCTTCTCTGGACACATTCCAGCACGTCTGTATCTTTCCTGTAATAGTGGCTCCAGAACTGGATGCAGTATTCCAGGTGAGGTCTCACAAGAGTGGAGGGGAAGAATCACTTTGCTTGATCTGCTGGCCGCACTTCCCTTGATGCAGCCCAGGATATGATTGGCTTTCTGGGCTACAAGTGTGCACTGACAGCTCATGTTGAGCTTCTTGTCCACCAGTACCCCCAAGTCCTTTTCTTCAGGGCTGCTCTCAAGCCAGTCACTGCCCACCCTCTATTGGTGCTTGGGATTGCCCCAACCCAGACAGAGGACCTTCCTGCCTTTAGCATGTAGGTTGTCTGCATTCTGAATTTGATTAAATATTCAAAACTACCTTATCCTCATTGTTGTTATCACTCTGTGTATGGTAGTAGTACGACTGGTTGTCACTGTTCAGCACAATTCTTCATTGACTAAAATTACATTGGAAAATTAAGCCTTTGCTCAACTCCAGACAAAGGTATGTTCAGTTCCTGAAGAGTCCTTTATGATGGCAAGAGATTTTTAAAAATAATTCATATTCATGTTCCCTTCAGAAAAGACTTCTCGAGAAATGACATGTACTATGGAACTGGATACTTTATCATCCTGTCAGTAAAGTCAGCTGAACAAGATAATAACATATCTCTTTTGAAGGTGGAAGGTGAGTCAGTGCACAGGGGAAGAAAGATGAAAGAAGCTTTCAATCTCAAATCATTTTGGAACAAGCAATGATGTGTTACCCAGTCTTAGCTGGATAGCATGATGATTGCCAGTTCTAAGAATATTGGTTATGTAGGTAAAGTTAAATAAGTTGGGACTGAAACACAGAAAAATCCCCCTTGAGATATTAAAACTATGCCTCTTTAGTACAATAAGGAATATTTTCATTCTGAGAATGACAGTTCATTATTATTAAAAAATATCATCCATGGGATACACTTGAAGATAATTAAAAGAAAAAGAATTAATAAGTGTGGGTGGGGGGAGGTTATTATTTTTTTAATAGTAACTGGGAAAATTCATTATATACATTGGGAAGGGATTTAAAAATATCTTAAATAATTAAAACTCTCACTATAAGCATACTAAATGTATATTTTTGGAAGTAAAGGTTTGTCTTGGAAAGATAATATGTAAGTTTCATAAGCTTTTTGAACAAGTGACTTCCTTAATGTTTCCTGACTATTGCGTGTAAAATGTAGGAAAAATTGCAGTAAAGTGGAACAGTATAGAAAATTGGATGTTCTTTAGTTTTCTTAAGTAAGAATATACTTATTTTCTCCAGTGACCTCATTACCCAAGACTGTGAGTAGGTTAGTCTCTGAGAATTTACCCTAGAGTTGATCTTTAATTTCTTTTTCTGTCTATTAATCTCCACTAAACAGAATTCTATTCAGAAGCTGAGGACCTATTCTACTCTTCCAGCTAAACCCTTGAACATCTCTCTAGAGCTCACTAGCCTGCTCTTCATTTTCTCTAACGTGACCTTGAATTCATTCAAAGGAACCATTCATTCATAATGACACCTTCAAGTTTTAGATCTTCCAAAGATTCCCCATCCACATATAAGTTCATATAACCTATGTGGACAATAAAAAGCACTGTCTGTCAGGAGGAAAAGTTGACATTTGGGAAAAATAAATGAGCAAAATGACAAATCAATAGGCTAACATTAGATGTCTATAAAAGGCATTTGTTGTGATTAAAGAAAAAAGCTGTATGGTATTTATACGCTGAGGACATATATAACTAAGAGTGCCATGGTTAATTCCCTCTTCCACTGTCACTGCAAAGACAGAATTTCAGATGTGTATGGTTATTTTCTCTCCTGAGCAATTATGTCTTTTGCAATGATAGCAGCTACTAAGCCTCTCCTCAGTCAGTGATATTTTTATGTTTCTAAGTGTTTGGAGCTTTGGGTGGTTTGGTGTTTAGGGGTTTTTCTTTGCTGTTTTTCTCCTAATCTATGGTATAGGAGAAATCTTTAGGATTTTATTACTTTTTTCCTCCTTGCGAATCAGGTTTATTAAAATATTGTTCTTCTACCTGAGGCTGTATATCTCCTCTTGTGTCTTGTAATGCAAAGTGAAAGCTGACACACATTTTCGAAGCAGCTCATCCAAATCACACTGAGAGACCCAGCCCAGAGGGGACTTCTGGAAAACAACAGGCAGGAGGTGGGTACATAAAACATCATGGCAGCAACAAACAGTTCATGGTTATACTTTTTCATAGAAGAGCCAATCACAAAGAAGTAGGTATTGTTTTATGAAGCAAAAGATATCATAAAATTGTGCAGATTGTGTGCACTTTCTACATATCCTATACACAGTCACAGAATCACAGAGTTACAGAATCACAGAGTTACAGAATCACAGAATCACATAGTGGTAGGGATTGGAAGGGACCTCTGGAGATCATCTAGTCCAACCCCCTTGTCAAAGCATGTTCACCTAGAGCAGGTTGCATGGGAATATGACCGGGCAGTTTGTGAAAGTCTCCTGAGAAGGAGAATCCACAACCTCTCTGGCAGCTGGTTCCAGTGCTCCATCACCCTCACAGTAAAAAGATTTATCCTGATGTTGAGGTGGAACTTCCCATATTCCAGTTTGTGTCCTTTGTCACTTGTCCTATCACTGGGCATCACTGATGAGAGACTAGCTCCATCACCTTGACACATACCCTTCAGTTATTTATAAACATTGATAGCAGTCTCTCAGTCCTCTCTTCTCCAGGCTAAGCAGCCCCTGGTCTCTCAGCCTTTCCACATAAGAGAAATGTTCCAGTCCCTTAATCATCCTAATAGTCCTCCATTGGACTCTCTCAAGTAGTTCCCTGTCTGTCTTGAAATGAGGAGCCCAGAACTGGACACAGTACTCCAGATGTGGCCTCACTGGGACAGAGTATGAAGGAAGGTGATTTTCCCTCAACCTGCTGGTCACACTTTTCATAATGCGCCCCAGGATACCACTGCCCTTCCTAGCCACAAGAGCATATTGTTATCTCATGGTTAACTTGTCCAACAGGACTCCAAGGTCTATCTCCATGGAGCTCCTTTCCATCAGGTCAATCCCTAACTTGGACTGGTGCATGCAGTTATTCCTCCCTAGGGGCAGAACTCTATAGGTGTCCTTGTCGAACAAGGTTCCTCTTGTTGTCATTGTTGTCCTTGATGAATAGGTTCCACTTTACCCAACTCTCCAAACTGTCCAGGTCTCACTGAATGGCAGCACAGCTTTCCAGGTATCAGCCAGTCATCTGAGTTCTGTATTATCAACAAACTTTCTGAGAGTACACTCTGTCACTTCATGTAGGTCATTGATAGATATGTTGAACAAGACTTGACCCAGCACTGACCCCTGAGGAACACCACTAGCAACAGGATTCCAACTAGACTGCACCACTGATCATAACCCTCTAAGCTCTGTCATTCAGCTAGGTCTTAATCCATCTTACAGTCCACTTATCTAACCCACACTTCCTGAGCTTACCTATGAGGATACTATGGAAGACAGTGTCAAAAGCCCTGCTGAAGACAAGGTAGACAACATCCACTGCTTTCCCTTCATCTAGTCATGCAGTCATAGAAGGCTATCAGATTACTTAAACTTAATTTCACCTAGGTGAATCAATGCTGACTACTCCTGATAACTTTCTTTTCCTCCATGTTCTTAGAGATGACCTCCAGAATGAGATGCTCCATCACCTTTCCAGGGATGGAGTTGAGGCTGACTGACCTGTAATTTCCTGGGTCCTCCTTCTTAGACTTTAAGAAGATTGGAGTGAAACTAGCTTTCCTCCAGTCACCATGCACCTCTCCCATTCATGTTTTAGAAAGAAAGTCAGAAGGCGTAACATTTGGACTTTTAAAGTCACTAAAATAAGCTGTATTGCCTTCCCATTTTTGGACCTGTATAGAGAAAATTATATTTGCATGGATTTGGTGAAAATCAAAGGTTTATCTTCTCTGAGTAGAAAAAGAATACTGCTAAGTTGAGGAAGCACTCTTCTTTTACAAGTTCTCTCTGTCTCTTTGTGATAAGTTTTACAGTGTGAGTAGAGTTTTAGACATCTGTGGAAATCTCCACATGGTAAAGATTCAAAGAGTTTTTGTGGATATGTTACTCTTTATTCTTATTCAAATACTAGAAAAAAATATGAAAATTGACACTTTTTCTCTGTCTTGTTTTTAGATGTCTAAAATGAATGAGAACAGAATAGAGCATGGGCTATTAGAAGAAATGGAATGAAGGTATGCCGTGATAGATGAACACCTTAAAAACCAGTTTATTTTCTTATTTAAAAGAAACTTTTTGGAATCAGCTTTCATATCCTTTGTCTATATCTACCTACACCATATTTTATATTTAATTCTTTATGTCTATTCAGTGTCAAGTCTTATTTCATATTCAAGATTTTCAAATATTCTATTGCCTTTGCCAAATTATTTGGCTGTTCTCATCTTTCAATGGGCTCATCTGAATACGTAACATTTGGGAAATATTTTAGAAAAATCTACAGTGGTAAAATTTCCAATTCTTTATTCCATACCTGGATAATTTGAATTAATATTTTAACTTCTAAGTACATAGAATTAAAGCAAAAAATAAGTCAGACTTAAAGTTTTTTCAATATTTCATAATCACTGTGCAACACATACTTCAGTCCACAGTTCAGAAGAAAGTATCCTACTATCTAAGCTTTTGTTATTAACCTAACCATGAAAAACCTATGAATAGTACAGCTTCCTGCTGAGACAGAAAAAAAAGTAAAAAATGATCATAAGTTTTCATAAGAAAACCTAAAAGTTGCTGATATTCAACTACAGAGAAAAATTCAAAGCTAAAGCCAATGTGCAAGGAAGTTTGTATTGCACTAGAGAAATCCAACCAAATTTCAGTGTTCACAGGACTCAGTGACATGCAAATGACATAATTTCATTGGTTTACTTTGATGCTGAATAGAAGCTTGTATTTCTGCCACATCTCGTCTGAGGATCCTAAACACTCAGGAAATTAATGTTACTGGAGGTGCAGGGTTCTTCTGTCTCAGTTTGACTGGAGAGCTTGGGTATGAGGAGAAAGTTTGGGTGTCAGTAATCTGACATTTTAAAGAAAATGGTCTGTTCAAAGCTCCTGAGAACTCTGGTTTCTAATGCAGCACTTAATTTTATTCCAAAATACTATACTTGCATAGGGGACCTATTTAATAATTGTTATTACACAATTCAGTGTTGGAATTAGCAATATATTGACACATCAATGTTACTGTTCTTTTGCAGGTTTTTATTTCCTCCTGCAAGGGAGGGCATGACTGGTCATTTAGACGATATGGGTTTTGTCCTCTCTTGGTTCAGTGACTTAAGCATAGGATTTCATTTTAAATAGGACTTAGTGGTCTACAACTGCCAACAATAAGATGACCTGGTAATATTCAGATTTCAAAGTTTAATTGCAATAGATCAATCATTGTAAAATTCAAAGAACATTATGAAGCAAGCTGTACATTCTAGAACTTGAGGCAATAGAGGCTTAATTGTCAGGAAAACAGTGGCGAAGGAAAGCGCTTTAATCTTCTTGTCCTCCATGTAACATGATATCATAGCTGCAGGAAGAGAATCCAATTTACCCAAGGAGAAGCTGCAAAGTGACCCAGTGAAGCTTTTGTAGTAATTTGTTTTGTTTTGTTTTGGTGTGGGTTTTTGTCTGTTTGTTTGGGTTTTTTGTGGGTTTTTTTTTTTTTTTTTTTAATTATTATTTTGAAGTTGATAAAGCCAGTAATATTTAAAAGTGCAGTACCCAAATTTTCTACCAAATGTTGACTGCAAAGTCTGAATATATTTACTAATGCTAATTCTTTTATTTTTCTCATGCTTAGATAATTGTGTGTTTCAGAATTATTTTTGAAAGTTTATAATAATGAATTCAAATGTTGAATTAAGGTTGAATTGATGTCAGTATTAGAAAAGAAAATGCTGTATTTCTTACAATGAATAACATCTCGCGCACATGTGAATCTTGTGATGTGTGCCTAAGCAAACTTTTAAACTAAATTTTCTCCATATATGCATCAAACAAAGCTAGACTCAATTAGTAAGAACAGAAAAAGTTTTAAAAGCATTGACTCTGGGAATATATTGATTTGTCTTTGGAGTCTTGAAGGGGGAAAAATCTGGGAAAGAAACATGATGATATTTTAATCAAATTTTTCTTTGTTTACTTTTTCTTTATTTTCTTCTCTTCACGACACCTGGGACTATCCATTGTACACAAAACAAGTGTTATGGTTTTCTAAGGTAAAATACCATGAATGACATACCCACAAAATGAAAATAAGCCAGAAAGATTCTTGGGTAAAAAAAAAGAAGGGAAAAAAAAAAAAATTCTACACAGTGGTTTATAAGTCTTATGCAATCACATACAGAAGTCTGAAAAATTTTCTAGTCTACTAACAAAGTTTTAACTGCTCTAGTATGTTGACTTTTTGGGTATAACTCTAAGGAATACTGGAAAAAGTGCAGAAGAAAGTAATATTAATTATCAGTAATATAGAACAACTTACATCTAGGTATACTTGAAAAAACAGCGGTCTTACTATGCTAAAGGAAAGATAACTAAAGCTATGAATTATCACCACTGGAATTCAGTTGACAGGCTGCATTAATATTCTAAAATATTTTGCACAAACATATTAGTCACTTCAATATGTACTAAATCCAAAACACAGTGGATGGATGAAGGGGCAGGCAAAACATAAACCAAAATCCTACTCTTAATACTGAATTTGCTATTTCAAGTTCATAGGTATAAAATTCAGTGGTCCATTGATAGCTTTCTTTTCTTAACTAATAACCCATGCAATCGCTGTATGATCACTTTTAGTTATAGAATAGAATATCTCTAATAACTCACAACAAATTCAGACGAGACTGAAGTGCAGTATCTATGGACTTGGTTTAATCTGGCCGATTTGTCTTCACACTGAACTGGATTTATATCATCAGTTACATCTCAGAAACAGTTTAAGAAGCAAATACTTCAGGTTGTTGGTGATTTCTTCTCAGATGAAATGAGACATATGACATCATATGTATTTTTAGTCCCCTAAGAATGGTTTAAATGAAATGGTTCAAATTGCTTTGACTATAGTTGGAGGCTAACTAGAATCAGTTGTAGAAGAATACATGTTCTCAGCTTCTCAGGAGGACAAACTCCTACTAAGTTTTATCTTTTTAAACTGTTCTTAAGAGAAATTCACTTAGGTCTGCTGGGTTATGAAGAAGGAGGAACTCAAACGTGAGAAGTTTGTATACAGCAGTGGTACACAGATGAAATGTTCCTAAGTGCTACAGTTGGAATGGACAAACCATGATACCCACTGTGGGAATGCCAATTATGTTTTAGTTGCAATGCTTGATTTTAGGATCAACAGTTTACCAAGGCTGTTATAAGGCTCGAAAGGAAATGTAATAAAAACCTCCAGGCATGTATAACATTTTATCAATAAATAAATATGTATAAGATGTCTCTTTTCATACATATATGACAAGAAATAATGGGTATTTGTTTCAGCAAGAGAGAAATATGATTCCTGACTCTTCAACTGTAAGATCTTTGTCTCTTTGAGGATTCTTCCTCTTGGTGTATACTTCAAAACTGTATAATGTGACAATGGGTAAAGCTTTCAAACGCTCTATCTCTATGAAGGCTATGTGGCACACAGCATGTTGTATAGAGATATGTAATCTGATGATCTCATAGATCATGTGTAGTGTTGTAAATGCTGAATGGAATTCCCGTGACTTGAAGTAAAGACAATGAGGTAGCAACTGCAAAAGTTGTCCCTGCATGACAGTGCATTGAAGGTGTAATATTACTTTAAAAACCCAAGCAGAGCTTGGGAAAATATTCTTTTGACAGCATTTTTTAAGCTCAAACTATGTATTAGTTTCTGACAATTAATGTACTTAAGTAAGAAATCTATTCCAGCTGAGTGTGCTTTTTAAGCTTGTTTAGGCAGAACATGTTTGCAATAAAGTTAGAACGCCTCTTCTCCTCAACAATTAGATTTGCAACAGTAAAGTTAATGTAAACCTAACTCTAAACTAATGATGTGTCTGCATAAAGTATTTTAAATGGTGTTACACACTGTGTCTGTTGTTTGAAAGCAGTTATTTGAATTATGGGTCATTTCTGCAGCATAGAAGCTTGTAAAAAAGCACAAGAAGACCTAAACTCAAACCTGTTTTTGTTTTTTGACTCTGATCTAATCATTAATTAGGGTAGTTTGAAGTTTCAGTAGGGCACACAGAGACCATTTTAGAGGGTGTTTTAAATGCTATAATTAAATTGTAGGAGTAATATTCTCCAAAAAAATCTTAAAGGAAAAAAAAAATTTGCAATACCTATTTGGCCAACTGCCTTCTTGTTTTACCTCCCATTTTCACAGCTCTGACATGTAGCAGTGCATATTTTAACATAAAATAACAAGTTTGAAACTCTGACATGCTGTATATTTATTCTTGTGTGAAGTAAAATTCTTTTTTTTTTTTTTTTTAATAGTACAGATGATTATATCTATTTTTTTTTTCAAATGAAGTGTTTCTTTTAAAGTGCAAGGTTTATTTTCACACTTCTGATTGCCAGAGAAGCAGGAAACAGAGAACTGTACATCAGACATTTAAATCCAGACATTATGCAATCATGATAACAAGGATTAATAAAGATTAATTTAGTTCCCACTTAAAAGCCTTGGTGTTTCAGAAGTACAACTGTCTAGCTTGCAGAAGGGGAATAATTATAATTTCCTTTTCAAATGTGCCTCTTTGTTGCATAGTAGAGTTGTCCCTGATTTGAAGATTATTTGTACCGAACTATTCTCCAACAACTTATTCTTTAAGATGTGCCTGTTCAAATCAACTGACAGTTAAGAAAAAACAGCAGATACCCTGAATAACTTATTGCTGTTTCTCTAAGTGTATGGAACAGATTTTATATGACTACAATGCAGAGAAAAAAAAAAAACTTTTCTTCGTTATTCAAAACTGTAAATGATACAGACATAATTTCCAAGAGCCTTAACAGTTCAGTCCTTTTGAAGAAGATAGCTATTGATGAGTATAATAATTGTGTTCCATTAAAACCACTCTGGAAAACAAGATTTCTGTATAACTGGATACTCTGTGAGAGCGTAACAGGTGGCCATAGAAATAGATTGTCATGAGACCTATGTATGCTTGCAAACAGGAAAACAAGCTTTCAAATTAAAGTCCTCTGCATTGTATCTTTCAACATAGTTCCTTTGGATTAAATGCTGTTACATATTCTCCATTTAAAAAAATATTATTGTAGTATGTGCTGATTACCTTCTTCCCAAAATGACAGTAACAATACTTACATTTTATTTAAAACAGTTTTATAGAGGTGGTAATTTTTTTTTTTTTTTAAGAATAAGAATGAACAAGTGATCCCACTATCTGCTGGGATTTGAGGTTGACAATGATAAGAAGCAGCTGAAAAATGTGTTTTTTTCAAACCATACACCTGAATCTAGAACACATCGCCTTCTGTGGGACTGTAAGATATTCTGAGATCTTTTTTTCTTAGAAGTCAGGAACTCGGAGTCATGACTTCTGATCTGTCAAGGCTGTAGAATGGGCTAGTGTGGATTCAGAGAGATGCTATATTGAGGAATACTGACCTATTAAGTAAATATCTACCTGCTTGCTTATAAAACTTAGACTCCTCAAAGGCTGTTAAAAGCCCAGAGTGTTCACCCTGGCCTTACCCTTATTCCTGAGGAAAATCAAAGAAACATAAAATTACTATCAGGTTCTGTGTTGACAATAGAGAAACTCCGTAACTCACTTGCCATAAACTGCCAGTATCTTCAATTCTGTGTTCAATACTGTGATCAGCATTGAATCACAGATTTAGGAAACTGAGGTAAAAAGAGGAGTCAAACCTCCTTTAGTGATAAGAAAAGGCCCATGGCAAATCAAAGGGATGTCTTTTGGCTTATGCAATCATCTAGCACCTACAGAATGGCCACTGCAGAAGTTAGAGGCACAGCATACTTCTCATCCTGTTTCCATCTCTTGATGGAACACATTAAGCATTTCAGACTGAACTCCTATTTCCAGATTTCTTGACCTGCTGAAGAAATGCTTCTGAAAAAGAGTAAAGGGATGGACAGGTAGCCAATACTGATTGTGTGTAAACAATGGAGTAGAATGTCCTTAAGTAGTTTGTTTAAGTACATAACAGAATGT
Source organism: Todiramphus chloris collaris (assembly GCA_025345505.1). Taxonomy (NCBI): domain Eukaryota; kingdom Metazoa; phylum Chordata; class Aves; order Coraciiformes; family Alcedinidae; genus Todiramphus; species Todiramphus chloris. The sequence goes on along the minus strand of JANVCC010000021.1, from coordinate 12,968,238 downwards.
AAATATAATCAAATAGGAGCCACACTAACAATCTCCAATCTTTGAATGGTATGTTTTTTTCCAAAAATAAAGATGTGGCTTTCATGTAGATGCACCCCATTTAAGTGGTAAATAACATTTGTGGTTATGAAGGAGCTGCAAGTGTCTGACAGAGGATGTCAGAGCACTGCCACTGCAAGACTAAAGAACTTGAGCCTTAGACAACAGCACTGGGACAGAACTTTTGGAAATAATGGTTAGTGAAAAGGCCCTGGACTCTCCTGTTTTTGGCTACTGTGTTGATCTAATTGTCATGGTTTAACTCCAGCTGGTAACTAAGGCCCATGCAGCAACTCACTGAACCCCGCTCAGTGGGATGGGGGAGAGAATTGGAAGAGTAAAAATGAGAAAGCTTGAGATAAAGACAATTGAATAGGCAAAGCAAAAGCCACAAACCCAAACCAGAACAAAGAATTCATTCACCATTTCCCATCAGCAGACAGGTGTTCAGACATCTCCAGGAAAGCCAGGTTCTGTCATGTGTAATGGTCACTTAGGAAGACAAGTGACATAACTCTAAACATCCCCACTTCCTCCTTCTTCCTCTAGCTTTATATGCTGTCTCATCTGTGTCTCATCCAAATGTATTGTGTGACCGCAGCCTCCTCACTGGTGGGGCAGTGTGAGAAGCAGAAAAGGCCTTGGCTCTGTACAAAGTGCTGCTCAGCAACAGCTAAAGTATCTCTGTGTTATCAACACTGTTTTCAGCACAAATCCAAAGCATAGCCCCGTCATAGTGCTGTGAAGAAAATTAGCACACTAATCCAAGGAACTGGGAAAGGATTCGTTGTTTGACTTTGAACTGATTTGTTCTGTGTATCTATCTTCTGCAAAGTGCAGTTACAACTAGCTTAGGTCAGAGATACCAAGAACATTGATTTCCTAAAATTTCTGCTGTTTGTGAGGAAATAGAGCTATGTACTTTATTAGTATGTTAGTAGCATGTTATCAACAACAGCTAGCCTTCTTGTCATATTTTTTTCCTTTCTAAACAGTCACATAAGACTGTTATTTTTGTTAAGTGTTTGACATATAAAGGAAAATAATACCATGAATGCAGCAGGAAAACAATATAAGTAACAGAAACTAAATGTATCAATAAATAAATTTAAAGAACATAGCAAAATCCTACTCCACAAAGGAAAAATATATATCAATGGTAGCAAGAGAATTAAAGCCAGGAGGAGGAAAACCGAAAAACAGAAGAACTGAAAACAGGATTGTATTGTAAAAGAACAGAAGGAAAAAGATCAGAAATTCACATTTCTAGGAAAAGTCAAATCCACAGTACTAGAACCTGCATGTTAGGAAAAATTCACAGTCTGACCCTAAATCTGATTCAGCAAACTGAACTTGACTGCTGTCACCCAGGAACAAGCTGATGACACCTAAGATTGAAATGGATATAGCAGTGGGGAAAATGCTACTGAACTGCACTGGGATAACCACACAGTAAGAGGAAAAGTGTGAGTATACTCAGCTATATGGAAGCTCTGTAGACTTGCAAGTTGAACAGAAAAGATTTTCAATATTAGAAGCCAGCCTATATTTAAGCTTTGAAAAGAATTTAGGGATATTAGATTACTGTAATGTAAGAATTAAAATAAATAAATAACTAAATAAATAAATTTTTTTTCAGACTGGGCTCAATCTCTGCTCCTGGGAAATAACTTCCTTGAATGATGGTTGGTATGAAAACCCTGTCACTAATGCAAGGCAGAAAGAAAAGGAGACAGACAGTGATGAAGGTTTTGAGGATTCTGAGTACAAGGTGAATTATGCTAACATTCAAGATTTTATAACTTAACACAATGTGTTGAAATTTAAAAGTCCATAATGCACGGACTACTAACAATTTTTGGTATAAGCTCAGGAGGAAGAAATTGTATATGGCAGTTATCACAGAATGACTATGATATGCAGCTGAAAATGAATATGTTTCCAAAATATATGATCTGAGTTGTATCTAGTAACAATAAGAATTATCAGTGATATTAAGACCCTGAGATCCTAAGACTCAGTCTTGAGGAAGAACTACCTCCAACTTTTTCCTGAAAGAGCAAACTAAAATCATTTCCTATTTCTGAAGTTATTTTGTATGAAAGCAAAAATCTAAAATAAACTTGATGCATATGACAAGCTTAGTATGAAACTTGAAAACAAATGTGTCTCTGCACCTGTGTGGTCCCTCCTGAGTCCTTTCACTCACTCCGTCTTTCCTGTTGAACAATTTTCAGTGATAAAGAGGGAAATTTATTTATGTAACATAGTATCCGTGATGGCAAAGGACTAAACTAATTGATGCACTGAGTTTCTCCAACTTTTTCTGTTCTACACTTCATCTCATACTAAACAGGTAAATAGGTAATACAGCAAAACAGTGTTTAATCTCCTTTTCTCAAAACCTAGAGAATTCAATGGATGACATTCATCTGATACTGTAGACACAAACTCTCATGCTTGGCTGGTGCTGAGTAGCAAAGGGTGAGACAGTCTCTAAATTAGTACTGTAAGACACCTTAAGGAGAGTTGTTCTCAACAGAAATGGTGCATGGAGGAGCCAGACACTACCCAGGGCTGGCTGAGATAGAGTCTGAGATGTGGCTATATTCTGGTGAGGAACAAAGACCTTAAACTAAATTTTGTGTGTAGGTAATGTTAGTGGATAGAGATGTAATTAAGTCAAATGGGAGTCTTGTATGGCTATGACATCTTACAAAATATGATGTGGTGCTCACATATTCTGTTTTTGTTTCATAGTTTTTCTTGAGTTTTGTCTAATTTCCTGGATGTTCATTTGATAAGTATTAGATATTATTCCAGTTCTAGAGAAAAGCCCGTTGTTATTATAGGAAATGGAAATACTGGGAATGTAAGAAGTTCAAGGCAGAAAAGAAATGAAAAAATAGTCTGAGTCTGATCTAGTAAAAATACTTCGGGATTATTTCTGTTCCTGATCTGTAAACAGGCTTTTTCCATTTGTGTAGTCTGAAAACCTAGTTCATTTAATTGAGTTCAAAGAATCTAAGTATTTCACTTTTCTCTTCAGTTTATAGATTCATATGAAATTACATGAACTTGCATGTGTGTGTGTGTTTATATATAGTGTATATATAAATACAAACACAGACACACAAACATATATATGCACACAGATAAATCTAATACTTTATTTAAGTGAAGCATGTTCTATCCTTCAGTCCTTTTCCTGCATGGCTTCCAGCTACTGCTCCAGAGTGCCATAGGTCTCCTGTAGTTTCTGTGTCCTATCAGACAGCCCCATGTGAATGCTACAGAGGGACATGTTAAATGCCACTGGATGTATGGCTAATCACATTAAATGCACTGTCAATGTCTTCAGTTAACGGAACTTTTTTTTTCCCTTGATGTCACCTCTGGCCTCGTTTTTGTTTACTAAAGGCAGCTTTTCAAATCTATATGGCTTTTTGTAATTTTTTGGTTTTTTTATTTTATATTTAATTTCCTGGTTCAATGTATTTTTATCTCCTGAGCCATAAGTATTTAGTATATTTAGTTCTATATTTGTGTGTGTGTACATTTCTATTTCTGTGAACTAATGACAGCTAACACCAGTGCGAATATTAATCCTTTTTCCCATGCTTGTGATAGTCTGATAGCAGAGACCATGGATAATGGTTTATATAACTTGACACTGTCTGTGTCATGAACAACTAAAAGATGTATATTCAAGGTTGTGTTTCAATAAGCCAGTAGCAGACATCTAAAAGACCTGAAGTGCTATAGTGTCAATGTTTTCACTACATGTTCCCCTACTTTTAATTTAATGTGATGCTATGAATAGGCCATTTTTAAAATCCCTGTTACAGTGGAAGATGTATACTTAAATGCTCTTGCTTTTCACTAAAATTGTGAGCTTTTGAACACATCACCAAGAATATGGGTATTCTAAGTACATAACTTTAACATCTACTGAAGCTAATGAAAAATTGCTTTACTGAATTTATAAAGACAAAGGTTAATGGCCAAAGGATATAACAGACAGGGTTTCATTGCACCTTTTCTCTCATAGATTCAGAGACATCTGCCTACAACAGAGAGACTTATTCATCAAACCTACCTGTCTACAATTATTTCAGAATAGTCCCTACAAGATACTCCACCCATATGGTTTGAAGTTGCATATTTTTAAAAAGAAAAACAAACAACCCTTCTTCTCACTTTTAATAAATGTTTCAAATAATGGGAATTCCAAATTTTGGAAAAGCATAACATTGTCTATGATGTAACCAACATTATCATGCTCCTGTGACTTTTTGCCTGGCCTTAACATGAGAGAATAGGGAACTGTGGGTACAGTGACACTATGTAGAGTCATACAATCATAGAATATTAGGTTGGAAAAGACCTCTAGGATCATCTGGTCAAAACTTTTTTGACAAAAGCATGGTCTAGGCAAAATGACCCAGCACGCTGTCCAGTGTTGGGGAATCTACCACTTCCCTAAGGAGATTATTCCAATGGCTGATTGTTCACAATGTGAAAAAAATTTTCTTGTGTCCAATCAGAATCCCCCCAGGTGTAACTTGTATCCAATACTCCTTATATCACCATGTGACTAGTTATAAAAAGAGAGTCTCCATCTTCTTTGCAGGCATCCTTTAAATACTGAAACATGGTGATGTGTTCCCTAAGCCGCCTTCTCTCAAGCATAAACAAACCCAATTCTCTCAGCTTTTCCTTATGGAAGTCTTCCCAGTCTTTGATTATCTTAGTGGCCCTTCTTTGGACCTTCTCCAGCCTGCCCACATAACTTTTTATAGTGGAGAACAAAACTGATTTTCATAATTATTTCTTAGTTATGTGTTATAAAAAATCATAACTAATTCTTAGTTATGATGAATGTCAAGTTAAATATGAGAGTATTACTTTTAAATGGTGTAGAGCTCTTCATCTAGAGTAATTTTTCTTTACAACAAATGAGCCCAACTGAAAATACTGGGCACTTTCTGGTCCTAAAAATGTATTCACAGTTACTTTCCAAAGTCTGGGAATTCAGGACAGACTGACAAATCCAGCAGATCATATTTAGCATGTCAATTACCCAGAATGTAAAAAATCTTGGGTAAGAGTGGGCTGTAAATAGTTATTGTGTTAACTACAGAAACAAATGGTATGTATTTAACCACAATGTTTTGGAGGTACCTCTGATTATGCACGTATCTCAGTAATCATTAGTTAGGAAGTGACAGGTGGGTGTCATATTATTTTCAGAGTAATCACCTTCCAGAAATGATGTTTCTCTTATTATTTTTATATCATTGTAAATGTGGTTGGTGCTTTTCAGTTAACTATGCAAAAAGCTCACTATGTAGAAGATCTGGCAATTAAGTAGATAAAATGAAGATAAAAGGAAGACAAAGAATGTGACTGAAAACAATTGAGCATATATATGCAATTAAAGATATATAAGTACAGAGACCTACAAAGTGGTTTTTTGCAACTTAACAAGATTATTTTCAATATCTGCCCTCCATATGCTGGGTGTCATTTCCTCTAATATGTGTTCTTCCTTTCATGCTTTTCATATTTTTAAGACTTCAGTTTTCTAGGGCTTCAAAATAAAATAAATTTTAAACAAAATCAAACATTATTGCATTTTTATTGAAGAGAAGGGGCAGAGAAATTTCCTCTTTTTATTGCCAAGAATTACAAGAATTACATGTCTTGCAAACTGTTAATTTTGTCATTCATAAATATACCTTAGGTGTAGCTAGAATAAGTTTCTATATATTTTACAACCAAAAATAATGGAGAAAATAATCAAACTTTATATATACTCCCTACTGAGTGATGAAAATTTGTTTTTACCTTTAGAACATTAAGGACAAAAGCTCCTCACTGGTAATTTTTAGTTATCAGAGGAAATAGTAAATTATTTTTTTGCAGCAAGCTTATATCATCAAGTATAAAAGGGTGTGAATCAAAACACAAGATTTAATACCGTGAACTCTGGGGTGTACAAAATCTGATTTTTGCAGCTTGATTGCACCTCTATAACTAATGTAACAAAGCTACATGCAGAGTTTCTTAGGTTTTGGAATGCATTTTATTTTCCTTTTTCCTTTTCCTTTTGATTTTCTGTAGGCCATTTCTCTCTCTTTTGATCTGTGGTGTATTTGCTCAGGTGTTTCCCATTTTTATGGCAGTGTCAATTAACTCCCTTAAATTTGCCCCTGTTGCTCTTAGAATGTCTTGATGTTCCCTTTGAAGCCTCCCTCTCCATTATCCACCATTTTCAGCATCAGAGACTGACTTCAGTGAGAGGAAAGTTTACTGCCAATAAGCCCTGCCCCACTAGTAGATGTGTGTTTAGGTGAAAGAAGTGAAATTATGAAATGAACCTAGAAAGCTGTACTAGCACAGCCTAAGTACTCTTAAAAAGTCAGAAATAACTTAGATCCACACTTACTCTCCCATCATTCAAGAGTGTTTGAGTGTGGGGGTTCGACCTCCAGTGTAGTAATTAAAGATAGTGTTATGAACATTTAACATTTCTTCCCTTGTATGGTTTTGAGTGAAGAAAGGAGAAAAAAGTATTAAAAAAAAAAAAAATTAGTCTTAAAGACTTATAACATTCCTCTATTCAATCTGTGAAAAAGAAAATAGTAGTAAAAAAAAGCAGTCACCTTAAATAAAAGTTTCCAATAAAGAAATCAAGAGAAATATGACTCGCTTAAGGTTGGCTTGCTTATTTTTTTAGACAACCTGTAGGAGCTCAGTGTTGGAGAACTGGCATAAAATTGAGTTCAATTGTGTCTGATCTGACTTATTTCTCCTGAAATGACCAATATCTTACTATTTAGTAAGTTTTATAGATTTCCCTTCTGCCTCCATTTCTCTAACATGACTCGTTTCTTTTCTGAAAGACCTTGATAGTTAACTAGAAACAAACATTGGGTTATACATCACTGATTATGGGATACTGCTCATAAACCCCATGACATTTAAACAAGAACTTCACCTCATTTCTAACAAGAACAAAAATTTCCTTTTCTGTCCTGCTTCACATTATGAAGCTGAAACAGATATGTAGACTACATGGACTACTATTACACTTCTTAAGACAAAGAGTATGATTTTATTAAAACTTTCTGTGGTACACAGCTGTACAGTAAAACATGGCACATATGAAGTGCCACACTTAAAATTTTATTACTGGGGGGAACAGAAGTCATGTTGTTAAATAGGGAAATTCAGAACAAAACTCCTCTGTTTTAGTTTTTATTGCTCTCTAACATACTTGTTGTGTGACCTTAACTGAATCACTCATGGTAAAAATTAAGTCCAGTAGCTCCTCACTACTAAAAGTTTTGATTCCTATCACTCTTGTCCCATGCTTCCAACCACAACCTATTGCCACATAATGTACACCAACTCTGGCACTTTTCAGAGCCTGCCATCAGATGATTCTATCTCAGCCATGGAGAATAATAGCTGCAAATTCAACCTAAACAATTGTACAGGCTTGCAGAAGGCACCAATGGAAGCACATGGGAATACAGTGGGATCGTAAGGCAAGGAATAATGTCAGCATAAATGAGCAAAAAGGAAACAGGACCTTCCACTTTTGTTAGCTTTTAACAGTTAATGGTTTACCATCATTATGTAGCTTCGTTCTTAGAGTAGATTTTTGGAGCTGACTTATTTAACATTGACTTTGAGTATCTACAGTACGCCAAAGCACCTAAGAGATGACAAATCTACTATTTGTTTCAAGATTTAAAAAATAAGGATAATATGGAGATGAACAGAATAGGAACGAAAACAAGTTAGTCATAAATTTGTCAGGGAAAATACTGAAATATGATTCCTGTTTCCAGAATTGTTTCTGATTCTTCACCCAAAACCTACATTTGGTACAGAGCTTGATGAAGGAGTATTTGGTAAATTCTATGAGAAAAATCGTGGAATTCTGAAAAGCATACCCATCTAAAGGGAATTAAATCATGCATGAATATAGAGCTGCTGACATTTCAGTCATGAATGGATTTTTGAATTGTTGTGTGCTCCCACTTCTTCCCTACTCTCATTACAAAATACTTACAATCCACATGCATTCTCTCTATTTGTTCTTACTATCTACATTCTTACAGATTAAATATTTCTCTTTATTAAAAATAAAATGTCTATATGTAAACCTATTATATCTTATTAAATTGTTTAGAACTTTCAACCATTGGTATGAGTCAATCATCTAAGTATGCCAGAAAACATGTGAAATATATTATTTATCTTATTGAAACACAGGGTGGAATTTCTGGGCTTGCTTACCCATTTGTTTACCATTTAATATGTCTAGGTATAGCAAATCAGTAGACTGTCTGACAGTTTATGTAATTTATCTCAGCTTCATGTTTCATTTCATATTGTGAATTAAGATATTTGCTGTTTGTTCTTAGAGAACTTGTATGATTGCTTTGCTGCATTTTTTTCCCTCCTTCTCTTTCCCCTGCATAAAATCTCTAGTATAAATTCTCTTTCTCGTCCCTTCCCTCAATTAGACAGAAGTATAAATAGGTTTTTTTTTTTGAAAAGAGCATGACGTTGTCTATAATTTAAAATATTCTGTTAGGCAGTGTTGTAAAAGTGAGAAGAAAGATGTAGGTAATGAAGAACTAAAATGAGTAATTTTACAGATTTAAATATCAATACATCTCTGTTCATAATATTGCAATTACAAATCTTACATCATCATATTCTGTCATCTGTATCTAGGCTGACTGAGATCAATGTTATATGTAATGCCCTCAGGTATGTGTTGATACTGTTCATCTTCTCAGTCTTTCTTTCAGTCTTCAATTACATTTATTAGATTGTGTGATTCAGAACACAGCAAGGAAAGTGCACAGAATTCTCAACAGGTAGAAAATTAGCAAGTCAAGCTGTGTTTGTTGTGTCCTTCCAGATTTCTGTCCTTACTAATTATCTTTTCAGAGGACATTTGCTGATTGCCAAAAAGGAAGTACTTCATAGAGGAATGTGACTGCTGAAATACAATCAATGAATAATAAATATCTGAAAGATTAACTTTCATTACACCAGACTTGTCTTGTTTAAAATTCCAAAGTACCTATTGGATCTCAGAAGTTTTGCAAGACCACTTATCTTAATTTTAGTTTCCTTCTCTAGAGACTTTAAAGACCCACCTGGATCTATTCCAGTGTGACATGCCCTCGGTGTTCCTTCACTGGCAGGGGGGTTGGATTCAATGAGCTCTAGAGGTCCCTTCCAACCCCTACCATTCTATGATTCTATGAATGTATACTGGCATATTTTCTTGAGAATAATCAGTTCATACTTTCAAATGCTGCATGTATCCCCTTCTGAACCGTTAGTTTATCTTGTAGTGTACTTTAGGTGTTTAATTATCAAATAAAAGTCTGAATTAAAAAAGCACAGAAAAATCACAATGCGTTTAAACCAGGTATGTAAGCCATACTTCTCTGAAAACACACCTGACCTCCATTGTAAATTCCATATTTGCCTTTGGGATCCACCTACTAGGATAACTGGAGTGCCATGTAGGCTTGCTGCTCATCATCCTCCCTTTAATTGAGTCTGAGGATGTGGATGAACACTGCTGTACTTTACTGCCAAATTATTTCTCTGCATGAGAGAGACATAAAGTCCCATCCTTTCCTTCTTGTGCTCTAAATGAAGTCTAATCTCAAGGCCCAAATTTCTGAGTCTACCTACAGTTTGACATGTCATTAGGAGGGAGGTTTCTCTTCAGGGACTTCCAGAGACATTTGTGTTTCAGAGAAGGTATATATTCAAATTGATCCCCAGCAAAGACATGACTTGTTTGCCATTTTGGATGTTGGAGTAGTTCTAGAAGTCACTCAAAATCTTAGTTCTGTATTTATTCTATCTCCTGGGAAGGATTCACCCTGTACTGCAACAGTGAATACTTATAGAAAAACAGAATCATAGAACCTTAAGATATTTTTTTCAGGATTGTTGAAGGTCATCTAGTCCACTTCCTCTGCAGTGAGCAGGAACATCTTTAACTAGATCTGGTTGCTCAGAGCCCCGTTCAACCTGACCTTGAATGTTTCCAGGGATAGGGAATCTACCACCTCTCCAGGCAACATGTTCCTGTGTTTCAGCACCCTAAGCATAAAATATTTCTTCCTTATAACTAGTCTAAGTCTACCTTCTTTTAGTGTAAAACCATTACCCCTTGTCCTATGGTAACAGGACTACTAAAAATTGGTCCCCATCTTTCTTTTACATCCCCTTTAAGTAGTGAAAGACTGCAATAAGGCCTCCCTGTAGCCTTCTCTTCACTTTTCCAGGATGAACAACCCCAACTCTCTCAGCTTTTCTTCACAGGATAGCTGTTCCAGACCTCCTCTGGACCCACTCCAACACGTTCATGTGTTTTGTGCTGACTCCACAGCTTAATACAGTACACCAGGTGAAGTCTCACCTGGAGGAGAGGAGTAGAGGGGCAGAATCACTTTCCCTTCACCTCCTGGCCACAGTTCTTTTCATGCAGCAATGGATTCAACTGTCTTTTCAGCTGTGAGTGCATATTGCTGGATCACGTCCAGCTTTTCATCCAACAACACCCATAAAACCTTATCTGTAGGACTGCTCTGAATCCTTTCATCCCCCAGACTCTATTGGTACTGGGGCCTGCCCTGACCCAGGTGCAGGACCTTGCACTTGGCCTTGTTGAGTGTCATGAGATTCACATAGTCCCACTTCTAAAGCTTGTCCAGGTTCCTCTGGATGGCATCCCATCACTCGAGTGTGTCAACTGCATTTCTCAGCATGGGTGTCATCTGCAATCTTGCTGAGGGTGCACTCAATCCCACTGTCTGTGTCATTGATGAAAACATTAAATAACACTGGTCTCAGTACAGACCCCTGAGGGACACCAATTGTCACCAATTTCCATGTGGACATTGAGCTGTTAAACACTACTTTCTGGGTGCAATCATCAAACCAATTACAAATCTACCAAACAATTTACCCATCAAATCCATATCTCTTCACTTTAGAGAGAATCAGGACAACATGGGGAGGTGTTGCTGGAAAGTTGCCTGGCAGAAAAGGATCTAGGTGTGCTGGTTGGCAGCTGACTGAGCATGAGCCAGTAGTGTGCCCAGGTAGCCAAGAAGGCCAATAGCATTCTGACCTCTATCAAAAACAGTGTGGCCATCAGGAATAGGAAAGTGTTTGTGCCCCTGTACATAGCACTGGTGAGGCTGCAGTTTGAGTGCTGTGTTCATTTTTGGGCACTGCAGAATAAGACACTGAGATGTTGGAATGGGTCCAGAGAAGGGCAATGAAGTTTCCGAGGGGTCTGGAGAACATATCTTAGGAGCAAAGGCTGAGAAAATTGGGATTGCTTAGTCTGGAGAAGAGGAAGTTCAGGGGAGACCTTATTGCTCTCTATAACTACTTGAAAGGAGAGTGTATTGGGGTGGGTGTTGATCTCTTCTCCCAGGTAATTAGAGATAGGTCGAAAGGTAATGGGCTTGAGTTGTGCCAGGGAAGGTTTAGGTTGGACATTACAAAGAATTTCTATATTGAAAGAGTGATGAGGTATTGGAACAGACTGATCAGGGTGGGGGTGGAATCTCAGAACATGGTTTAGTGCTCATGATAATGCAGCGTAGACAGTTGGACTTGATGATCTTAAAGGTCTTTTTCCAACCTTAATGATTCTGTGATTCTGTGAACATAAGCAGTGAAGCAAATGCTATTTATTCACAATTATAGATCATTGCTATAGAGTTCTTCATCACTTAACATGTGTTGAAGTTTGTTGACCTAGTCAGTTTTGAAGGTTCATTTAAAAGCTGATACATAATTAATTTTATAACTTACTTTTTTTAATATAGTGTGAAATTTAACAATTTTATCATGAATTAAAAGATACAATTTTCAAAGTCTTAATTTCAAGACATAAATCTATAAACAGGTAAATTGTATTTGTGTCCAAAGAAAAAAACAAACCTAAGTTCAAAATCTTGTAAGCATACAGTTTAAGGATTATTTAGAACATCATACATCTAGATAAATTATATTAAAATAGGCAGTTTTAGATTAAAGATGAGTACCTTAATCAGTATAATATGATATTATATCTACTCCCATTCAAGAAACATAGATAACTTGGTAGACCTGATATAGACTTCCAGCCAAAGAAATATTGCTTTGTTCTTCATAGGATAAATAGAATAAGAAGAAAACCAGAAAATATCCTATGTAGTAAAAGAAATACATTGGAGCACAGGCTTTTGATACTTTGTAAGTCAAGATACCAAAAAAAATTATCTTGTTTGAAACCATTTCCCAATTTTACCTTAAAATAAAAAATGGTACTATATTATATCTTTTAATTGTTTTATTTCTTTTCACTTTTTTGAACTTTAGTCTTCAAAGGTAAATGGTATGCATTAAAATGGAGATATGCTATTCTACCCTAGTAACAGTGACAGAATTATAAAGAATGTATTTCATTTTGACATACGGCTCTAACGTACATCTCTTTCTGACAAGTATAAGGTCACCTGTCATAAAATTGCATTTGATGTCCAAAAATTTATACATAACTATTGAAAATTGTGAAACAGTTTAAAACTTAAGATATGAGCTATTGACCTTTTCTTCAGTGGAGGTAATACACATACCATCACCAATGTGTGTTTGTTATTTTCTCAAAATATATGCAACATTTTTATCTGCAAATGAAAGATAGACAATTTTGGCAAGTTTTTTATATTTATTTACTTATTTATTTATTTTTAATTTTTTTCTTTTTAATTTATCCTTATGTGTAGTGTACATTTGGAATATGCATATCCCATCACAGGACTATTTTCCTCTTGTATTTCACAGGTCAGTTGTGAAAAAAAAAGGGGTTATTACCTCTAGGAGATTGCCCAATATCTCAGATCAATTCTGAAAATACAGGAAGACACCATGTATGCAGAGCATCTTTTTATATTCTTTTTTAAAGTTGAACAGTGCAAATATGAGCCATATAATACAATGAATATATAAGCTGGAAGATGTAAATTACATTTACTCTCTTTCTTTCATAAAACAAGAAGAGACATCTGAAGGCATTAAAAGACAAATTTAAATTTGTTTAGCCTTTGGGATTTTCTACCTCAAGTTACCACTGAGCTTATTGTGTTTAAGAGAAAACAGTGGAACCTCACACAGAAGATGAGATAACCAATAATACATTAGATTTAACATTCTAGAAGGAATACAGACCATCATTTCAGGGCCTGAGGTAACTCCACTTGGAAGCTAGTATGAAATTTCTGTAACTACTATATTCTGTGTATTTGCTACCTGTGGGGTTTCTTTTACTATGAATATACACTAGTAAATAAATGTCAAATTAAAAGGACCTCTCTTTTACTCTTCTGTATTAGATAGGACCATAATGCCTATTACTGTTTTTTTTCTGTAGGGTTGAAACAAAAAAAAAAAATTACCATTGGTTTTCTTGGAATTAGGATAGCAATTCAAATAAGCATATAGAAGAGAAAAGTTAAAACTACCTCCTAGAGGCAGGGACATCCTATATTTTGGTATTTCCTAGGTATTATGACTTTGTTCTGTTTTATTACTGAGCAATCAAATTTGATTCATTAGGACTTAAAAGTTTATGTTACATTTTACAAAGCTACATCACTCAATAAAAAAAAACAATGTGAGTTCTAAAAAGAAGAAAGAAAAAACCTATTCAATCAACAATAAAACAAAAATATTCCTATTGGCTGTGGGGGAAAAAAAAAAATGACACTCTCTAGTGTATTCACCCAGCTTGAGCATCTCACTATCTTGCAGATGTAGATAAACATCAGATAAGGCAATACTGTTCATCCTTACTAATAAATACTTTCTCTGAATTTATCTGGGAGAGGGAGGATTATTGAAAGAGCAGGTGGAACAGTCCACCTGTGTAAGGCACTCATCATTATTTACTGACTATGCAGAGAATGACAAAAATTTACACACCTAAATCCAGTCATACCAACCATACTAAGGATAAAGATATAAGGATTAAAGTATTTTAAAAAAAAGATAATGTCTAAAGATACCACATTTTGCATGATGTGATTACGGTACTTATGCAGAAAGTAAGAGGAACTCTAGAAAGATCTCAATCTTTGGTCACTTTGATCTATATATTTCAGGGGCGTATCCTCTCACCAGACCACCAGTAGTAGAGTTCCAAGTGCAAGAATCAAAATGTAGCCCTGCAGTAGAAAGCAAGCAAGTTAAGCCTCAAGACTGTGTTCAGTAAGCTTACTTTGGTGTTGTCCTGTTGCTAGAAGTTTTGTTTTAGGTTACTTATTTTAACAGAAATTACTTAACTGCCAGGAAGCTGTTAGCTTAACTGCTTTAGTTTTGATTAGTTTTGCATAATTCTGGACTGGAACATCTACTGTTAAAAAAAAATTATATAGATAGGAATAACAAGTAATCATGGAGTGTAAAGTGAACTGTCTATGACCTGAAAATAATGATGCTGCATAAAGGAAGAGTAAGGGTCTAGGATATCACCTTGCAGGATGATTCTGGAGTCTTCAGTAGCAGTTAATGAGTGACTCAACAGTGTTCATCTGCTTTTGACAATGGGAACTTTGGAGCTATGCCAAACTGGGTTTAGGAGTAATGGAAAAGACATAGAAGCATCTAACACAAAATTTAGGAAAAACAATAGAATAAATTCAGATGTAACATAGAATTATAAATCAATATAGAAAGAAAAAGGGGAAAAGTATGCTATAGAACATACCCAGAGACTTTTTCCTGTATAGCAACTTTGAATGATAATATTTTAATGAGATTTGTTTTATATTAATTAGATAGTGTATACTGCGAGTCTGCTAGTATCACTGTAACATGACTAATAATAACAGTTTAATTACATTAATGATGAAGTCTTGGCTTAACATATAAGATGTGCTCCCCTTTCTTCCTGTAACAGGATTATGAATATAATAACAGGGTTAAAAAAAAAAGGGGACATGTTTGAGGAATCATTGCTTGAGTATTTAGCATTAGAACCATATTTGGATAAGGAACAAAAACAATCTTGGCAAGTGGGACCACAGGTTTACATCTCCTACATACTGCTTTAATGCATTAAATGAAGTGTAGTATGGAATTAATCACTGTCATGGCGGGTGTCCCAGATTCATGAAGGATTCCTGTTTCACAAAGAACAGCACCCACCCACACAGCTAATAAGCAAAAACAATTTTATTCAAGCACTTATACACACAAATACTAGGCAAAAGCAATGTTATTCAAGCAAAGCAAATCAGTTACCTAACATCCCCATATACATACCAACCCCAAGGTGGTAGACAAACCATTGAGTGGGAGGAGGGCATGTAGTGTGGTGCTTGGGAAGAGGAGTTGGTAGGTCCTAATGCTTTCTGCAGGGCGTCCCATGGATCAAGATGTGCATCACATCGACCTTCCAAAAATGAATCATATCCCTTCTTCCTGCAGCAGCGGGCTACTTATAGCTCTCCTGGAGGGGGCGTGGAGACTGCTTTGGCATTGGTGTATACATGGCCAGCATTTGCACAGAAGCTGAACATTTTTTATCCACCCACAGTGGCTAACAGTGCTCATCCCCACTGTTGCGCATGAGTGGGGGTCTTGGGGCACCTCTGGTGGTCATTACTTCATCAATCTTCAGCTGCCTCATCCTGTCCTTGAGATGTCCTTTCATTGTTTGGTTCCTGATATTGCTCGTCAGACAACAAGGAGCTGTCTAAGACTGGCTGACTGCCTGATTCCCCTGTGAACCTGCACATTCCAGATGTGGGAGTGAGTACTGTGCTCTCCAGTGCTGTGCAACAACAGATAGTGGTGTGCCGGAGGGCTGCGACAATGGATCAACACATTCCAATATGGATACAGTGGGGCAAACCTTTTTGAACTTTCCTAGAGATCTGTATACTAAAGGACTCTGAGATGGTAAGTAGATGAATATCCATCAGAAGATAACAGTGCTTATTTGTCTAAATTTAAATAGAAGCTTAGAATTAGGTTCCTAGAAGAGCTTTCAGGATATCTAGAGAAGCCTAAGATACTTGATTCATACCTATTTTTCTGGCTTTACTGCACGGGTAGACTTCTGCTGAAAATGCTGATTTTATTAAAGAACCCCTGTAGAGCCTACAGGCCTGTGGAAGTGGGAGCAACAGACACTAGCAGCAGTTGGGATAGGGAAACTGGAAGAGCTTAAGAAACACAGACTTGAAGGCTGTCCGGCATGCCAAACATTTTAAAAATTAGAACTTCGAAGAGATACTCTTTCATCCTGATAGATTTCTTCAGAAATCTGTGTGACCTCATGCTTTCAAATGCCTTTATATGGGCATATTTTAGTTCTGGTTTCTGTCAGATTATCAACAACCATTGCCAGTGTGGAAAATAAAATCCAATGGAGTAAACAAACAGTGCAAGTAATTTTCAGGTTGAACTGTGTAAATATGGATATTCCCATTCACATATAGTATAGTTGCCTGCATCTGAGGATGCACACATTGCCTTTCTATGTAACTCATGTCTTTAAATCTATTAGCTTCTGATGAGTACTTCTCATATCTGATATCTTTGCAGTAGCTACTCTGAGAAGCAGTCATACCTTAGATATCTTTACTACATGCTTTCAAATGGTTAAAGAGAAGGACCAGCAGGTATGAGGTAGGGGGTTTTGGTATATATCTGGTTGAACTCTGTACAACTACAAATACATTTTCAGTCTCCATTGCTGCTCATCCATAATTACCCTAGAGGTATGAAACCAAAAAAAAAAAAAAAAAAAAGAGTTAAACAGCAGCAGCAATGCAAAAAGTAATTGGAAACAGATGATTAAAGTTATAAAGACTGTCAGGTAATAACTGAAGGAAAATAACTCAAATAAAGGCCAGTAAAAGTGCCAGTACTTCCAGGCATTTGTAGGTAACCAATATATTTTTACATAAAAGTTTACAGTTGTATTAAACTCCAGCAGTGAATGAATTTAGCTACTTTATGTCACAGTAGCAGCATTTATCTGAAAAACAATGAATGTACGCTAGAATAGAAGCTTGCTTGGCTAAGGTTCCCTTTTATTTTTATTGGTTACATTACAAACTCGTGTTTGACTTTTATTTACATCCATGGGGTTTCCTTTGTTTCTTCTTCTTTTTTTTTGTGGTTTTGTTTTTTGGGTTTTTTTTTTCAAAAAAACTCAGTTTTTTTTTTAAAAAAAAAAAAAAAAAATAGTTGGAAACTAAAGAACTGACATACTTAACATGAAGTATCCCTGATATGCATTTTTAATCAGTTATTAGATAGCAGAAATAGTTAATTCTCTATTATAGTTATTGATCAGTTATATTAAATACTGTTAGTTTAGAACCTAACAGGAGTGGCAAAAGGACGGTTTTGCTTTATAGGGCTTTGAAGATACAAATGTTTATGGATCATTCTATCAGGAAAGGTAAGAGTTATAAATGAAACACCCATTTCTAAAAAGGATAAAAAGGAGGATCCTGGGAACTACAGACCTGTCAGCCTCACCTCTGTGTCTGGGAAGATCATGGAGCAGATTCTCCTAGAAGGCACATGGAGGACAAGGAGGTGATCAAAGACAGCAAGCATGGCTTTACTAAGGGCAAATCCTGCCTGACGAACCTAGTGGCTTTCTATGATAAGATGACTATGTCAGTGGACAAGGGACAACCTATGGATGTGATCTATCTGGACTTCTGCAAGGCTTTTGACACAGTCCCCTACAACATCCTACTCACCAAGTTGGAGAGATATGTATTTGATGGTGGACTGTTCAGTGGATAAGGAATTGGCTGGATGGTTGCATCCAGAGGGTAGTGGTCAACGGCTCAAAGTTCAGATGGAGATTGGTGACAAGTGGTGTCCCTCAGGGGTCTGCACTGGGACCTGTATTGTTCAGTATTTTTATCAATAACAAAGACAGCGAGATCGAGTGCACCATCAGCAAGTTCGCAGATGACATCAAGCTGAGTGGTGCTGTCGATATGTCAGAGGGATGGGATGTCATACAGAGGGACTTGGACAAGCTGGAGAGGTGGGCCCAGGTGAACTTCATGAGGTTCAACAAGACTAAGTGCAGGGTCATACACCTGGGCCAGAACAATCCTCACTATCAATACAGGCTGGAGGATGAGGTGATTGAGAGCAACCTTGCAGAAAAGGACTTGGGGGTGCTGATGGACAAGAAGCTGGACGTGAGCAGACAGCGCATGCTTGCAGGCCAGGCGGCAAATTGAATCCTCCTTAATTTTTAAGAAAAGTCAGGTCCATTAATATTATGAAATGTTCACAAAATGTGTCTTTTATCAATTTTTATACTTTTAAGAAAGTTATAGCATTTAGGCATTTTTTGATGGCAATTTCTGAATGGTGACAAATCATCTATGAGAGATGTCATCAGCTCCTGTTTCTGGATAGATGGCTAAAGTGAGCAGCTGAAAACACTTACCCTGCTGGCACGTCAATCCACTAAACTTTATAGTGTTTAAAAAGTAGGTCTGATTCAAATCTCCAGAGCAGTGAGACAGAAACAAAGCTGAAACCAAGAATATAAAGCATAAATCGAAACAAAATATTATAACTAAAATAACTTCATCGGATTTCAAGGCAAAATGACTTTTAATCATTTAGCTTGACTGCTTCCATAACAGAAGTAGAAGTTCAGCAAACCACTCCTCCTTTCACCTGCATTAATTAGGAGCAGCATCAGTCAGGCTCAATGGAAGTGTCCAGTCTTCATCTTAAAACTTCTAATGAGGGAGACTGCAGTACTTTTTATTTGCTCTGGTAGATAATTGTTAGGCCTAGCATGAAGTTTTTGACTAAAACTATTTTGACAGTCTCTTGGATCTTCCACTCAAATACTTGAAGAAACATGTGCTTCAAGTAAATTCCACCCTTCATCCCTTCCCCTCAATGTGGATTAAAGATTTTTCCTACCTAAATGAGTCTACAAAATGAAACACAAGCTTTTCTGTTTCCTACTTCGACTTTTCTAGAGCCGAATTTCAACCTCTAGCTCCCCTAGCATGTTTTTCTATCACTTACATTGCCTTTGCCCCTTACACCCCAAAGTAAATATGTCAACCTTAAAAGTCAGACACACTGAAAAGCCCAAATTCTGAAAAAGATATGAATTCGGTGTTTGCATTGACATCACTAGATGGTAAAGAAAGAAACAGGCAGTTTGTACCTGAAATCAGAGAACACCTGGAGAAGTCCCAGTGAAAATGGAGTTGGAGCAAGAAGGATTAAGGACGGCAGAAGGAGTCTCAGGAATTAAAAGTGACACGTGAGGTTATGAGAGTGGTGGCAGGATTCTAAGAGGTAATAGCATTTGAAATTTCAATAAATATGTGATAAGCGTTAAGGAAGAGGAGACAATGAGAATATGGGAAATAACAATAACATGTCAAAGGAAAGTCTAAATGTTAACAAAATATATGTATCCTTACATATATAATTATTTTGGAATGCTAAAAGCAAGATAATAATACCTGTAATTTACTTCCTAAAAAAACAATTCCCATCACTTCTACTGTCTCACCAGGAGAATCAGAGTCAGGGATCAGAAATCTAGAAAGTGACTATGTAAAGGATCTTGACTTCTCCATGCAAATAATTATAAGGTGCATTTGCGTGCATGAGTGCAGACTGACCCAAGGTGTTGGAAGCAGTTCTGGTTCAGTAGCACTGTACCTGTTTTACCACAGTTCTGTGCCAAAATTACTATATTCAGATCTCAGTAAGACATAGTTGTTTGTCTTGATCCAGTGTTGTGAAATATTGACTGAAATACTGAAGTCCTAATTGATTTTCTAACCTATATAAAAGAGAAGCAGGAAATATAAAAATTAATCTTGCTAACAAAGAAATTTAAAATAAAAAGGTGGACAAGGACAAGAAACTATTCTTGAAATGCCAATAAAGAATCAAGTATTCAATTGAATTAAACTATGAAACAGAGCAACAGTAATCACAGAATCATAGCATGGTTTGGATTGAAAGACACAGAATTGGTGCTGTCCTGTTTTAATTATTGGCACAGAAATAAGCATTAATTTGAGATGTCTCTGATGTCAGGTCCCCTCACAACATTCATAAAATGACAGAAAAAAGCCATAATAATACTAATATAAAATAGACAGTGAACATGTTTAAATGGTAATCTCTAAGTGGAAGAACAAAAAAAAAGGTTTTGAAGGATGAATAGAGTACATCACAGTCTTGAGCCCCTTTACCTTTTAGTAGCCTGTCCCATGGGATTTCCCCTAGCAATCTCTTGAAAAGGTCTAAGTCGTCCCTGCTGAGTCCAGGGTTGCAATACTGCTTGATATTCTGTTCCTACCACAAAAGATCCTGAACTCCACCATCTTATGGTCACTGCAGCCAAGGCTTCAAGCAGACCCCTACTTGTTAGTGAGTATAAGATCCAGCAGTGCTTCTCTCCTAGTTGGCTCATCCACCATTTGCATCAAGAATTTATCATCGGTGCACTGGAAGAACCTCCTGGACTGCAAATGGCTGGCTGTGTAGGCCTTCCAAGTTTGTTGATGATACTAAACTGGGAGGATTGGCTGATACACTGGAAGGCTGTGTTGCCATCCAGTGAGATCTGGACAGGCTGGAGAGATGGGTTAAGGGGAACCTAATGAAGTTCAACAAGGATAAGTGTAGAGTCCTACACCTGGGGAGGAACACCACCATGCACTGGTACAGGTTAGGGGTAGACCTGCTGGAAAGCAGCCCCATGGAAAAGGACCTTGACGTCCTGGTGGACAATAAGTTATCCATGGAACAGCAGTGTTCCCTTGTGGACAGGAAGGCCAATGGTATCCTGGGGTGCATACAAAAGTGTGGCCAGCAGGTTGAGAGACGTTCTCCTCCCCCTCTACTCTGCACTAGTGAGACCACATCTGGAGTATTGTGTTCAGTTCTGGGCTCCCCAGTTCAAGAGGGACAGGGAAATACTAGAGACAGTCCATCGGAGAGCTAGAAAGATGGTGAAGGGACTGAAACACCTTTCTTATGAGAAAAGCTGAGACCCCTGGGTCTGTTTAGCCTGGAAAAGAGAAGACTGAGAGTGGATCTTATTAATATTTACAAATACCTGAAGAAGGGGCCAGTCTCTTTTCAATTGTGCCCTGTGATAGGACAAGAGGTAGTGGTAGCAAGGTGAAACACAGGAAGTTCTATCTCAACATGAGGAAAAACTTCTTCAATGTGAGTGACAAAGCCCTGGAACAGGTTGCCCAGAAAGGATGTAGGGTCTCCTTCTCTAGAGACTTTCAAGACCCACCTTGATGTGTTCCTGTGTGGTCTGCCCTGGGTGTTCCTTCGCTGTCAGGGAGGCTGGACTCAGTGATCTCCAGAGGTTCCTTCCAACCCATACCATTCTATGATTCTATGAAACAACGGCAGTTTGTAAGCGAAACAAAAAAAAACAGACATAAAAAAAGTCAATAGGTAAAATGTATGAAAATATACATATAACTTATTTGTGCCACTTTTATATTATGGATAATGTACAAGGCATTAATAGATTTCAGTCTTTTGTCATTTTAGTTTTTAAATGACCTATACTTTGAAGGTGTAGTGGGTCTGGCTGAGCTGCTTTTCCCCATCCAGCCCTCATGCTGCAGCACTGGGAGCTGGAGGGTGTTGATAACACACCCGTGTTATGACTGCCAGTGCTCACATGGCACCAGAGGCTGGTGGGGCAAAGTGAAGGAGAGGATACAGCCGACCTGAGCTGACCAGTGGGATATTCCATACCATATGACGTCAGCTCAACTATAAAGTGAGAGGGCAGGAGGAGTAGGGGGGGGGGGGGGGGGGGGGGCGGGGGGATTCTGCTTTGTCCTCCAAGTGGCTGCTATGTGTTCCTGGAGCACTGCTTCCTGGACTCGGCCCGACATCGTCTGCGGACAGGAAGTAGAGAATAACATCTTATCTATCATAACCCACGGTCCTTTGCCTTGCGTCTTATTCTCTTCCTGCGTGCCGTGCTGAAGGGGGTCAGGGGGGAGTGATAGAAGGGCTTGGTGGGCACCTGGTGCCATGCCAGGGTCAACCCACCACAGAAAGTTACAGTTTTCTATTTCATTATAATTTTAAAGCTGTGAAAGGAACTCACATAACATGATTGGATAACAGAAGGGTTTCTTTTAGAAGAGATTAGTAATGAGATCTTATCATGTACATTTCTATGATCTTTCAACTTCAGTCAAATGTTGAATCATCTCTGAAGGATACTGTAATTTTATCGTAATGCATCTATATCAATGTTTCTTTACTTTGAACATTATTTTTCCTTTCTACAGTTGTAATAATTAGAACATAATTAATTAGCTTAAGTACATGGTTTTGTAAATATAACAGTTCAAGTAGCTTGTTGAAGAATGAAGATTTGAACTTCAGTTTCTTTGTAATGTTTTCTTCAAGACATGTTGAAATAAAATCGATAGAGTGGAACTTATCTGATTAAATGATGACATCAGAACAGTTAAAGATGCATATGTTGTAGTCATCTGATCTTGTTACAGAGAATGACAAAATATTATAAGTACTTCTAGAAAACACATAATTCATTCCAAGAAGATGCATAGTATGTGTAAGCTGAATTGTGTTATAAACTATATTTACTATGTGGGAATTATGAAGTATCAGATTTAGTCTCATGAATCCACTGAATAGATGTGCAAAAGATACGGTAATCCTGCAGAAACCAGCAAGGGAAAATGTAGAAACAAAGCCAAGGATTGCCAAGTATGAATTCCAGAAAACCTACCTTAATGGAGCCAAATTAAGAGTGAAATAGCTAGAAAGCCATGATGAAGATTTACTACAGCTTCCTACCATACCTTATTTACCCTCCCCAAGGATGTCCAAATCTCATGGGACAAAGTTAGTAAATGAACCCAGAATCCATAATAACATCATATTCGCAGATAATAAAAATCTTCATTGTCTTTTCACTGAAGTTATTCCGGTTTAAAAGACAAAGAGATAAGAAAGTGTCACTTACCACCAATTCAAATAAAGCTTTACACTTTAAAATAAGCACAGTCCTTGTGAAATACCATCTTACAGAGCAATAATGTACAAATCAAGTGAACAATCTAAGTCATTTTACAGAGACATAAATCTTGGAAATCAGGAGTTGATAGTTAAAAAAATGACCCAAGTCTAAAACTATGCAACTTCCCATCAAAGAAATAAGGAGCCTGATGTCAAAACTGAAAACACTCTAAACTTCACATTCTTTCAAATAGACTCCTGAAGTAAAATTAGCTGTTTAGTCTCATTTTCAAATTTGATTTATTAATATAGCTGAAATCAAGGAAAAATGACAGATATGGTCAAACCCAGGCATATTATAAATTGCCTTCAAAAAGAATCATCAGTTTTAGCAGTTAAGCTTTCACCATTTTTGAACAGAGCAGTATAGATGACGACAGAGTATGGCATATTTGGTAAAATGCACAAAAGTTAGTAATTTAGAACAGTGAACTTGGTAAACAGACACCTGTATTTGTTCTGTACTCTGTCATTATCTTTGCATGTGGCCTTGGGAAACTAGTGCCACTCTCCCTTCTCCAGTTTTTATGTGCAAATAAGAACAGTAATATTTTCCTGATATCAAACTCTGGTGTTTCCTAAAATCCTGCTTCTGCAGAAATAAAATAACTTTGGCTATGCTGACAGAGTTAAAATGTCAAAATCTCTCTCATATGGATGGAGTTTATTGTTAAATGAGTTTTTTTATGCAATTATAAACTGCTTCTAATGGGGCCGTTTCTATTTAACATCTTTATTGATGATCTTGATGAGGACATAAAGTCTACCATCAGTAAATTTGCAGATGACACCAAGTCAGGCAGGTGTGTTGATCTGCATGAGGATAGAGAGGCTCTCCAGAGAGACTTAGACTGGATCGCTGGGCCACTGCTAATGGTATTTCAACATTTCAACATAATGGAGTTTCAACAATGCCAAGTGCCAGGTCCTGCACTTGGGCTGCAGCAACCCGATGCAAAGTTACAGGCTTGGGGAAGTGTGTTTGGAGAGCTGTCTGGCAGAGAGGGATCTGGGGGTTATATTAGACAGGCAAATGAATATAAGCCAGTAGTGTGCCCAAGTGGCAAAGAAGGCCAATGGCATCCTGGCCTGTATTAGAAATAGTGTGACCAGCAAGTAGGGAAGTGATTGTCCCCCTGTACTCAGCACTGGTGAGGCCTCACCTTGAGTACTGTGTCCAGTTTTGGGCACCTCAGTACAAGAGAGAAATTGAGGTGCTGGAGCAGGTGCTGAGGAGGGCAACGAAGATGGTCAAGGCACTGGAGATCATATGAGGATCGTTTGAAGGACCTGGGCCTGTTTAGTTTGAGGAAGAAGAGGCTGAGGGAAGACCTCATCACTCTCCACAACTACCTGAAAGGACATTGTAGAGAGTCTGGTGCTGGTCTCTTCTCTCAGGTAATTAGGGACAGAACCAGAGGGAATGGCCTAAAGCTGAAAAAAGGTAGGTTTAGACTAGACATTAGGGAAAAATTCTTCACTGAAAGGGTAGTGAAATATTGGGATGGGCTGCCCAGGGAGGTGGTTGAGTCACCATCCCTGGATGTGTTTAAACATCACTTGGCTGTGGTGTTGGGGGACATGGTCTAGGGGTGAACTTGTAGAGTAGAGCTAATGGTTGGACATGATGATCCCAAGGGTCTTTTCCAACCTGAGTGACTCTGTGTGATTCTGTATGTGTGTAATATAGTGTATGTTGACAGAAATTAAGCATAATTCCCTCATCAAAATTTTAGGCCAAATGTAAATGCTAGGATTAACAATACCTTTATATCCATAGCAATAGGTTACATTTCATATTAAGATAATAAAACCAGATAAAAGAGAACATTAAACTAGGTAGATTATACTAATACTTTGTCTAATAATAATAATTATTCTTAGATTCATCTATAACATTTTCTCAGTCAGTCACTATTTCAGTTCTCAGTTACCTTTTCAATTGTATTTGCAAGTGTGTGTATAAAAGCATAACACACCCATTATACAATGAAGCATCATTGTTATCTAATGAATAAATTTATAGCCCATATGGGAGTCTGCTGAGGGTTTTGGTAATTGGCTAGTTTTTGGTTGCTTTTTGTTTGTGGGTTTTTATGTTTGTCTGTTTGTTTGTTTTTATTTATCTGTTCTTCGTTGTTTTGGATATTTCTTGTTTGTGTTTTGTTTGTTTTTTATTTTTGTAGGGTTTTTTGTTTGGTTTGTTGGTTGAGGATTTTTTGGGGGGGGGGTTGTTTTTTTTTTATTCAAAAATCTTTAATTTGTTTTTAATATTTTTTTTAATTATTATTTTTCCAATACATTTTAAAATTATTATCTAAAGTTTAGATCGAGTTTGCATCATCAGTATTTCCTGCCAGCATCCTTTCAGTAAGTCATATGTGGTTTGACATAATATACTGAACCATTTCTGGGGGTTTTTCTGGGTACACTTAGCATAGCAATTTAGTTTGGAACAGGAATGAGCATTTGACATACAGCCAAAATAGAGCTACACTGAATCAAACCCCACTGAAATGCCTGTAAGTTTAGCCATGAGGCCTTCAGCACTGTTTTGCTCTACAGAGCCGTTCCTATTTTGTCATGGCACTTGCCAATGGGGAGGGCCTCTGTAATGTAAACCACACATAAACATAATCCCTCTTCCACATATAAGAATGATTGTAACATTCTTTTTCTTTTTTTCTTTCTTTCTGTTGATTGCATTCAAGTTTTGGCTAGGTTCTAAATGTCTTCCCCACAATAGGCTCCTGCTGTTTTACCTTTGTCATCACAAAGGCAAGGGTGACTCCTACAGAAACATTTTTCTTCTCTTTGGACTCTGTACTTCATCAGTCTTGTTTCCTTTCTCTTTATTTCCTTACCCTACAAATTCCTAAAAGACTTTTTTCCTTATGTTCCATCAGTCTGGATCTGGAAGAAATGGTTTTCCTTCTCAGCACCCAGATTGTGTCCCATGTTGCTTCAGGAACATGCAGCTTACTGCTCTGCAGTAAGGCCTCTGCTTGCACTTACAAGGAAAGAATTACAAAAGAACAGCAAATTGCAACCCAAAATAGAATTTAAATTTAACTCAGAAAAAAGGTTATTTAAAAAAGGAAGGCAGAATTGACAGGCAGCTGAAGTCACTGAATTTATGTCTCCTTTTTCTATAACTCCCTATGTCTTAGATATTAGCATACTATGGGAAAAAAATATATTTTTTTCTAAGTGATTGCACCATTACATTCAACTTCTTTTTATTATATTAATTTTCCCACACTGGATGCTACCCACAGTAATAACATGACTGTTGTATATATATATTCTTGTTAAGACATGTAGTATTTTTATACTTGATTTCTATATATAAAAGTGCAAGTATTTCTACCAGGTTATTTTGTGAACTGCCTTTGCAGAAATGTTATATCTTCAACAGATGTTATATGGTCATAGATTATTTATTTATTCATTGTTGCAGTCAAATTTTCTATGAAATATGAAAAAGTAAATTTAGATATTTAGAGCTCTTCCCCAAGAAGGGTGTAACTATTTGTACTTAAAACCATAAAATGTCTCCAATACTAACCTTTGCTTTTGAAAGACTTGTACAGAATATCCTAAATATGACCTGCTTCCCACCACAGTTTTCAGTTACACAACATAGATGGGATATAAATAGGTTAATTATACACATGTGGAGTTTCTCAAACATAAACAACACTCAGTGAAAGATGGCTTCAGGTATCAAATAATGTAACTGGTAATATGAAGATATTTTGAGAAAACTTGTTAATTATACACTCCGCATAATTTTAGGGCAGCAGAAGTGTTCTTTAAATCAAAAGCTTAATCAAATAATGAGAAATAAAGACAATTTTATTTCTATCACTTGGCTAGACTCATTAAGAAATTATTAAAATCTGGTATAAACTGCTGTCAAAGTTCAGCAGTCCCATTTCTGTCTTTATTGCCAAGTCATTGTACAGCTGACTTCAGCTAAAGTTCAAGTCTACAGTCTGTGCAAATGACATGTATAAATTGGGACTCTTTTTGTACATACTAGCTTGTTGCTCCAGTGAGAAACATCAAAACAGGACTTGTGCATACTTCCATGGGATAGACTTGAAAATACATGACTGTTATCTTGACAAATTATTTTATCTTTGACCTTATCTTAAATTAAATCCATGACTGTTCTAGTTTAAGGGTTAACAGACTGACTGGGAAGGACAGGTGCTAACCCTAGGACCCTGAGGAGTCAGAGAGCAGCTACTCCCTCCCTTTCCCTGCTACACTCCGTAGAACAAGGAAACAGGGTTCAGCATTGGATTTCTTGGCTAGGACTGCATCTCAGCATGGCTGGGCCTGACTTCATGTGCGCTTTGCAATCCATTGCCATTAGAGATCAGGTTTTGTATATAGGTCTATATCTTTCTTCCCTTATTATTCCTGTTCTTCTGTTTTTCTCACGTTATTCATTATATTTGTTATAGTCTTAACTTCCAGTCTTGGGTCTTTTTTTCCTTAGTCCCCTTTTTATCTGCCCCTGGGAGGGAGGTGGGGAGGGAGCTAATAGGAAGAAAACCTGTTCTGTGTTTCATGTGGTCTTTCCCTGAGCCTTAAATGGAGACAATGACTAAAGTCCTTTCTTAGTCCAAACAACTATAAAGTCAGTGAAATTAATTTCATGTCAGCAGTGAACTGATCTATAGGTGTTTTGCCAGAGAAAGATGGCATTGTAATGGTTGCTTATGTTAGTTTAATACTCTATTTAATATTAAAGTAAGCTATACTGTTGCATTTATACCTTATATCTAAAACAATGTTTTAGAATTTGTTAATAGGAAACAACTTAAAGAATTCATATTACAAACTAAGTGAAAGGTTGCCTAGGCTAAAAGATTGAAGAAATCAGTATATGCTTCCATTCAGTTGAAATATTTGTATCATTCATTTGAAACAATTAGTTATTTGGATGTTTACCAAACAAGAGCAATCCAAAGACTCAGGAGATTAATTTTAAAGAATATCATAGATTGCTTAATTTGATGGGCAATTGTTTTTCTTCCCTATACTTGAATATACTTCTCTGTATTTATTTTTTAAATGTTTAAAAATGCATCTTAACTTTCAAAATGTATCATATGAAGTGTACCTTTAAATTGTATTCTGTTTTCAGAAAAAAAAAAAAAAAAAAGTTTGTAAGTTTTTTCCTACTAATAGTCTTTAGTTAATTTAGCACCAAATATAGACAGAAGTAGAATGCTACAGATGTCACCCATTCCCTTCAAACACTGAGGAAAATATGTAATAAACTTATGGTGCTTTTATCTAGCTAGTATGATGTTATTGTAAATCATAACTAAAGCTGGTGAGATATTTTTGTCAAGTGTACCAGTTAGAGATTGGAATTGTTCCATTAGAAACATCTTGGTTTCAGTCTCGTTTTCTTAAAAAACAGGACAGAAATTCATTGGCATCCTTCCTGGGTTCCTCTTGGGGTTGCCTTGTTATTAAAATCTCAAGCAGAGAAGGTGGCCCAGGAGGCTCAGTGAACCTTTGGATTATTTTACAGCTCTGTGGGACACAATGCTCCCACCTCAGAGATTCTTCCAGCCTCAACCCCAAGACCACCTCTCTGTGACCAGATTTTGATGCACTTGATTTGGATTCTTCTAAGTGTACTTATAAGTGCCCTAGTCATGCAGGCCCCTCATGTGTCATGTTTCCGTAGCAAGAAATCAGGTGTGCACACTGGATAGTACCTATGGCATACTAGAAATTGCTGTGACCTGAATATTTGGACTCTTGACTCAGTCACTCTTGTGACTGTAGAGAAAGAAAATGTTTTCAAGGTATTTTATGAAAATCTAGTAGGATTGAGAGATACCTGGAACAACTGAATATCATATCTCTCTTTAATACAATGGAACAAACCTTCAAGTGCTGGTGTACAGGAAAACAGAGTAGCACATTGTTGTGATCTAACCTCAGTCAGCAGCTAAGCACCACATAGACACTTGCTCACTCCCCCACAGCAGGATGGGGGGACAGAATTGGAAGGCTAGAAGTGAGAAAACATGTAGGTTGAGATAAAGACAGTTTAATAGGTAAAACAAAAGCTGTGCACACAAGCAAAGCAAAACAAATAATTCATTCACTGCTTCCCATTGTCAGGTAGATATTCAGCCATCTCTAGGAAAACAGCTCCATCACACCTGACAGTTTATTTTCATCACAGACCCAAATCATAGTCCTGTACTAGCTGTTGTGAAGAAAATCTATCCCAGCTAGCACAAACACACACAGGCTTGAACCTCTGCCCTGATCATTGCTCAATCTTTTAGATAAAATGAATTGCAATAAAAAATGGAAGTGACTACAATTCAGATCACTTCAACTTGTCTCCCTTTGATGATGTAATATACAAGACGATTTTGTCAATCTAGTTTGAGTTACTGCTAGTATAACAGCTACATAAAAAATATACAGGTGAGAGAATCAGAAGAATAAAAGCCTACTGATTACAGTACTGCAACCTGAATAAAGGAAAGATAAGCAAATACTTAAAGCCAAGTCTTAACGACATCCACAAACTATTGTAAGCATTCAAACACCTTACATATTCAGTTACCAGTTATTGATATCATCAGTTTAGTCTGTCTTGCTAGCAATAGTGCCATTCTGGCAAGGCCACAGCTTTGAAACTCTTGCATGAAACAGAACATTCATGCCCACACGTACTTTTTCACAAATCTGCTGGAGAGATGCACAAGCACTTAGGTAATTAATAAAACAGCTGTGGTTATCAGGCATCATTCAAAAACACTACAAAAATCTAAAGTTTGCACGGTTAAGTACCATCATTTCTGTGAAAAAGAGACAAATTCAAAGAAAGGCAAGAAAAATTACAAATCTCATATAGTAATGATTTTTGCATCTTTGTTGCTTGAAAAATTTCCAGCAAGCCTAATGAAAATACATTGTTTTGTAATCCTGACTACAGCATTATAAAAGCTACTAAGAATGAGCATAACTTGAGGACCAGTGTAGATCACACCAAAGGTTCCTTAAGAAAGCTTTTAGCACGATATAGCTTACATGAACAAGACAATCTTGCTCAGTACCTAGGGCTGTTTTCCTTACCTTATTCAAATGACATGCACACAGAGAAATAAATTCTCAACTTTGCATAATATTGTGGAAAGAAATGTCCTGTAAATGCACCCACAAGTACAACTTTGATTATGAGTAGAGTTTATCTTATTATACTCTATCTACGAGGATCATTATATTATATGCTGTGCCATGATTAAACTGCTTTTTCTTAAAGTACTTTGAATTTATGTTCAGACAGCTTTTATATTCATAAGCTCACAACACTATTCCACACATCCCCAGAGAGCAGACCAGGAAAGACTAATCAAAGTACTGGCACTTATTTTATTATAATGTGCATTACTCTCAGTGCTGTAGTAACTCTAAGTCAAATCCATGGAAGTCTCTCTATATAACATGTTCAGTTTCAGCTGTGATCTGGATTAACCTTTAAAATAGAAAGAAGGTTCTGCTGCAGATCTGTGTAAAGGCTTTTGCCATTTGAGTCCTGTCATCTGAAGCCAACAAAGATTTTGGCTGAGCCATGATTGTAAGGCTGCCCATAAGTGGTCAACAGAGGGGGGGAAAAAAAAGGTGCTTTCAGTCTTTTCTCTATTTTTAATCAGAGATTTTTTGTGCTAAGAACAAAATGATGTCCGTTGTCAGCCTCTTGGCTTCAGATGTAATAACATTCTGTTGGGTATTACAAATAGCAGGAATAACTCTGGACTATGTGTGGATTTGCATATATTCAAACATTCAATATTTTTGACTAGCTGGAACTAATGGAACAAGTTTTCAAAGCAAACCTTCCATCCTAGCAATTTAAATAAACTGCTAACAAGAAAGTTTTTTGATGACATTGGGTAAAACCTTGAAAGGTTCAGTAGTGACTTGAGGCATATTTAGACCCTGTAACGGAACACAGACAGAGAGCTGACCTGAGTTGATACTTCCACTTGATGCAGAACAAATCGGTGTGAAAGGTAGTTGTTTGGTCCCTGAAGGAGTATAGTTGCATAAGAATAGCTCTGTATCTACACTAATATACCTTGCCTCACAAATGTTTTCTTAACAGTGCTTTTACAGATGTGGGTGTTATGCCACATATAATATAATGGAATAGCAGATACAAAGCATTTTTTCTAGTCCTAAAATGAGTATGGCAACTCTTGCACATTTAGGTAAAGTCTGAAACACTCTAACAAGAACAATCATGTTATTATCAGTCTTGATTATTTCCTTTTTCTCGCTTAGCCACTAGCTATATTTCTAATGAGTTTTAATCTTTATGGTAGAAATTCCAATGCTCAGCACTTTATATAGGAGAACAAGGCCCTTTAGTTTTTGGCTGTTTCTGTCCTTTGAACATAAACAGAAAAACTCAGCATTCCAGATTGTCTCTTCTTGATATATTCATGCTTCTCAGTTGGGAAGCTTGTCTTATATGTTAATACATATTTATTGTTGAAATAAAAGGGTTTGCCAGCAAACCATAAGAGTAAAACATGCTGTGGCTAGAAATGGACCCATGAGAGATATGTGTTTCTTTCTTTCTCGGGACCTAATAGGGCTTGTGATTATGTTAAATTTGACTGGTCTTTTTTTTTTTTTTCTTTGCAGTATTTATCCAATAGCACAAATTTCTGAACCTTAAGGCAATCACCATGTTTATTCCAAACATTAAAACTATTAGAAAAGTGCTGAACTGTTTCTTTGTCCAACTGTAGATTTACATGTGACATCCTACAGGGGTCATTTTTGCATGCATCTTGTTCCCTGTAGCTTTTAAGGTTAATTAGAAGAGCAGGAAAGTTACCATATCCTAATATTACTCATAAGTGGTTCTTACTTTTTTCTCTGTTCTATTTGTTAAAGAGGCTAGAGTAGATATGTAACTGGAGAGACCAAGTCTAATATTAGTACTCCCATATGTCATCAAGCATATTTTGGAATTCTGACAAATACAAACCACCTTTCTAGGTTCAAATAACAGCACAGGAAACCTACTATTTCTGAGAGATCTGAAGTTTATACCACATCTTTCTGATGAGATCTGGCCAAATAAATATGAATTTATTATTCACAGAAATCACTATGTACATTATACAGAGATGTTTCCATAAATAAATAAATACTTTCTAACATATTCTAAAATTTCCATAAGATAAATCCCTGTCAAATCACCAGCCAAAGCAAATAAGCAGCATCAGCCTTCTTTCTTAGGTCAGGTTGCTGCAAGGAGAAGCTTAAGTTTCTACAACTTCTCATGTCCATGTAGAATCATCAAATTGTAGAATAATTTGAGTTAGAAGGGAGATTTAGAGATCATCTACTTCATCCCTCCTTCCATGGCACACCTTTCACAATATGATGGTACTCAAAGCCATGTCCAACCTGACCTTGAACATTTCCAAAGGTGAGGCATCCACAACTTCTCTGAGCAACCTGTTCCAGTGTCTCACCATCCTCATCATAAAAAATGTCCAATCTAAACCTAACCTCTTTCAAATTAAAATTGTTGCATCCTCATTGTAAAAAATGTCCAGTGTAAACCTACTCTCTTTCAATTTTAAACTGTTGCCCCTTGTCCTGTCACTACAGGTTTGGTGAAAATTCTCTCTCTGTCTTTCTTATAAGCCCCCTTTAAGTACTGAAATGCTACAATGGGGTCTCCACAGAATCTTCTCTTGTGCAGGCTGAATAAGCCCAGCTGTCTCAGCCTTTCCTCATGGGAGACATGTTCCAGCCCTCCGATCATTTTCATGGCCCTCCTTTGGATCTACTTTAACATGTCCATATCATTCCTGTACTGGAGACCCCAGAGCTGGACACAGTAATCCAGGAGAGTTATCACAAGAGCTGAGTAGAAAGAGGAATCACTTCCCTCCACCTGCTGGCTGTTCTTCCTTCTATGCAATCCAGTATCTGGTTGGCTTTCTGGGCTGCAAGTGTATGTTGCTGGCTCATGTCCACATTTTCACCCACCAGTACGCCCAAGTCCCTCTCCTCAGAGCTGCTCTCAATCCATTTATTCTTCAGTCTGTACTGATAATGAGGATTGCCCTGACTCAGTTGCAGGACCTTGCACTTCACATTGTTGAACTTCAGTAAGATCCCCATGGGCCCACTTCTCAAGCCTGTCAAAATCCCTCTGGATGGCATCCCTTTCTGCAAGCGATATATTGAGGTTTATGTATGTAGAATTAATACAACCGAAATGTTAGTTTTTTGCTTTCATATCCCTTGCCTCCAGAGCTAATGTCATTTCTCCAAGCATTGATATGTTTCCAGAAGTGTTCCAAAACATATGTTACTTGAGATAGAACAGTTGCACTTTGAATCAGAGGCTTATAGGTTGAGGCAATTCTTTGAATGGAAATATGACTCATTTCTGCATGGCTATTATGCCAAATGATGTGAAATTAATCAGTTGCATAACTATCTCTATGAATGTCACAATTTACACAACAGAATTTACCAGCATCAGGCAAGATAAACAGTTTGTGAAGGACTGAAGTGGGAAGAAGGCTTACTCTTACCCAGGCAGTGGAACATATCTGAAAAGATTTTTCTACTCAGCTTATTCAGAAAAAGTGGGCCTTTTTGTTTTTTGGGGTTTTTTTTCCCTTTTTTTTTTTTTTTTTATCTATTATTCATTATTTGAAAAAAGGATGAAAATATCTTGAAATCTTTTGAGATGGGAGGTCATGTAAAAGTAGTCCATTTTTAGTTTAATTTTGATTTGTATCTTGTGAGCAGCCTCTCCAGAGTTTGCTGTCTGTGTTTTGGAAAGAATTGTCATTGTGTGTATCAGAATAATGAGGTAACTTTTGTTTTCTAACTACTTTGTTTTTCATATCTTTCAAAAGGTTTATCTACAACTCACTGTCAGAAAGATGATTTTAAAGGTACACTTCCATGTGGATCTGCCACAGATCAGAACAATACTTTGGGAATACACAGTGTGCTATCACAACAGTAGCCTTTAAAAAAAAGAAAAAGAAAGAAAAATAAAAAGGAAAACTTAGCTTGGAGATACTGAGAACCTCTTAGGCAGAACTAGTTCTGATAAATCAGCATAACACTAGCTACTCTGTTATTTTTTTCTCATCATGGATTATCCCACAAAGGACTATATCTTTAAAAGCCAATGATTCCTTTTTCAAACTTTGAGTTGACTATTCAGTATTATGTATTTCGACAGATTCATGATTATTCTTTATTTTGAAGGGAAGACAACTATCATCCCTATTTAATTAAATCTTTAATTTTATTTTTTTTTTTTGTTTTGTTTTTTGTTTTTTATGTATGCCTGGTAAAGTTTCTTGTCTATATCAGTTCATAAAATGCTCTTTTTTATGTTTATGTCAAACAAGATTTTTATTAAGCTTCCTAGGAAGAAGTTTAGTGTTTAAATTTAAATTAATTTTTAAACAAGTTGAAGTCTTACCAAGAGGCTTTAATGCCTTTTACTGTTAGAGTCAGCTGGCCTCTTTGATTTTTTAAAATAATTTGCAGTAAATCTAAACAGATAGATGAAATTCTGAAATCTTTCCAGTTCATATGCTACACTAATGACATTTGAATATTTCTGAAAACAAATGTGGCATTTGAAAGTTTCATACAAAATGATTGTCCACTACCACCTTTGACATTCTTTTTTTTTGGATAAATAGCATGAAGTAGTTCAGTGGAAAAGCATCAGCCATGTGTCAGACTTCAAAGTTCTGTGAAAAATTCCTACATTCTTACCTTTCTGGCAGAAACATTGTTTGAAAATGTCATTAGCAACTGGACTACCGTAATGGATGGAGTTGGGCTCTTAAAGCCAGATGGAATAGGAAGGCCAGGAGGGGGATTAGCCCTTCACAAAAGAGAGAAACAGAAATGCATGGAACTACAATTTGGGATGGTTTTCTTTGAAAGGTCATGTTGACGAGGAGAGGTTCCTTAGTACCAGAAAGGAGAAAATTACACTCATATCTCCAAGAAAGAAAATCTGGGTAACTAAAGGGCAGTCAGACTTACCTCAGGTCCTGGAAAGGGATGGAGAAAGTCCTCCTCTACACCATTTTAAAACATAAGAAGGACAAGAAGGTGATTAGAAGAATTCAGCATGGATTTGCAAAGGGGAGATGGTGTTTAACCAACCTGATAGCTTTCTGTGGTGAGGTGACTAGTTTGGTGGATGAGGGAAAAGCAGTTATGTTGTTTACATCAACTTTAATAAGGCTTTTTACACTGTCTTCCATAGAATTGTCACAGGCAATATGTTGCAATGTAGGTTATATAGTTGATACTGAGATGGATGGAAAAATTGTAGGATTGGGTTCTAAGGTTCGTGATCAGTGCCACAAAATCCAGATGGTGTCCAGTCACTAGTGATGTACCCCAGAGGTTGATACTGGAGGCCATACTATTAAACATCTTCATTAATGACCTGGATGCTGAGACAAAGCCTCCACAAGTTTGCAGATGCTACAAAGCTGGGAGGAATATTTGATACACTAGATGGTTGTGCTACCATTCAGAGAGACCTTGACAGGCTGAAGAAATAGATTCACCTCTGAAAAAATATGTTTTCTTTGTTTCAGCAAACATACACGTGGTGAAAATTTTAGTGATTTACATGAGAGATGAATGCCTTTGGGAACAAAGCAAATGTTGAAAAATGCTGTAGTTGTTCAATTACACATCCTGCATGAGGAAAGTGTTGTCTACAAATGCAGTTGCAACTGATAGCAGAGGCAGAATTTTTACTGTGGTATGTGGTTGTACTAATGTATGATTCCTGTGTTCAGAGAATTGCTGAAATAGTTTGAGTATACAGCTAATAGAGTTTAACACACTAGTTAAATTGCACAGTCCGTGATTTATTAGTTTGTGGAAGAAACACTTCAGTGAAACTATAAATGTTATGGACTAAAAATACATAACTACTTGAAATTGTCTTGCTTGCCTCAGGTTTTTCTAATATGCACCATTTTTTCCTCATCTTCTGCTTCTTTTAAAATGAAAGGGACATGAACAGCTGACATAAGGCACAGTTCCATTATGACATTAATTTTTTTTTTCTCTTTTTTACAATTACTTGATCATTTCAAGTTTTGTCAGTTGCAAATTTTTAAGTGATGTGTTTTTCACCCCAGAAAAGTTAATTTTTTTCACAAAGATTATATTTCAGTAAAAGTAACAGACACTTAATATGTTCATAACTCTGGTAGTTAGAGTACTTAAACATCAAAATTGCACCATAAAATTTTTGAATGTAAGAGTACCAGAGACCCTTCCATGATGAACCTTCAATTGATCAGAGCATGGACAGTCTGTGACATTTCCCTCAAAAGTCCTTTCCCGTGTGACCAGTCTGATAAAAAGGAAATTTATTTCTGTATTAAACCAGAAAGACAATTATTGTGTCATTGAAGACAAATATCAGAATAGTTAAGCTTCATGCCTTGAATGTTTTGAAGAGAAGAAAATCTTCACAGACATTGTGAGAAATTGTGTGGTAGGAAGTGACTCCTCAAGATCTAAGTGAGCTAGTTGATTTTTGCTGTGATGGATGATTTAATACTGCTGAAGATGTTCTGTTTCCCATGTTAAGCAACTTCCAAAATGAGTTCTTGTATGAAAGCTTCATATTGCATCCCAGTCTGAAGCTGACTGATCTCTAAAGTTGTGGTTTTGTTTTGATGTAATGGAAATCTTTCTGTTGCAATAGGTTAAGCACACCTGTACTACATTTTTTTTTTTTTTTTACTAGGGGATAGTGTTACTTAGGGGGTTTTGTTTTTTCAACTTTGGCTTTTACATAGAAGTATTTTTTTCCTTTCTAAAAAAATAAATAGGTGTCTATCACATGTTGCTATTACTATCCCCCCAAATCCTTTGTATCTGCTTTATCAATGCTTCAGATTTGTATTTTCAACGTACACTAGTCTTGTATTAAAAAATCAACTATAGTTCTTGATTCTGAGCTTCTTACCTGAGAATGTACAGAGGAGGATAATAATTTAATAATAATTTAATAAATATTTTAATAATTTACAATGCATGGCTTCTGCAGAGCAAATTCTGACTGTATGCACATCTTTCACTTATCATCACAAGATAAGTGTAATACTGGGTACATTAGCAATAAACTCAATACAAATTTCAACTATATGACAACTGTACATATCTTCTTAGATTCAAAAAACCTGCATTTTTGTGGGTCTTGTGTCTACAGAATTTGGTTTAGGTTTCTACTATACTGTGTTTGGACTATTATTCACGTGTCTACAACACTGCAAACATAGCTGCAACATCTGACTCATTTGGAGGATTGATTATAAGCACCAAATACTAAGTTCTCAATCTTTTGAATTCTAAAAATGAAATGACTGACATTTATAATAGTGCCTGTTCTTTTAATGATAACATTCACATACACAACTAAAAATATTTCAGTGAAAAATGTACATCAGTTTTGCCACCAGCTGTCTCATACATATGACAGGAAAAGAGAAATAGTAGATATCTATAAAGAAAAGATACTAGCAAGCTTAGTATCTAGATCTTATAAAAAGTTCCCATTCTTTTCAGATAAACAAAAAATGTCCCTCTTAATTATTTGTACAGTTCTAGGATTCCTGTGTCAGAATTGTCTTCCTCCAAATAATACATTACTATTACTGGATGGACTTTATCATGGATACTCTGTGGCTGTGCAGGCATATAAATAAAAATGTTTTGTAAGATGAAACATTGCAAATTTATGCATTTTGTAGTGTTCATTTATTATTCTGTTGATAAAGACGAGGAAAATAAATTTAGCATTTCTGCCGACCTGATCTAGATGCTACATTTAATCATTTCATGATTACATTGATGATAATTAAAAATTCTATTAATACTATCATATCAATTTTCAAAGTAAGGCATAGAGATTTAACAGTGAGAATTCTAGTTATGTCAAAGTAAGTCACAGATCTGCAACTCTGGAAATGTAATGATTTGTGTCAGAAGAAAAATTCTGTGGTACATACAAAATGATGTAAAAGATAAAGTAAACACATTTGAAAATGAAATTTTAACAGATAATTCCACTGACACATACAACTTTATGAAAGTGACCTGGAAAAATTTCTTGGAGCATATGGTATCAAAATAAAAGTTTTGGACAGTTACATAAAATATTTTCAAATTATTTGCAACTATGAAATGTATTATGTATTCTATTCTTAATTTCTTGCCTATATTTTGTTTATATCTCTTTTTCCAAAGTAATAAGAAGGAAAGAGTAGTCATACTTTGTATAATTTTAATTTATGCAGGTAGTGTGTCATCTTTACTACATAAATATAGTAAATATTTAAATACTTGGAGCTACAGATATAATACACCACTGAGGAAGAAATAGAAGTCCGTTCTGTGTGTTTTCTATTAGAGGTCAATGCAATCACTATTCAAATCAATGGCTATAAAAATTTTAATTTCAGTTAGGCATACATCAGTCAACTCTCCTTTTAACAATAAATTTTGTTCTTCATCTAAGATAGGCTAAGTCCATTATTTATAGATGGATATATACATGAAAATATAAACTGATTATAAAACATAATGGCATTTAAATTAGCTTCCTCTTTTCCATCTTTTATATTACAAGTCCAGAAGTTTGGATGTCATGAGGTAAAAACATCTGTCTCATGCTTTTGTTTCTAGGTAGGTTTTAAACAATAATTTAGTTAGACTAGATTTAAGGTTTTGGAAATTATGTTGGGTAATATTCAAAATCCACAAAGCTGTTCTTAGGGATGGAAGAAGTAATGAAGTGGATAAGTAACATTTGTTCTGTGTTAAAGTGATTCATGCACTGCTAGAAGACAGGAATGTGAAAATACTTTCAGAAGTGGAAAAAAAAACCATATTGGTTTTATTCCTGTAGATAATAAAAATTACATAGCTAGTATGGTGTCCCAAAAGAAAACATTTTCAGAGTTAGATTTGCAGACTAAAGGTGGCCATACATACGCCTATATCCAAATGAAATTATCCTTTGATGACACACATTAAATTATAAATAACTTAATATTTGCATTATGAAATGGAAGATATCAATTTAATGGCTATTCAATTTAATGACTATCAGCCTTTCTTCTGGGAGCAGAGTCTTGAGACAGAAGTAGGAAACACACATGGGAAAGCAGCTAAGCTTCCAGAGTCATGTGAATGACATTTCTGGGGGCAGGATTTGGCTTGAATATCACTGAGGCAATCCTGCTTTCTCTTGGCAGACCTCCGTGATTGTGACTAGACATGGTGAAAACTCAGCTGAAGTTGTAATGGATCCAATACTGAAAGTGAGTAGAGGGAATCTGCTCATGGCAAGTAGCCTAATGTGTCTTTGAGAAGCCTGATCTATTTTTGCATGCAGACCAATTCAAACATGTCCAACACAGACCACCTCTGATGGGGTTTTTGCACCTGTTAATATCAAGGCATTTATAGACTTTTTGGCTACCCTCAGACAGGTTTGTAACTGGAAAATGTAACTTATGGGTGTACTGCATCTTTACACTGAATTTTAAGTTCCTGATGGTATTAATAGAAGGTACATAAGAACAGATTGAAGCATGATTTGAGCTTCAAAAAATAAATGCATGAAAAAGGCTATGAAGAAAAAAATTAACTATCCTGTGGTTGCTCTGAAAGTCTTATTTCCATTAATTTTTACAGATAAAACTTGGAAAGTCTTTCCTCCTGTGGCCAGGCATGAGCTCACCCGCCTTCCATTTACTTAAGAATATACCAGGTATCTCCTGTAGTGGAAACCCAGAAATCTGCCTCCTGATGTTTTTAACCATGCCATGGACAGTGAGTCAGTGGATAAGAAACTACTGTTTGTTTCAAATGTCCAGGACTTAAGGGGAGGTAGGAGAAGATATTCTGTGCCCTCATTCTTCTTTCCAAACTAAAGAGTATAAATAAAGGCTAAACAATTTGAATATTAAGAAACACATTTTTACTGTGAGGGTGACTGTTGGGGTTTTGGGGAGTTCTTCTGTTTTCCTTTTTCTCTTAAAGAATTTTTCCATACTTGTTCGTCAAGGAGATAAATTGTTGTACTTAAGAGAGACAAAAAGACCTGGCCACAGGGGGAGGGGTCCAGCCAGCCAGCAGAATAAAGGGGGTTGGGTGGAGACCCTAGGGCTCTTGGTTTTTCCTCCTTGCATTCGAGGTGAGGAGAAGCTGCCCTTGTGGTGGAGAGAAGTTGTCCCCACTGCGTCTCCTGCTCTCCTTCTGTCCCTGCTGTCTCCCGGGGATCCTGCTGGGCACCGGGATCAGCTGCCCAGGGGTGTTTGTGAAGTGGGCTATTCGTCGGCCATTGCCACGTGAAGACTGATCTCGCTCCGGAGCGGCGGGGAGACCATGGCGCCCTCCCTGCTCACCGGGAGCCGCCCGCGCCCCTGCCGGCTGTGAGTGGAACTGCACCAAAGGGGAGTGCTTGCAGCCGAGAGAGGCTGGCACTGGGTTCCTGGCACTGTTTGTTGTTACTGCCATAATTAATGTTGTTTGTTTTGCCTTGTTTTATATATATTTAGTAAAGAACGGTTATCCCTATCCCTCATCTTTGCCTGAAAGCCCCTTAATTTCAAAATTATAAGCATTCGGAGGGAAGGGAGTTGCATTTTCCATTACAAGGAGGGCTCCTGCTTTCCTTGGCAGACACCTGTCTTTCAAACCAAGACAGTGACTGAGTACTGACACAGGTTGTCCAGAGTGGTTGTGAAGCCTCCATCCTCGGACATATTAAAAAGCTGCCTGGATTTTGTACTGGGAAATTGGCTTTACAAGACCCTGCTTGAGCAGGGATTTGGACCAGATGATCTCTAGATGTCACTTCCAACCTCAACGATTCTGTGATTCTATGACTCTGAAATGTCACAATCTACAAAATGCATGGAAATGCAAAATGTATGGAAAATAGGTTATAAAATACATAGAATACATGTAATAGCATTAAAAGACACAGAACGTCTGGATAAATGCCCAAACACCATGTTTTATTCTAACAGAAAGAAGTCCAGAGATGTTCCAGGACTCTTTATTCTTGCTTTAGTGGAAGCTGTGTCTTCTTAATGTTCCTTAAAAGGCAGTCAACATCATACAAAGATTAGGCTTAAATTATCATTTAGATGCATTTTAACTTGTCAGATAAAGGAATTAGACAGTAGACATCCTGAATTCAACTTCTTTGACAGGTTGCAATACCTTCATACCTACATAATCTTCATCTTTTCTTTTTTTTCTTCTTACACACTTACTGTTAAAAATGTCCCTATTTATCAATAGAATGAAATTTTGGTACATTTATATTTAATGGAAATTTGGCCTTTGATTGTGGTGGAACTATTTTATTTTACTGCTCATTGCCAAACAATGTTTTACATAATAACTGCTGCCTTTAGTATTACTATTTTGTACTGCTTTCCTTTTGTAATTCTTTATATAAATTACCTCCCCATTTCTAGTACTGTGCTTGTTTTTTTGTTTTTTTGTTTTTTTGTTTTTTTTCTTTAAAGATAATATTATCTACATTTTCTTGAAATTAGGATGTCAGATAAACTTTGTATTTTACTCATGGTCAAACACTACTCCTTAAAAGTTCATCTTACATTCATCTCCAGAAAACTTGAAATTTTCTTATGAAAAAAAAAAAAAGAAAAAGATATTTACTTATATCAGAAATCCTGAAGGAGGAATTGTATACAGTTCTTTAAAATTTATTTCTCATATCTTATTGGTTTTCTTCTTGTTTCAATATGTGTAAAATATATGAAAGCAATTTTTTCTTTCTTGTTCTGAAGAAGAAAACAGGGAGAGCTACATTGAACCATTTATGAAATCTGAATAATTTATAAGAGAAAATGGCTGCAGTCTGTTCAAATGTAGAAAAAGAATTTCTCAAGAGTATAGACCACTTATAAGATTTTTTCCTGTTTACGTTCAGGCAAGTGAAGCTG
Organism: Todiramphus chloris collaris; assembly: GCA_025345505.1. NCBI lineage: Eukaryota > Metazoa > Chordata > Aves > Coraciiformes > Alcedinidae > Todiramphus > Todiramphus chloris. The sequence continues at coordinate 12,925,930 of JANVCC010000021.1, read as the reverse complement.
TTATTGTGTAGAGTGTTTCATCTGCTCAGTGTAGCATTAAATAAATATATTTCTCCAGGTTATTGCTATGCCAGCAGGGAGCTGAGATGCATGTGTGTGCAATTGTTCTCAGCATATAAAGAAGTAGACTAAAACTATACATTTGAATATAGACTAAAACAGGTAATGCAATGAAATATGGGAGAAACTTCTTTCTGCTGTATGTAATATACTTATGGATATCATATATTGTATGCTCCAATCTATATGCTAGACTGATATTTATATCCATAATAATCAGGGTTAAAGACACAGAGAAAGCACTCACACTGAGATGTCTTAGCATGTCAAGTTTCCATCCAAACCAGAACACATAGATATGGTGTGACTGAATTACATTTTTTTTTAATTGTTAGTCACAAATATTTTCTTTTAAGTTAAGAAAGTTTCTTTCTGACATTTTCATAAGATTAATTGATTTTTTGTTACCACATGCCTGAGTGAAGTGAGAAACTTTGTATGGATAATTATTTAGTAACTCATATAACTTCTGGCTCTTATGTCTTCTTGCTGAACTGTTGTGGTGTCTAGATCCTGGATGATGAAGCAAAGCATGTAAGTGATCTGGGACATGAAGAAGATTAGAGGTTAAGCAGGAGACAGAGCTAGATATGGATCATGGGAAATACTTAAGTCTTGGAATGCATGTTGGTAAAAAATTCTTATTAACTGTAATCCAGGGTCCTGCTTCTAAGCCTGACTTAAATATATAGATTGTGCAGTTCAGTCTTCTTCCTGTAGAAACAGTGGTTCAATGTGCCTAAAAGGACATAAGACAATGTCCAAATCAAGAGCTTACATTGAATGTAAGTGTCTGTGTTGAGCTATGTGTCTTGAAACCGCACTGCTTACAGTTTAGGTCCTTAAAAATCTCCCAGTGAAGCTTCTTTACTCTATTCAGCCCTGCATATAGAAATGGCAGCATCTCAGTGAGGCTGAGGATTTCCATATCTGTGTCATGTCTACAGTTATCTTTGATTCAGAGTCTGGTGACACTGAACAAAGAGTCCAAATCCAAAATCACATGAGAAAACTGATCTCTTGTTGTATCTTCTGAGAACACTCAGCATAGCATAAACCATAATATTCACTACTTCTACTTAAAATGCAGTGAAGAAGGAAACACTGCCACCTATCATTTAATAGCATTGTGACTAAAGGCTTACTCACCAAGTGACTCATATTTTCAGTCATTTCATCTGTGTGATGATGCTTTTCCACAAAAGTGTTAGGGACTTTCCTGAGTAAAGTTGTTAGTCAATAAGACCAAGATTAGTACTGAATTCATGCCTCTTACTTCCTTCTGACTGTTCTCCTAAACAGATTCTAAAAATGTGGGTTTTTACATACTCCTTTTAAAAAGAAAAGTCCAAATTACTCTGAAGTGATGGTTTCTATTTCTATGTTTAAAAAGGAATTTCAGGCTTAAATATACTACAAGGATGTATCTGGACCAGTAATGTCTGTTTTTTCCAACTGTTAAGAATATAAGAGAACTTAGGCTTCTAGTAATATGATGTATATATTCCATATTTAGAGCCATCCACTTCTTCACCATACATTGCTCTTTTTAGGTCATTTCTTTCTATAATATATAAGCTTAATATACTGTAATATTTATGTCTACAAGGTGAAACAAAGATATGATCCAGAATCTGTTTCAGAGGATGAAAATTTGTTAAATAACTTTACATTTTACAGATATTAATAAATTATTTTAATTAAAAAAGATCAGAAGGACAGATCCAAACTAGGAAGAGGATATCTGTATATAGCCTATATATATATACGTATACATATATATATAAAAGGCAATATAAAATAAAATTCAAATAATAGCTCCTCAAATGAGGAGGGAAAAAAGTTAGATTTTGAAACAAGAAGACAAGATAAAAGATATTATTGCTTTAAGAAAATTTCATTAAAAGAATGGACTTAATAACAACAGAGACAAAACCATTACTATGCTCCTGTGATTAATCTTTTATAAAGCATCTTTTATCAATCTGAAATAAAAGCTATTCAAAACAAATAACTAGTTAACAATATATCTGGCACAATATAACTTTACTTTTTGCATCAAATTCACATTAAGTGTTTTGTCTAGGACTCAGTAAATTTAGGGTCTTCCAGAACCCATACTTTCAAATTGGAGGTGACCAGTAGGTGTTGGCCTTGCAAGTGCTCAGTAGCTTGCTTCAGCTACAACATACCTTTGAAATTATTAAGTGCTGTAACAAGGATTTCAGATGAAGAATTCATCTTTACTGGTGAAAATTTGGTACACAACTTGGAAATTAGTTATTCTTGAGTTTCTATCATTTAATATTTCTTTTTCAGTCTTTTAAAACTTTCAATGTCCCATTTAAATTATGTTTATGATACTGACTTCCATATCTTGATATCTATTTCATCAGTACTTCCTTATCCTTCTCTTACTTAAACAGCAAAAGATTACACAAGACCTTTTTGTTACAACCATATCTTGGGACCTCACGTTGTTTTTCTATGTGTTGGATTGCTGTCAGAATTATTTTTTTCAAGAAGTCATTGCTCATTCCTTAAAAACATTTGACAAGGTTGGAATTGTGAAGTACTTTCTACAACTCAAATGACTATTTTGTCTTTCTCATCAATTTAACATGCTGCCAATATTTTTGTCATTAGCAAATTTTATCAAGAGTGGTTTTTTTTTTCATTTTCTTCCAGAGAACTGAGGGGAATGGTGTCTATCATTGGCTGGTGCCAATCCTTCTGAAATCTTGCTAGAAATAACAGTGCTCAATTTGGGGATGTTATATTTTTGATTCATAATGAACTGGTAGGCACTTCATTACTCTTCTGATATTATAGTACTTTGACCTTTCTAAATACAGAGCAGAAACATTTATTAACATTGCAGCTATTTTTCTGCAGGTGAAAATTAAGCATAATGCTTAGGCCTTTTACCCTAAATATTGCTGTATCTCCCAATTTCCTGTTGCAGTATTATCAGTGGCAGTGCTGTGGTTTCTTTCTGACTCCCTGATCTTACATATTTGATGTAGGTTGCTGGAGAAACAACGCTGTGCAACAAGTAGCAAGCATATGCAACTTTCTGACTGAAGTGTCACAGGCTGCTTTCCCAATTGGGGAAAAGGAAGAAATTTTTTCTTTCACCATGATGTTCATTAACTCTTCTTCATGTAAGTGAATTTACACATGTATATGTGTTTATACAAAATTAGATTGGACATTGACACTTTAAAAATTACTATGCTTTTGAAAGACAGGTTAGACTGATTGTAAGTTAACTACACATGTGGGGCTTTTTATATACCAGAGGAGTATTTGCAGAGGAGATGACACAACACACATTTCCTAAGAACACAGACCACAAAATACAAAAATCCATTCCTGAATATCCAAGACTGAGCAATTCTGAGTTTGTGAACTCTGCTGGGAAGAGCAAGGTTGAATTGTTGACAATTGTATCAGCAATCCTGATTCACCAAACTCATCCACAAAGTGAATATTTTCTAGTTGATCAGTTGCACCTCGAAGATGTGCTATAATTCAATGAGTTGTTTACATTTAGCACATGCAAGCTGCACACTGACAATACATTACCAATAGACCTTTTGTGGTTACCAGCAGTAACTAATGCACGTCACCCCTGTGCAGAAAATGAGAATATTTTCCCCTACAATGAGTACAACTGCTCACATGTTTTCAAGATGGAATTCTAAAAACCTACATCTTTTAATACCCAAATCAAACTAGACATTATAGGTCAGATCTTCAGATTGTATAAATCAGCATAGGCATATAAACTTTGAAAGAGCTATTTACATTTAAATTAGCTAGCAGTTCAGCACAAATAGTATATGAGCACATCAGTGTGTATATTCATGGTTTTGTAACAGTCTACCCAAGTAAACATGTTTATGGAGAATATGAGGTGATATTCAACTGCATTCAGAAAACAGAGCTGGATCAGGATTTAACCTCAAGATGGGGATTTTACTTTATGTGCCTTATGAACAGAGTTTTCAAAAGAGTGACCACCTGCAGCATGAAGTTTCCTTCTGTTTTCCTAATTGTGCTATGAATCAAAGCTTGTTCTTTCCTCAAGAAACAAAATAAAAATGCAGGATTCAATTTCTTTTCTATATGGCCATTAAATGGTCACCATATATATGGTCAATCATTTGTTGTCTTCTTGTTGTTTTTGTAAATACGCTGTGCACACATTTCTGTAACTGTCAGTTGTTAAGATGTTCTCATGATAGGTTGATAACTTTTTATATTATGATACATCAGTGTGGCAATACAAGATAAAAATAAACAAAGATTTGATTCTTCCCAAGTATTTTCTCAAGAAATTGGTCCCCAAATTATCTTGTGAACTCAATATCAGGAAACAGTCACAAATATATGTTAAATATTTAATCATAGCCAAGTACCAAATACTAAACCTAATCAGAACAATTTTATATTAATTCAGAATATGTTAGGATAAGGAATTAAACACAGTGCAAAGTATGAAAAGTTCCACTATATTTCTAGAGGAGGGAATTGGGGTGAGGTATAAGGGATGTCAGTAGAGTAGGAAAATATAGCTATAAGCAGAAAACTGTGACTGTATTTTTGACTTCTGGTAAGGTTCCTTGACATATGAAGTCCTCTGTGTGAGCTAGAGTTCACCTCTTTTTTTTAGTTTCTCCAACTCATAGAAATGCTTTGACCTATTAGAAATGCTTTAGGAAAGATATTTCTGTCTTAATAAGGGTGATAAAGGAGTGCTGAAACTGCAAGAACACAAGCACTCGGAAGAGTGAAAATTTGAATATAGTATCAATGAAAAATGAAGGTATAGTATAATGCAAAAAATCCAAGACAACTATACTGAGTTTTAAGAGGAAGAAGTCTTGCAGTGTGTTAAAGATACCTGGAATGTGAGAAATGGAAGGCTTGAAGTTAGCAAAAAGCTATCATAAAGAAGCACACCAGAAGAAAAGAAAGGCAAAAGTTGAGGAAGGGATTTCTTCCAAGACTGATGATCTTAAATGGAACTGTAAGATAGTTAAGAAAATAGTAAGAAACTTTGGTTTTCATAAGTAAGGAAAAGTATAATATCTGGGAGATTGAATGGGTATCAGTTGGTTTTATATTGTTAGTTTCTCAGACTTTGAGAAATTAAGTAAATAAGCATATGAATCACTGAAAGCTGTGAAAATCAGATAAGAGCTGGTTTGTCATTCTTCTGTTACAATTAAATCTACTTTTTTTCTGTTTGTCTCCCTATTAATAGATGTTAGAAAAAAATATGTTGACATTCCAAAAAAAGGAAGGGAAAAAAAGAAGAAAACCACCTCTGAAACAATGAATAAAAGGTATTAGATCCATAAATTATACTCCTGTAATGGCTACCTCTTAGCCAATAATGTAGCCACTAGAGCACACATCAAACACAGTGATATTATAGTAAACAACCTTTAATGTCTAGTATTACCACAGCATATTAGGATTGGATTCTGTGTCCTGTATCAGACTGTGTTCTGATCTTAAACTGTATGGATAAATTTCACTGGAGAGTTATTTCTTCTGTGGACTATTGTTGACTGTTGGTAGTCTATGTATAAATAATTAAGCATTTCAGTAAGTACTGGAACACAAATGTCACATCTCCTCTCTTTAGCCACATGGTTAGAAAGTCATTTCTTTCATCTGCTTTAGTTTATGGCTGAATGATTGTATTTTTAAAATGTCATAAAGTAACTTCTTGCAGAAAAAGAAGAGAGTCACCAGAACACACTAGAAGGTGGTAGCCAAAGTGTTTTCTAGGAAAATGTCAAATATGAATCAGAAGAGATTTCTTAGTCACAGGGAAAAAAAAAGTCCATTATTCCTAAATAAAGGTATTTGAGAACCTAAAGCAAATCCATAGTTTTTCTAAATCTAGGATTTCATATACTTATATTTAATGAATGAAGGAAAATAAATTGTTTTAGTTTTGCCTAAATAAAATATTTATCTTTTTTTCAGTGAAGGAAACTGTAGTGGGTCTGGCTGAGCTGCTTTTCCCCATCCAGCCCTCATGCTGCAGCACTGGGAGCTGGAGGGTGTTGATAACAAACTCGTGTTATGACTGCCGGTGCTCACATGGCACCAGAGGATGGGGAGCAGGATGGGGGAGAAGATACAGCCAACCTGAGCTGACCAGTGGGATATTCCATACCATATGACGTCAGCTCAACTATAAAGGGAGAGGGCAGGAGGAGGATGGGGGGGGCATTCTGCTTTGTCCTCCAAGCGGCTGCTATGTGTTCCTGGAGCCCTGCTTCCTGGACTTGGCCCGACATCGCCTGTGGACGGGAAGTAGAAAATAACATCTTATCTATCATAACCCACACCCCTGTGCTTTGCATCTCATTCTCTCCCTGCGTGCCGTGCTGAAGGGGGTTGGGGGGAGTGATAGAAGGGCTTGGTGGGCACCTGGTGCCGTGCCAGGGTCAACCCACCACAAACATAAACAATTTGATATAGTTCAAGCAGAAGTATTTAAAAATATTTTTTTGTTCACTAGCCAAACCAATGAATCACCCAATATGGTCTCAACATGAACCAAGAAGAGAGAAACAGCTCAACGGAGGTGGATTTGATTGAATATTGCTAAAGTCAAACTGAGAAACTGTCACTGAGTCAAATTAGAAAATCCCAAGATCTCTAAGAAATCCCGGGAAAGTTTAGATCATGATAAATTTTTTTTCATCTGGATCTAACTGATATATAGCTGTGAGTCTTTAAACCAGCCTCAGGACTTCACTGTTGAGGCAAAATCTTTGTTCTCATTCAAATATAAAATATGGCTGATTAGCTCAGTGTTCTTCATTGCTGCATCTCTGAGCTGGGACAAGCAATTGTCTTATTTCTGCAGAGTGAGTTCTGTTGCCCAAGATCTGCTGTAGAAAAAAAGCAAAATGAGAAAATTACAGGGGCAATAATGGTTTTTCTAGCTGTTTTTCAAGTTGATGGAAGTTCAAGTCCTTCTTCATGTTACTTGTCTTTTCTCCACAATTCATTCCAACAGAGACAACTTTTCATTTTTTCTCCTATTGCAGGAGCTGGGTTTAACCCAGGGAAAGAAGAACCGTGCCTGAAGTTCTGTTTCTTTGATGCATAACTCTTATTTAAATCAGATTTTATACTTGGCACTCTCCAGTGCAAAGCTCAAGGCGTCTGTATTTCTACTTTTTTCATGTTAGGAATGTCTTTTTCCTACCTTGCATGGGTCTCTTTTTTTTTCTTTCTTTTTTTTTTTTTTAAATCCACTTTATTTATGGTGCTTTCCTGTTTAAAAATAATGAACTAAATACTAAATGCGTATCTGTATATTTCAGCTGCTTTGCTCTTCTGTAACATTACAAAAGCAACAAAAAATCATCTCCATGTGTTTAAAATTGTATTGCTAAAGTGACCTAAAGTTCCCAGAGCAAACTAGAAAATTGAACTTGCTGCCTTCAGATGTTATTGTGAAAGAACTTGAACAGGGGAATAAGTTATACCTAAATTTTGGTATTGTTTCCTCTTTACGTTTATTCCTATTCCTACTCTTCTGCCAGTTACTAATCATGTTGCTATAATAGTTGATATACCGTCTGAATCTTGTCTAAATGCTTGCAAAATTAACATAATTAAGTGATACTTTGAAGAAGAAAAAAACTTGAAGTGATTCTGAAACCAGTCTCATGAAGAGACTGAAAGAAAGATACTGCCTGCCTTAGCTCTAAACATTTCTGAGAATTATTCTTTTAGCCATGAACAAAAATCCAGGTTTCTAGGTTGGAATAATTTAGAGAATTTACAGAAAAAGAATGATTTTCTAAATTATACCTGTCAATCCTGTCCAGCTCCCTCTGGATGGCATTCCTTCCCTCTAGTGTGTTGACCATACCACACAGTTCAGTTGCTAAGTGTGCATTCGATCCCACTTCCCATACCACTGGCAAAGATGTTAAACAACATCAGTCCCAGTACTGATCCCTGAGGTATGCTACTCATCAGTGATCTTTACTTGGACATCAAACTGTTGACTGCAACTCTTTGAATGAGACCATTGTCTTGTCCCACTCAGTGGACAATGAGGGAGGTGAATCTTTGTGATCCCCTGAAAAAGTCTGTCCCTGCACAGCAGGGCAACTGGGACAGCAGAGTCACAACACTGACTCCGAGGAACAATAACAAAACAGTTTATTAGTTCTCCCTAATAGAACAATCAACAAACAATATGGATAAAAGTGTTAATCTTTGTAGGCAATTATTTTACGGCACAACTAAATTTTGAGGAAGAGGAAGAAAAAGTTATTAGAGAAGAGGAAAAGAGAGGTGGAGTGAGGGAGTAAGAAAGATAGAAAGATAAAGAGAAAAGGTTATCACCACCTGTGGATCCAACGATGTCTCACTGGATCAGTCTATGTCTTCAGTTCTTCGGTGGTGGGTGCACACCAATCAATATTTTTCTGTCCCTTTTATACCCTTGAGGTATCTGGGTGGCATTCCCAACTTCCACAGGAAGTGGTGTTGATTTGCATGAGCTCCATGAGCTAGAAGTAGTGTGGCACCTGCCATCCACCTCCCCCATGGTGCAGTCAGCAGAAGCACTTAACTAAAGAAAACACAGAGTCCCACCTATTCAGAATCTATCTCTTCCTTTTATTAAAGCATGTCTGTAAGGAGCCAAAGGAGGGGCACAGAGACATTAAAAGCAATCAACACCTCTCCCTTCCAGACAGGACTTTACAGACCTTATCGCCACACAAGGTTTGAAGCACACAATAGCCAGGCTCTTACAACCATCCAGCCAATTCCTTAACCACCAAGTGGTCTATCTGTCAAATGTATGTCTCTCCAATTTAAAGACCAGGGTGTTGTGTGGGAAAGTGTCAAATGCTTTGCACAATTCCAGGTAGACAATGTCAGTTGCTCTTCCCTTATCGACCAACACTGTAACCCTATCATAGAAGGCCACCAGGTTTATCAGTCACAATCTGCCCTTAGTGAAGTAATGTTGGCTGTCAACAGTCAACTCCTTATTTTCCACATCTCTTAACATAGTTTCCAGGAGGATCCACTCCATGATCTTGTCAGGCACAAAGGTGAAGCTGTAGTTCTGTGGATCTTCCTTTTTTTCCTTTTTAAAAATAAGGGTTATGTTTCCCCTTTTTCAGTCAGTGCGAACTTCACAGGACTGCCATGAATTCTCAAATATTATGGATAGTGGCTTATCAACTTCATCCACTAGTTCCTGCAAGACTCACAGATGCATCTCATCAGGTCCTTCAGGCTCCCTAGATGGTCTCAATCCTGATTTTCTAGCCTTCCTTTTATCACTGATGAACCTATAGAAGCTTTCCTGTTTGCCTTTGACTTCCCTGTCCAGATTTAATTCTATCTGTGCTTTAGATTTTCTGACCTGATCCCTGGCTGCTCAGACAGTTTTTCTGAATCATAGAATCATAGAATACTGGGTTTGAAGGCACCTCAAGGATCATCTAGTCGAAACTTTCAAGATAAAAAAAAATATATATATAAATAGAATTTTTTTTTTTTTTTTTTTTTTACATTAGATGGCCCAGCACCCTGTAAATCTGAGTCTTAAAACTGTCCAGTGTAGGGGAATCCACCACTTCCCTTGGGAGATTATTCCAATGTCTAATTGTTCTCATGGTGAAAAATTTTCTTCTGGAGTCCAATTGGGATCTCCCCAGGAGTAACTTGTACCCATTACCCCTTGTCTTTTACATGTGAAACCTTGTAAAAAGGGAATTTTCATCGTCTTGATAATCACCTTTTATGGTGGTAGCCACCTTTACTGGTACATAGTAATAAGGTCTCACCTAAGCCTTCTTTTCTCAAGGCTGAACCAACCAAATTTTCTCAGTCTTTCTTCATATGGCAAGTCTTCTAGTCCTCTGATCAGACTCATGGCCCTTCTCTGGACCCCTTCCAGCCTGTCCATATCTTTTTTTTATATCAGGGACCAAAACTAAGTGCAGTACTCAAGGTGATGTCTGACTAGTGCTGAGTGGAGTGGGATAATGACTTCTTTGTCTGCTGATGCCCTTGTTAATGAAACCCAGCACACTGTTGGCTTTCTTTGCCACTGCAGTACACTGTTCACACTGTTCTGTATTCCTCCCAGGATATCTGTCCTTTCTTCCACCCTCTGTAGGCTTCTTTTTCATGTTTGAGTTTGTTCTGGAGATCCTTGTTCATGCAGGCCTCCTGGTGTTTTCATCTGTGAAGTGTTTTCCTGGTGTTTCTCCTGTGAAGACTGCTTTCATTGTTTCTTTTCCATTATAGACAGTTGATATATTTCATGACTCAGAGTGATGTCTCTGTGGCCATCTCTACTTTGATGAGTATTGCCTTCCTTTGAATGGGTCTAGTACTGTCTTTCTGTTTTGTGGACTTTTTTTTTTTTTTTTTTTCCCTCCTTCTGGCTGAATTGTCTCTGTGGATTGTGGTAATTCATTGTGAACAGAAGGTGAATGCCAAGGGTGTGATTTGTCTTACCAGAAGTTGCAATGTAGATATATATATGCCTCAGAAGGTCACCTATACTCCTAATAGTTATATGTAGAAAAACATGCCACTCATAGAGTAAGATTCCTTGCATCCTAAAGTGGATACCTGAAGTGACTCTGATGTGTTATATCCTGCATCAGTCCTTTTCTCTCCATGTATTACAGAAACAGATGATCATGAAAGGCTCAGATGCAAACTGACGATTTGAGAAACATAAAGTGAGCTGAACATGCAAACAGCTCCAAGTTGGTGGATGATTTCATCCAGGTAAGTGGAAAGGAGAAGCTGTAGAAAAAATATATGCTGTGAACACTGATATAACTATTTGTCATTATTATCAAATGATTAACTGGTGTTTTTTAAATAAATAATAAAAAAAAAAATCCCCCACTTTTTGTTTTCTGTAAATCCCCCAAACCATTTAGCTCTTTTTTATGTTTTAATACTATGGCTTATGCAGAAAAGGTTTCTAAAAATCCCACCAGAAAAGGCCCTTCTCTTTCTAGCATCTTCAACATCTGTGGGAAACAAAAATAAAACACAAAAATGAGACCCTGATGAAGAACCTGGCCCTGCAGGGAGGATTTTACTACTTTGTGAATAAATAAAACCATTTGTCCTTATGGACTCCTGCTGACTGTGCACAGAGGAGGTTGGGGATTCTTCCCACCCCCACTCAAAATGCTGCTGTTAGAATAAGGTTATCTGTTCACCAGCTTGTTTTTGTTTCTTTAAAAAAACTCCACATAGACAGCAACCTTAAAAATACGTAAGTGGAAGCAAATGAGGGACATATAATGCTTTCATAAATATACCATCATCTGCTTTTATCATATATTTTCTCTAGAAATATTTTCACTCATAGAAAAGCCATTACTGCCCCTTTTTTTCATATTTCTAACAGGTTTTTCATCTTACACATGACCTGAAGCATCATTTGTTATTCACTTTGTCTGAAACTTTCTTTTTAAAACATTATTAAAACATTATTATTAGTTACATGTAACTTCATACAACTATACATGTGTATGCTCCATTTTCCATGCTGACAATCTGCTTCATGAGATTTTATTTTTCTAATGGATTGTTCTTGTGAGTCTATTTTTACTTAAACAAATGGTTTTACTTGCTATTCCCATCTAGTCTCCTCAACTTGTTCTGGTCAGTCTCTTCTCACTGTCTTAATGACATGGTTTCATATGAAAGCCTGGTATAAATATCCTATGAGAGACTTTCAGGCTACCTTTGAACTAACATTTTCAGTTTGTGAAGAAGAACACTACAATGAAACCATATTGGCTGGGGTAACTTTATTTAACCATTTAAAAATATTGTTTAAAATGTTTTTCTTGTATTCCTGGAATACTAAAAGGCACAGGCTTGTGGAAATCCACACAATTTGGACAGGACTTTTGAAAAGCTACTGTATGTACATATGTTGAGCATGAAATTTCATTTTTAGCAGCTAAACATTCTTGGAGTCTATGTCCACTGAATATGCACCTATTTCTTGCATCTTCTAGCACAGATCGAATAGTGTAAGCAAAATCTCTGTAAACTTTCAAAACTTGGTGAAAGTGCCATTAGATTACATTGCTGGATGAGTAGTATTCTGAAGATCTGGTGAAGAGATAGAATAGGGTTAAGCAGTTGCACAAAGTTCATTAACAAGACACATAGACTCCCATAAACTAATCTGAGTTTTGTGATTTTTTTCCCTTCATTTTCTGCCTTCTGCAGGAAAGCACAAAATAAAAGAGAAAATAAGACAAAACCAAAGCAATTCCTCTGACAGCAAGCCATGGTAGTGCCATCTATCATATATGATCCCTCTCTCAGAGATTTCAGTGAATATTTTTTCCTGTAGTTCAGTCTCCTCTCTTCAGAATCTTGCACAATTCTCATCACTTTGGCAAGTGCTTCATTTCACTGTTTGAACAGAATTTGTCTATACATGAACTTAAAAAATGGGCTGTGTTCTGTCACTTACCAGCTTCTGCATGCATTCTATTTAGTTGTACCTTTTAAACTTTTTTTTTTTTTTCCTTTTTTTCCTTTTTTAAAGAGAGCATTTTTTTGTGGTAGTGTGGCAGGTGCAGCCCCCCCAACAAACAGACAAAGCAAACAGGGTGCACTGGAGCAGTTTTGCACCTTGGCCAGAGCAGTTTGACACCTTGGCCATTGAGCTGCACCTCATGGTGCTTAACTGGTGCCTTCGGGTCTGGACCCCTTAGTAAATGGACTTGGCATCTGGGCTTCTCTGGGTTTTGTATGGGCTCAACCAACCAGAATGATTACAGTGCACCCTCAACTAGGGTATAAATGGTGTCCTGCCTAAGACAAGAAGGAGTTGGATCTTTACTGAGCAGTGGGCATGGCAGTCAGACTGTCCCCTTGGACATGCCATCCAAGGATACTTCCATGGTTTGAGTGAGTCTCTGTCGATTGAGTAAGCCTCACCCCACCTTTAGGTGAGTGGTATTTTATGAGTAAGTGTGTGCCTATTTTGGTTCATCCTTCCTTAAGGTTTAGGAAATAGTTGTGTAGTTGTTAATTCCCAACAGACATCCAAACTAGTATTTAGTCAGGAGTGCTGGGCAACTTTGGTTGCAATACACCCCCATTTTGGATAGCAACTGATGTTTGGTTTCTGGGTGCCTCAGTGACATGTAGCCACAGACTGTACAGCTAATAGACACATGCAAGTCTTTTGCAGATACAAGGGTAGTTGCTGTTGTTTGTTTTTCCTGAAGTGCTTTCAGGATGTTAAGATATTTCAAATTACATTCTTTATATATGAAACTTTCTTATTCTTTTTCATCTGTGAGAGAAAACATAACAATTTACATATTTTAAAAAGGAAATGTCTGCTATATAAAGGACAGTTCTTTCGTATGTTAAGCAAGATCAGTCCATTTTTATCATATTTTTGGTTCCAGAAAATCACAGCACTGTCTTTGAGGAATTCTTTGCAAGTTGAGATACAGGAATAATGTGAGCCCACTCCACAGCTGCTGCTTGTCAATAACATTGCTGTATCAGCAACATGCTTAAACAGTCTGGGATGACAGGAATGCTATTTCCTTTCTCTCTCCAGGTGGGAGCCACTCCCCACTCTTTTAATGATTAAAGAGAGTGACCCCAATGTCAGCTGCCTGGATTTCAGGAAATGTACCACCTTTTTGTAATGACAGTTTTAGGATTCTGGGTTTTAGTACATGAAAGTGGGTTATCTTTTTTTTTTTTTTTTTTTTTTTTTTTTTTTTTTTTTTTTTTTT
>JANVCC010000021.1:12793375-12911944 GCA_025345505.1 Todiramphus chloris collaris | reverse complement strand
TTTTTTTTTTTTTTTTTTTTTTTTTTTTTTTTTTTTTTGGGGGGGTGGTGAAGGGGGAGATAGAGGAAGGGGTAGTTGGTTTGTGTAATCAGTGTGTTCACTGTGATAACTCTTATCTTGTTTTTAACAAGGGAGGAGTACATAGAGATGTGCTAGCTCTCTTATGAACTACATTCAGAAAGGACTTTTCAAGTGCTTTTCACCAGCGCTACCTTAGTGCACATCCCACATAACATACGTAGCTCTCTCTGCTCAGTAGTATTCTCTCCTAAGTCATAAAAGTTACACCAGATAAAGAGTAATCTTACAAAATAAACCAAACAAAAATCCCGTATGTCCTAATTGATTAAAATCGTGCTAACTTCATTCTTTTGACTTACTGATGACAAGGAAGTCCCACGAGGATAACACAAAGTCATAGGCTGACCTGTATTTTACTAGAAGAATACTGTCTCTGCTCACCAAAACCTTTCTTCACAGCCCTTGATATGCAGTGACTTAGACATACTAAATTTCATCTCCTTACATTGCATCATTTATATTGTTTCCAACAAAACTTGTATGTATTCCAAACACTTTTTACATGCATTTGAAATCTCTGAGGGAGAGAGCTGTGTTATGTTTATGGCAGCAAATAATGCACCTTACTAGAAGCAGATATGCAAAGGAAAACAGCCTTTCTGAGGACCAAGTACTCATGACCCTGGAGGTATTACTTCAGAATAATCTAGTTTGGTAGTATAGCCTTAATATTCATTAACTATTAAGGATCACAGAGAGGTGTCAGTCATCTGACTTAGATGCCTGAACCAGACACCTTATGAGTACACGAACTCCTCCTGAAAACCTTCAAAGCACCTGCCTCTCATAGGCTGTATGTATTAGATGAAAGATTTTTTGACTGTCCAAAGTGCAGAAGCTTTCTTTCAAAGGACTGTTTCACTGGGCTCTTCAAGATATTTAAAAATCATATGCAAAAAGTGTATGGGATGGATTTTATATTAAAAGTGATGTGAAAAGATCTTGCAGATGAGCAAGATGGTTTATAAATTTCTCTTTCTAGTTCTCATTTGGAGAAAATTCTTAAAATCGAGGTTGCAAAAGATAGAAAGAATGTTAAGTGTATTTGAACGCTACAGATAGATGATAAATGATATAGCAAATGCTTGCTAAAGCCATGTAGAATTTAGCAAGTGAATAGAAGGCAACTCAAAAGATCAGTATAAAATATATTTCCTATTCCTGAAGAAAAAGATACATTCTACTTGATGAATATATGCAAATACTTAATTTTATCCCTATCCAACTGACAAAAAAAGTATTCTATACTAAGCATGCAGAAAAAAAAAAATTAAATTTCTAATGTCATAAATACCTAGCTACTAAGATCTCAGATATTTTTCTTCTGTTTAAGAATAAGTCTTTTGAAGATTAGAAAGAATTAAGCAAGACACTTGATTTGATGAAAGTTTCCAAAATTAATCTCTTATACAAGACTTCTTGAACTTTATTCTGTCATTGAGTGCTTTCACAAAACCCTAGTTATAAAATAGGAAGCGTATTCACAGCTCAATTTAGATGGACCAAAACAAGATACAACTATTTTTTTCTGAAGTTCAACTTTGCAAACAGATTACAAGTGGAATATTTCCAAGATCAAACAAAAAAGTAAGCTGAGTTCCTCAACTATTATCCTTCCTTTACAATATCATTGGACTATGTTCAGGCTGTACTAATTGGTATATGCCCATTATAGAAGTTGGACTGGCAGCCTCACTTTTGCAGCAGCAGGAGGAAGAGTTGCTATGAAACTAATTATGGCTATCAGCAGTGGTTCTGTTTTAAATGGTCTATGAATTAGTCAGTCTCCTAGAAGCACACACAAGTGAATTTGCTATTAACAATGAACAGCTCTGTGGAAAGAACGCAGTACAAATTTACTTAGTCCATCCTGGGATTAGGCAGACAGCTCTACTCTTATTTGGCCTCTGAAGTAAATTTCAGTGGAAAAGTTAAGAGGCTTTTCCTCAGCAAAGAGATTTTTGTCAAATACTTGGTGCCTTATTACAATACAGACTGTATTCCAATTCCAATTACACTAATACAAGCTGTGAGTAACTTCATTGTGCTCGCTGGAATTACTCTAGATTTACAACAGTGTTATTTGAGATTTACACCTCTATAAATTAATCTGAAATGTGGCCACATGGTCTAGCTGGTTGTTAGCTTAATAGAAAAATATAGTTGCATAAATAGTTGATATCTCTCATACTAATTTGGGACCTCCTCACAGCTTCTTACTTACCTATTTATATTAATTTCCTACACGAGAAAAATGTCCAATTAATAAGAAAGGTAATTCACTCACTGTCCATGATTAGCAAAATATTTTCCTTGACACTACACCTATCCCTACATAATATGTATCTCCCTGCAATGTTTGGTACTATTCTTAATACCTTAAAGATGGTGGAGGTTTGTTGTGTTATGGCATCTTGTTTCTAAGGTTCTTGAAGTAACCATCTTTGTTCATACTGATCACCAAAAATATCAGAGCTATGGATTAGAACAGGCCTAGCAGTGAAACCACAATTTCTGTGTATTCAAGGAGCATACATAATGGATAAAAATACCGTAATATTAATTAAAATTGTCACATGGCTTACAGATGTCTCAATCACTCTAGTTTTCTTTTTAAATCCCATTCTTGTTTAGGATCTAGAATTTTCACAGCTATGGTTACAACTAAGACAAATTACTTCCTTTATATATAAAATGGATTGCTTCTAAAACTTGCAGGAAATTAGATGTGCCCTCTATCTCCCTTCTTGCACCTTCCATTCACTTTTTACTAACGTTTTCATGAGAGAATTTCGTATGACAGAAGTAGCAGAAGAAAAATCATGCAAATTATGATTACAGTAAATTAAGCTGTTCTCTTCTCTATTAGTGAGCTAAGGCCAGGTTGAGTTGCCTCCCAGAGGCCTCATTGTTCACTTTTTTAGGCAATAAAATAGTTGCTCCAGAGTCATTACTGTATATGAGACAAGTTGCTGCAGTTCCCCTCAATGAGGTACCTGACCCAAGGACTTTATAGCAACAAATCATCAGTTTCTACACAGATATTTTAACTCTTGCTCCTCTGAGTCCAACAGAGTAAAACAACCGTGGTGCTACTGTAGGCAAGGGCTTTTCTAACCTACATGTGAGGAAAATGTTCTTTCTTAGAAGTGACAGTCATGTTACAATATGGGGGAAATAGCATGTCAAAAATCCACTCTGCTTTATCATCATTTCAGATATTTACTCCAAAATAAACAGTGTCCACCAAACACCAGACCTGCCTGGGTCAGGTTTGGTGATGTTTGGAAAAAAAATGTCAGCTCCAAGGGAAATTTATGATGGGAAACACAGGTGATTTGTCATCACTTTGAGCAGTGTATGACTACTTGCACAGGTACGAAGTTAGAGGTCTAATGTTACTACTTTGATATGTAGGAATATAATACTTTGTGTTCCCATAAAATAAATACAGTGTAAAGCAAGAAGAGAAAATATTTAGCAGCTATAAATTCCTGAAATTTAGAGTTTTTTAATTCTTTATTATTTATTTCCTAAAGTAAATTAAATTGAAGAAATAAGATGGTGTAAAAAAGCTCTTTTTCTTTGTTGCTTTGAATGGGACTATGAAACATATTTCGTTTGCTGTTCCCTAGAGGCTGGTAAGTATGTTCAGATACCACAGAATTTACTTCTATTTTGTCTAATAGTGAGGGAATGAAAAAAAAAAGTGTTTGTCTTACACATACATGTGCAAAAGTACAAATATACTTTAGTTACGTAACTTAAATTCTTAATCTTTTCTTTTTCCCCTGAGGTAAGAAATCATGAAGATAGAACAGAAGAATTTTTTTTTTTTTTCCCTTTTATACTTGCTGAAAAAGAAGATCTAGGGAGAGTTCAAGGATGGGAAAATGTCTTTGAGTTACACAGCATTGCTGCACAGTATTTTGATCTGGGTGTTCATTAGTGCACTCTCATTACCATTGTTATCATCATTGTTATTGTTAGTGGTATTTGGGTTTTATTATTTTTAACTTATTACTCAGTTTACTTAGATATACGCTACTTATATATCTATAAAAGTGATGGATTTTTTTTTCTGCTTTTTATATTATTTGTAAAACTGCTAAGACAGCTACATTCAAATTGTTCCAGAAATCAAGTTAGTAAGCAGCGGACCAATGCACTCTATCCAAATGCTTATTCTACTTGCAGAATGTAAAGCTTCCATCAGTTTCCAGAATACAGATAAATTAAAACCTTAGTGCTGGCTATCCACTGGAAAAGTGGCAACTCCTGGAGGAAAAAATGCAATTAAACAAATGGGGCAAACAAAAGGAACAGCAAAAATTACCAAGGGCCCCATAGGCACTCACAAGATAGCCTTGGGATGTTGCAGTTATGACTAAATCAGTGCAAAACTACCTCATAAAAATAAACAAAACACACTTCAGCTTTTGTACCTTAATCAGGTAGAAAAGATTTGGTACAAGCCAATTAATAAAAAAGTTACCAATTAAATTATAATGGTACTTTCTCCTAGTTTAGATGTCATTCCTCAAGTAACAACAGTTTAATTTACCTGCATAGGCTATGTCAGTTAGACTAGTGAAATAAACTGCTGGGAGAGAAAAAATTTTCTTCATTTAGTATTTAGTTTAGGTATGAAAGTGTGAAAGGAAAATCACATGTTATATATCAGAAAGGATTTGTGGTATAGATGTGGTCAAAATGCTTGTAAAGAGCTTGAAAATAACTAGTAAAATAAAGTTTGAACATCATAATTCTTATATTATGATTTAAATTGCAATGTTCAACATTCTTTATGACTCTGGATTTCTATTAGAGTTATGAGTTTACTTGTACAATTGCTTTCTGCCCACCTCCATGATTATGTTACCTGAATATTCCACAGATAATAAAGTGTTGTTATTATATCTAGCTTATGGGCAAGGAGCTGAGACTCAGAGGATATGATGGGTGGATTTCTTATGTATCACAGGTATCTAATTGTGAAACACAATGCAAATTTGAGATGATCAGAATACACACTTGGTATTTGAATAGCATAATGAATAGCATACTTAAGAGACTTAAGTCCTCAATATTAAAATTTTCCAGGCATCTGAAAAGTCTGTTTCTTGACATGCCCAGAAATCTTGTCAGTGCTTAAAAACTTGATAGATTGCCTAATGCTAAAGTTCCCTAAGGAACTACAAACTAAATATTTATCTTCCTGTCTCATCCATGTTCTAGTAGATGTTCCCAGAACAAGCAAGCTAAACCACACCGTATGCAAGAAACAGCTGCCAGCTGTGGTGCCATCACTATCTCCTAAGAAGGTAATAAGAGCATAACTGTCATTCATATATGAGAAATTATGTTTAATTTCCTCTTCTCACTGGGGGAATTTGTTTGAGTGTCTCTGAAACACTGGAGTATTCAATAGCATGTAGCATAAAATATATGGTAAACTCAGATGGGATATTTTGTCCTTTCAAATCTAATTCAATTTGTACAGAATAATTAGAAAAGGTAGTAAGTTAGAACTTGAATACAGGAGTCGGTGCAAACAGGCTGGATCGCAGATTGACTTGACAGCATGGGTATGCTTCTGTGATGCTTTGTCCCATAAAGACTAGACTCAAGCTGTCTCAGCACAGCTGCCACAGGGCACTGGAAGAGCAATGTCACGTCGGCCAGCAATTGGTTATGGCTCTATAAACTG
This sequence comes from Todiramphus chloris collaris, assembly GCA_025345505.1. Taxonomy (NCBI): domain Eukaryota; kingdom Metazoa; phylum Chordata; class Aves; order Coraciiformes; family Alcedinidae; genus Todiramphus; species Todiramphus chloris. Next base: position 12,906,153 of record JANVCC010000021.1, on the reverse strand, counting down.
CTGGTTATACTTGCTAGAGGGTTTATCCCACTCTCTAGTATTTCCTCAATGTGGAATACATTTTTGAGAATTAAAGAATAGATATGAATCTCTTTATTACAGACCAGTAAATAATTGGCTATAAAGGATGGTCTGTTTGTATCTAGGGCAGAAAGAGACTGAAAATTATGAGCAGATGAACCACATTTACATTAGAGTTATGAAAATGTCAGAGCCAATATGTTTAGCCACCAACTAAACAAGTGTGTTAAAAGGAGAAAAAATATATCACCAGTCCAAAGTCACTGTAAAAAGCGTTGTTTAGCCATGACTATGAGTCAGGGATATTCCAGGTACTTAATATAACAATCATGAAAAATCTATGTGTATACATAGATATACATGCTATCCCTGTTCAAAACCTACATATTGGTAAGAAGCCAATATATGTGACAAGATTTTTTATTTTTCAATGCATTCTTTTACATTTTACAGGGAAGATTGCTGGCATTAAGAGAGAAGTCAGGCATGTTACAGAATAAGAATTCATTGCAGACCATGTGATTTTTCTGACATTTTTTTTAGGTCTAAGTATGTGCCAAGTGCTTTACTGGCACACACAAAGACTCAGGTTCTAGTGTACTTGCATCAAGGAAAAAAAAAAAAAAATGGATATATGGATATCAATGACCTACTTCTTGAAACTCAGGAAGACAGTCACTCAGAACTTGAGTAAACTGATCCAGCTGACCATCTCTACATATAATTGTCCTTCAGCATGGATAGCTAAAGCTCTAATTCCAGTGGGGAAAGAAATCTCTTGAAAACCTAGACAGGGGCTTTTAAAATGTCAAAGTGTAAAGCTAAAAAAAAAAAAAAAAAGTGAACTTGCAAATGCTATTTTTGTTGACAGCTTTAAAGAAAAATAATACATCTTTCGACCTTGACAATTATCAGTTCCCTATCTGGCTTCTCCTTTCTTTTCTTTTCTTTTCTTTTCTTTTCTTTTCTTTTCTTTTCTTTTCTTTTCTTTTCTTTTCTGTGTGTGTTTTCCTGTGTTTTACAAAGCTTCAGCAGTAAAGAAGATAAATAGCAATGAATAGTATCAGTTTTCCTTCAGTATTTTCAGCAGTGCCCAGGGGTTGTATTTGTTTTTAGTATACTTAGCACAGAGGTGGGCTGTGCTAAGCACTTCATTGAAACTGAAAACCTGAGCAAAATTATCCCTGAATTTCTACTGTCCTCATTTCAATGTAAAAACAACGTACTTCTCAAGAAAGAAAAACAAGGGAATCTTTCTTTTCCAGTATTCCTGTCTGATGAAAAATCAAAAATATTAAAACTGTAAAAATAATAACTAGAAAATATATCAGCTTCAATAAGAGATGACTTGTAAGGGAGCCTCACAAACAGAAAGACGTTGACGTGCTGGAGTGTATCCAAAGAAGGGCAATGAAGTTTGTGAGGGCTCTAGAGAGCAAGTCCTATGAGAAGCAGCTGAGGGAACTGGGATTGATTAGCCTGGAGAAAAGAAGGCTCACAGGAGACCTTATGACCCTCTACAAGAACCTGAAAGGAAGCTGTAGCAAGGTGTGGGTCAGTATGTTCTCTCAAGAGAAAGACAAGAGGAAATGGCCTCAACTTGTGCCAGGGAGACTTAGGTTATACATTAATGGTGTCCTAGCAGTACTGCATTAATGGTTGCACTTGATGATCTTAAAGGTCTCTTCCAACCAAATGATTCTATAATGGAAATATACACTTTGGCCAATAATTCATTCAAGAAGTTTTTCCAATGTCATAAACTGTGAAAAGAAGATTGAAAGTATAAAGCAGATAAATAAATAAAAATTATCTCCTATTTGGGATCCGAAAGATCTTTAATGTTATGATCACAAATTATCCCATGGACAGTGTGTCTCCATATTTCAGGTCATATGTGCTATTTTTAGATCATTACCATCTCTTCGCTTTCTCATATAATTTCCAGCACTATCCCAGAAAGCTTTGACCTCCCATTTAATCCAGAGATTCTCTCCTGCCCACTTCAGTATATGCAATATATAAGCAGTGTTTTATGGTGTATCACTACCACGATGGATAGCTGCATCACAGTCTTCCAGTTATTTCAGACACTTTGATTTGGAAAAAATGAACAAACAAAAAATGGAGTTATGATTATAATATTATTTGAATGACATACATATGAACGAGAGAAGAGGCAAATCCAAGGGCTATATGATATGACGTTAACTAATGCTTCCTACAGGGAGCTAGTGCAGTGGATACAAACCCATCTAAATCATTTGTCAGGGATCATTCCCTCAGACAGATTAATTCAACAGTGTAAATGTAAATGCTTATCTCTTAAACCACTTTCTCTTGTATAGAAATATTTTATTCGGTGTTTATCTCAGTTTATTGGAGATGAACAATTCAGAATCCTTTCATATGAGCAAGCACTACCTCCATTCTTTCAAAAAAAAAGGTAGAAGTTTTCCTGTCAAAAAATAAATTGTGCTTATGTTTTATATAAGTCTATTTGTTTCAGAAGTGGACGATCAGGATTAACTGTTTTCCTGAAACTCTTGGAAATCTCCCACAGAACTGCTTTATCAAACCAAATGTCTGATAGGTCTGACGGTAGAATGACTTTCTTTCCTGCTATATTGTGGATTAAAAAATGATAGATTTGGTTGGTCAGAAAACAAGTAGAAGAGTAACAGAGAATAGGATGAAAACATTTTCTTCCAGCTGAAGTCCTAAAATCAGTAAGCAATAATGTACTAACTTCCTGAGGGGAGTGGGAAATACGATGCTACTCCCCTCCTCCATAGCCACTCTAAAAGTTGCCATCCACGCATTTCAAGATATGGCAAAACCTATCAACATGAGTCTCTGGGCATTTCAATAGATCTGTCTACTGTCTGGGTAGGTAGGAGGTAGTAACCGAGTTTCTCAAATGAGGGAAGCTCTTACAGACATAGAAAGAGAAGGTAGCTAGGAAATTCTGAAAGTAACATAGAGATGGTATCTGCAGTTGCGAGTGCCTTAGTTCTGTATTAGTTTCACTAAATCTTTTACTGTTTGATGGAATGTCACTGGTTTACGTGTCAGTATGTGTTTTTTATTTGATTGCAAGAAGCTAAAACCACAGTCAGTTTCATCTTCCACAGTATAAAATTCAAATTCCTTCTTTCAAAGACATGAGATAGGTTCAATGTTCACTCTGCTCATGACTCTGTGAGCTCTGAGTCACATTATGCAGCAAAACTGTCGCTCAAGTCAGTAGAGCTAGGATTCATCTCACCTAATTTCTGGAATGTGATTAATCTGGCCTGTTTTGGATGTTGGCTTTAGCCTGAGATGTATCTACTTGTATCACTGACTGCAGAACTCTAGATAACTGGCTTAGATTTCTATTCTATGGATGCCTAAAGTTAGGTGAGACAAGCCCCATCTGAGTGCTTTGTTTGTTTCAGTAAAAGGTACATGTAGCAGAGGCTACAAAGCCTAACATTTTGTTTATTTGTTCTCCACAAAAGCATGGTCTTCTAGAAGGATTTTTGAAATGAATACTGGAAAGCTCCTTTCTAAAAAAATATTTTAAAAAATTAAAAAAAAATCACAAAAAATACCCACCAAAAAAACCAACCAAAAACAAGCAAACAAATAATTGAATAATGATAGAGTACAGTTCTCTGTGTGCAATAATGGCTGTTGTTTCCAGAAAGTTGTCGGCTTTAAGTAACTGTCAGCAAGCACTAAGAATACCAAAGGAAGATCAGAAAGTTGACATAATGCATAAAATGTACGTTTCTAATATATTGCAAACATTCAAATTGCAGTGACCACAACACATTCAGTATCTTACCATGATATGTAATAGGCGTTAAGACTATTTGCTTTTGGCTTTGGGTTTTGATTTAGAACATTCAATTTTAGGTATTGCCAGACTGGACATTGGTTTCTAATCTACTGGAATCGCGTTATTCATCACACTGTAATTCTGTTTTTCCTACTGTATTTTGACCTACAGTGAGACCTTACTGAAAGAATAAAAGTTAAAAGGATTGAAGGATTCTCAATCAATTGTCAGACTGCCATCAGCTTCACAGTAATTTTCAATTCTTATGCATGAATCTCATGGCAGAGCATAAATATATTTATCACAAAAAGTGTAATATATATTCATTGATAGTAGGATGAATACCTAATGTTTTTGAAATTTTGAAATCTATACAAGTTGCCTAGAGAAAAATACTTTCTATATAGCTCATATAGATATGCATATGTATGTGTATGTACATATATACACACAGATACACACATGCATGCATACATGTATTATAAGGCTGAATAGAAAGAAAACAGAGACATTTCTTATGAATTATGAATTAAAGTTTCATCTTGACAAAGCTTTATTTGTTCAAGAATCAAACCCCTTCTCTTGTTCCTCAAAAAGCCAATTATCAGAAAGATTCTCTTTTGCTACTGTCATTAACAGATAGACATTGATGACAGTTTAACTTGGTTTCAACTTAGCTCTTGGGCCACAGCTGCTTACAAGGCAATCTAAGTAGCACTCGAACACTCAGTTGCAGATTGACCTTGTGGTAATTGAGGTTATGAAAAGGCTCTTGTTCTCTAAAATCTCAAATGAACACCTCTCCCTCTGGGAAACAGCAGGATATTCAGCAATAGCAGCCCTGCTGAACCTGTAAGATTCTTTCTGCTGCTCTGGTCTGTGCTGAGGTCAGGACAAGAAACAAATGTCTATGATGGGATATGAGGAATGTAATTGAGTAGCAAGTTAAGATGAAATTATCTGGAATGCAATTATTTTCCCTTAATTGTGCTCTATTTTGCCACCCCCAATAAGACCTGCTAAGTATTTGAAAACATATTTTTAGCACTTCACTCACTTGTATCAAAAGGCATACTTTATATTCTTATTCTTGACTTTATTGTCATTTTGTCTTAAACCTCCTCTTCCCCCCCCAAAAAAAAAGGAAGTAATGACAGGTTAAGCTCTCATTTCTTTGGAGCACAGAACCATCTGCTGAAGTTATCAACAACTTCATTTTGTGGCATGAGCCAGCATTTTAACATCTCTGCCCCTGCCAGTAATTAACATTACAGTCAATGGGAATTAATGTTGAGACTTTCCAATGAAATGGGCGTAATTAAGCTAATCACAAGAAGCACACAACAATTATTGTTATAATTTTAAATCTCAAGTTAATTAGCTATGCTAGCCACTCTCTTTGGCAAAAGCTCACTGTTTATGGTAGCTAAATATAAGATTAAAATTAGTGATGGAAGAACATATTTTAGCTATTTAATTTAGGCCAGGACTTACAGTATTGTTTTGATTTAAAAGCTATATACAAAACTAAGAGAAGATTAGAGGCAGAACCAATTTTTAACAACATATTAATAGTTATTGTGTCTGAATGCCCTATGGAAGATACAGAAATTGGTTAACTCCAAAGAAGATGAGGACAGGCATGGATGCTCAACAAGCAAATCTGATCAATGAACACTATGAATTTAACAGGCTGACTTCTCTGAAGATTTTGATCCATGTAACAAGCATATTGGTATACATTAATCATTCTAAGACAGGTGAAGTCAGTCACTATCTTGTATAAATAACGGTTTATTTGAAGTGAATTGTTTTAAATGACTGTGTAGCAAAATTTTATTGCGATTGGTTAATTTCATGAACCAGCCTTACCATCTAGATTACATTTGCAGGCAGTCTTTAACCAAGATTTCCTTGGAAGTATGTATTATTATTCAATTTAAAGAAAAAAAAAAAAAATATATATATAAAAATTCAGTGGGAAAACAAGAATGTAAGGATCAGTGAAAGTAGTTGCCTTTCCATCCACTACAGCTGGCTGTATATAGTTAGGATATTTTCTCCATAAAATGTTGCCCCAGTAACTCTGAATCTAGACAAAAATAAGAAATAACACCTCAGCCTTTGGAGGATGCAACCTTCTTTGCCTTCTGTGCTCATCAGAAAGTGAATGTTAGAAACACCTTGTTAGAAACAAATTCCTCTACCTGCCTTCCTTCATATCTTTCAGTTAAGATTTCATGAAAGGTCGCTCTGGGCAGCAGTTACTCTAAAAGGAGAGTACTTTATTTGTATGCTTGTGTTATGACATATTTCATGTGTTTGCTTTTACTTTCCTTCCTTCAGTGCTGCTTCCCTAGATCATAGAGAATTTCTAATGTTGCATTTCTAAGAAATTAAATGTTAATTTTTCCAAGATAGTCTCTATTTTCCATGTGAGTAATCTTTTTAAATTTGTGTGAAATTTCACTTTTTGGTGAAATACAGGGAGAATGCATATTCTAGTTCTGTTCTAAATTATAGACAGACAGCTATTTTCTATGTAGTGCAAAAATTACAGTTTATTGTGCCAATCAGACTCCAGCCTTCATTTCTTACATTTACAATCATTCTCCCCACAAATACTTACATGTACTATCCCAGTTCACAGAACAAACACTTTTCAAGATAAGTATTCTCTTGTCTCTTTTTCCTTAGCTCTGCCTTTTTCTAAATCAGTATATGAAAGGCTCAACAACATTTAGTTCTGATGTGAAGAAAAGTGGTCTTGTTCATTTTTATAAAAAATAGTAAAAGGTTCTCCTACCACACAGTCTTGTTATCAGTTTACACACTGAAGCATGTTGCAGGAAATTATGAATGAAAAGATAATAAAATGGCTTTCGACTGTCTTAGTAAAACATGCACACTGCCAACATTTTTGTCATAAATAATTCTCTCATAAACATGGGTCTCTTCTTTCATTAAGCAGGCTGTCATGCTTTATTGAACCACATAATTTCACCTAATTAAAATAAGCAGTGTGTAGTTTCCTCCCCCTTCTGATTTTTTTTTTTATCTGGACAAGTGCCAGTAATGATGTTTGAAGTATCGTAAGTGGACATTCTATTAAATATTCATTCTTATCCTCCTCTTTGCAGTCAAAAGTACAGCAACTCCAGTTGATTTCCTTTCTGAATACTGAGATTCACTCTATTTATCTGATGTTTTAATATATAGTTAAGAGTCTAGGACTTGCAGTTAAGGAATCTGGAATAGGTTTATGTTTGTTACAGTGGGAAAAAAAGTAGGACACTATGTAAAACAGTTGACTGATATCAAGCCAGCAACATAAACCGTTAAGTGTCTCGTAATGCTACAAATCACTACATAATCACTCGTCTGCTACTGCAGCAGGTTTTTGTTTGGGCAACTTGTCTCAGACAAAATTTTTGTTTTTTCCTTTAGAAAAAAGATAGCTCCATAATTTCATACACACAAAGAATACAAACTAGATTCATAATCTAGCTGTTATAATACCATTTGGAGCAGAAATAAATCTGATCCAACAATGGTGGCAGTCACCAGTCTACATTTGTCAATGTAGAAATCAGTCCTTGCTTGTGACAACATATGCTTTTTGATTTAAGAGGTGACATTTTTAGTTCATTTTATTGAATAAAGTGTGTTTCAGCATAGAAAGAAAATCAGAATCGGAGAAATGATTAGTGAGAAGATTGTTGAGCTATTGAACAAAAGGAATGAGAAGTGTAGTGTACTTTTACAAAAAGGTTTATGTCATGACTAAGATTTTCTTTACAAAACTCTGTATTGTTTTACACACAGACATGAAAAAAAGATGTCAATAGCATATTCTAATACATTATCACATCCTGCTATGAGTCACCTTTCTGAGGCTGGCTTTATAAATAATGACAAAAATGTGCCACATGACGTTCATTAGAGTCATAAGTTTCTTCATGATTAAGTAAGATACTATTGTTCAGGAATGAAAGGGACCTCAGATTTACCATACTGTCACAATTTTTCACCATTTGTTCACATCCATTAACAGCTTTTTGCTTGTAACTGAATTTCATTTTCAGAAAGATTAAAACACAGATGGATAATCAGAAAGAGAAAGCTCAGGAATATCACAAGGATCACTCTTCAGAATGTCAGCTATGACATGACTATCATGAGTCCCAGATTATATGAATTTGGGTGATTTTGAATCCCAAAGAGTGTATAGCTTTCATTCAGGTTGGTAAAAATTTTGTCTGTTTATGTTTCCTGTTTATACCAGGAACTTCTGTTGAGGTTTGGTCCTGTAGGAATTAAATTGCTGAAAATATTCACTTACCTTGCATAGCAGTGATGAGTTTATGCAGATGCTTAGGCTTCAGTATATGCTTAGAGGATCTGGAAGACTATGTTTGAAATAGGATAGCAATACTTACTTTTCATGGTCCATATCAGCATACTGGATATCTTAAAATGGTTAAAACTTTTCTCCCCACCAAAATTCTGTGAAAGACACCAGTGCTTTCACTACCATTTTAATGTTCAGATGAAAGGCAGAAGTAAATTACCCCAAGTAACATAAGAAATCTTCAAAAGAATAAAGAATACATATTATAGGCTAAAGGTATATGGGTTTATGAGAGTTTTTTGATGAATTCTGTTTGATTTCTCTAGCTACCTAAGATATATGAAATAGGAACAGTTATTTACGGTGTATTTTGATAGTACGTCTAAAACCTGTTCATACATAAGTAACAATAGAAAAATTAATTATAATGTATTTTTTTAATGACTGAAAATGTATTGATTTTTTTGCTCTTTCTACATTTAAAAAAAATGCACAGTCAGAAATTATAATTTTCAAGTGAGCAAAACTTGGTGAAAATTAATGGTTGCCTTCCAAAACATAGATGACACTTTAGCATCTATAAACTATCTCTCTTTATGGAATGACATCACATTTATTCTCACAATACTAAAGAAGGAATAAAGTAGAAAGTAAATTAGATTCATATTTTAATATTAGCTATTGATAGATTTTTCCTGTTTCAGATGAAAAATCACACAAAAGTTTAAGATTAAACAAAAGATATACATTTCCTTATATTTTTCTATACATATATAGTTACAGTAGTTAACCATGAGCCAGCAATGTGCTCTTGTGGCCAAGAAGGCCAATAGTATCCTGCATAAAGAGTGCAGCCAGCAGGTCGAGGGAGGTTCTCCTCCCACTCTATTCTGCCCTGGTAAGGCCACATCTGAAGTCTGGTCTCCCCAGTTCAAGAGAGACAGGGAACTACTGGAGAGAGTCCAGTGGAGGGCTACCAAGATGATAAGGGGGAAAGACTGAGACACCTGGGACTCTTTAGCTTGAAGAGAAGCCTGAGAGGAGGTCTTATCAATGATTATAAACATCTATAGGGCAGGTGTTAAGAGGATGGGGTCACACTCATTTCAATGGTGCCCAGCGACAGGACAAGGGGCAACAGGCACAAACTGGAACACAGGAAATTCCATCTGAATATAAGCAAAAACTACTTTAATCTGAGGGCAACTGAGCACTGGAACAGGGTGCACCAAGAGGTTATGGAGTCTCCTTCTCTGTAGACTTTCAAAACCCGCTTGGACATGTTCCTGTGCAACCTGCTCTAGGTGAACCTGCTTTAGCAGTTGGGTTGGACTAATGATCTCCAGAGGTCCCTTCCAACTTTTCCTGTTCTGTGATTCTATGATTCTGTGAATTCTTTATAGCTTTTAGACTTAGATAATGTAACGGAAAACTCATTGTACACAGCTGTATTTTAAACACTGGAAGTTATGTTACCATTATCAAGCAGTACTAATTTTATGTAGTCAATAGGAAATTTAAATTTCATCTCTACATAATGCAATGCAGAGGGACTCGTTCAAACATTGAAGTAATGTAAACAATCCATACAGTCTTAAAGGTATTATGAGGGTAGAATTGAGTGCATGCATAGAAGCCCCATAATGAAAAGAACCTTAGGATCATGCCTTGCATTAACAAAAGTTACCAAATCTAAAAAACTAATATGTCTTGGTTTTGAAAGCATATTTATTTATTTATTTTAGCTTTCTGGCATATTTTTAGTATTGTAAAGAACTTAATTTAAATTACAAAATCATGAAAATTGCTTCCAAAATGTATGTCTACTCGTGCTTGTATGTGCAATTTTCATTACCTCCTGTAAATATAAAAAATACCTAGTTAACTTTGTTTTTCACTTATGCTAAATTATAAATTATAAAAGGCTAGAAAAAATCAAAGGCATCATAAAATTCAATGTGGCTTGCTATAATAAAATAAATATTTGAAAATTAATATGAAACCAATAATAGTAATAAAATTAGTGAAAGTTCACTATTAGTTTTACTTTTGACCAAGAACAGTAATATCACAAAAGCATTGAAAGAAAATAGACAGAGAAATACTGAGCCTTTAACCAACTTCTCTCTGCTTTTGAACTCAACAAATTAATCCTGGCTAGGCAATACCTATGACTCAATTACTATTTCCTTGATCCTCTGCACCCTACTGAAAGGGTTTTTTTCTTATGTCATTCAGCTTCTTCTTAAGCCTCCTCCATTTTCTATCAGCACTTGATTTAACAGTCATTCTTCAACAGCATTTTTGCAAAGCCCACTCTAGGGGTTTTAACCTTGCCTCTTGGGTGAAATGTTGGAATAAGAGTAATGATGTCTTATTAAAGTTAGTCCTAATAAGAACAGCTCATCCTTGCCCTGTGGTGCCCTTCAGAAGTGCAATGCTAATGTAAGAGAGAGGCTATTCCTAGAGTGATGCTAAATTAAGTGTTCTCAGACAGTCTTGTTTATTTTCCCTTTATAAAACGTTCAGTTATCTGTATACTGTTCTTATCATTCTTCTTCATAAGTATTTGTTTCTCTGTTTCTTTTCTCTCAGAAAAGGACAGAAGTGACTCAGATGTTGCCACAGATGCAAAGTAAAGATGACAGTATGTTGCAAAATGATGTGTTTGGATTATAAAGAGTAGCATCATATGTGGTAAGGAAGGAATTTCCTGTATTGTGTGGCAAAGTGTCAATATGGATTACATTGATTGTTTTCTCCCTTTGTTACCTCACACAATATTGCGTGGTATTTTTCAGTATTGAAAATAATAGGAAGTGCAGCACAAAGAATTTTTGAGCCTTTTTTTTTTTTTTAACACATAAAGATATAGTATAATATAATATAATATAATACTTCTTGTTTCAAATAAAATTAACTAACTGATCAGCCACTTGGTGTCATTTGACCTTAATTTACTCCAAGGGAATTTTTGAATCTTGCATGACCCTCCACACTACCCAGAGTAGCTCATAAATTGGATTATGGCAGTTACCTTATATTTTGGAAGTGACATATAGTTGATTTTGGGCATTAGTTTTGCCATAATATCCCAAGCACCAAATATATGCTATTATGACCCTATCATTAATGTTAGATAGTTGGACAGTGATGTTTGCTATAGAGGGATTGAAAATGCTCATGGCAAATTAACATCCTGAAACACTTTTACATTTTTACTGGAAGACAAAAAAAAAAAAAAAAAAAAAAAAAAAATTAATTAAAAAACAAAAAAAAATAAGGGGGTTTCTGTTTGAAAACATTATTTTCTTTCCTTGTTATATTCAGAATGAACAGGCAAGTCAACATGGGTTCACTGAAGGAAAGTTCTTTTTAACTAATTTGTTATCTTTCTATGATAAAGTCACCTTGCTAGCAGATGGGGAAGGGAAACAAGTGGATAGAGCTTTTCTGGATTTTAGTAAGGCCTTTGATAATGTCCCTCACAGCAACTTTCTGGACAAGTTGTCCAACCGTGTATTAAGAGGGTTCACAATGTGCTGTGTGAAGAGCCGTCTGAAAGGCAGAGAACAAAGTATTGTAGTGAATGGAGCTATAGCCGTCTGGTGACTGGTCACCAGCAGTGGTATAGTGGTATTCCTCAGGGTTCAATTCTAGAGCCAGTTCTGTTCAATATTTTTATCAATGATCTCAGTTGAATGCACCATTAGTAAGTTTGCTGATGATACCAAACTGGGAGGTGCTGTTTACTTTCTTGAGGGACAAGAGGTTTTTCATAGGGATCTAAATAGATTGGAGCATTGGGCTATGATTAATGGGATGAAATTTAACAAAGTGAAATCCAGGATTATGCAACTAGGACAGGGTAAGGATAGGCTTAAATATAAATTATGAGAGAAGTGTCTAGAGATCAGTCCTGCAGAAAGCCATCTGGGGGTGCTGGTTGGCAGCAGGATCAATATGTCAGCCATGTGCCCTGGCAGCCAAGAGGGCAAACCGCATCCTGGGACCATCAAACTCAGTATAACTAGAAGCTGAAAACGGTGATTATCACACTGTACTCCACAGTGGTGCAGCCTTATGTGAAGTACTGTGTACAATTCTGGGGCCTTCAATTTAAGAAGGATGTGAAGGTCCTTGAATGCATCCAGAGGAGTTCAGCAAAGCTGATGAAAATTCTGGAAAGAATGTCCTCTGAGGAGTGACTGAGGTCTTGCTTTCCTTTCTCTCTTCAGAGAAAGGTTTCTAAGGAGTGACCTCATTGCTCCCTATAGCTTCCTGAGGAGAGGAAGTGGAGAGGGAGGTGCTGAGCTCTTCTTCCTGGTATCCAGTGTTAAGATGTGTAGGAATGCTTCAAAGCTGTGCCAGGGGAGGTTTAGACTGTACAATGGGAAGCATGTTTTTACTGAGAGGGTGGTTAAACACTGGAATAGGCTTCCTAGAGAGATGGTCAATGCCAAAAGCCTCTCAATATTTAAGAGACATTTGGACAATGCCCTTAGCAATATTCTTTAAGTTTTAATCAGCCCTGAACTGGTCAGGAATTTGGATGATTATTGTGAGTGCCTTTGAACTGAAATATTCCATGCCATTCCATGTTATTCCATTCCATTAATTTATTTATTTAAGTCTATTAAGTTTGTGGCAGTTTTAATCTTATATTTTTTCCTTGAAAATGAAACAAAACAAATGCACAGGAAAGGATGAGGTGAAAAAAACATCAAAGATAGAAGTTATTTTCTGTTTCAATGCTGAACCCTGCTAACAGCTTGCCTGCAGGACAGTTCTAATATCAGTACAACATCTTGACGGACATTTGGACCTAGAGGAGTTCCAGTATCCACATCTGTTTAAGACACTTCTTTGATGTAGTTTACCTGCACAGACAAGTTTTGCAAAATCTAATTTTGTTAATAAAGACTGTTTTCTTTTTTCTAACACACAACAAAATGTGAATGAAAGACAATCAATAAAAATAATATGTTCAAGTTAAAAAGATAGGAGGGAAAAAGCACTAGCATAATCAAAGTCACAACTGCAATTAAGGATATAGCTTATGCTTCCTGTAGGTATCTACAGCTGTTTGTACATAAGCTAAATGGACAAGATTGCTTTTGAGAAGAGAGCCAGTGGATAGAGCTTCAGTCAATAAAACCTGCAGAGCTTGTAAGGTGATGAAATGTGATTGTTTACTTTAAGGTAAGTTAAACAGCTCACTAGTCTCCATTAACTGTTTTCACCTTATCTCTGTTGCCTTTGATGGGAGCTTACATACCTAGATGATGCCTAGGCAGGTCTACTTTAAATACCTACATTTCAGGGCTCTGAATCTCACCTGACTGTTGCTCATGACTTGGCTGAAACCTTTGGTGACAGCAGCTATTGAGGTACTTCTCTGTTGTTGGTCTGTTTTTGTCATTTCACATGATAAAATGTGAGGGTCCTAAAAAGACTGTTACCATTTCAGGAGACAGTGAAAGTGGTAGATGTGACAATGAAGATTTTTTTGGTTTGGATTGTGGTTGTGGTGTGGTTTTTGTTGATTTTGTGTTTTATTGCATTTCTATCAAACTAAGGAATATATCAGGGTTTATTAACACTATAATATATCCTCCCTTTCTGTGTTCATGAATAGGGTTTAGTTTTAATATGTTTTTATCTCGTTTCCTGTATTGTTGTTCTCTTATTTTGGCAAATTATCTTAGTGCCTTTTTTGACTATGGTAAACCTGAGATTTGGTTTCATTCCTTATTTTTTATTAGTTTTTATTTTCCTTAACTTTTAAAATTGTTTTTATGTAATGGTCTGACATTCTGAGATGAATGTTTGTTACTTTTTAAGTTTTGTAATATACAGCTGTACTCAGTAAATTTCCTAGGTCTTCCCTCTCTCCAGTTTCTGAAAAGAGACACCCACAGGAGTTTCAAAAATACTATTTGCATATGAAGATTTAAAATTCATTCCTGTACATGTTCCCTGTGCATGTAAAACTAAGTTTAAATGTTGCAGGATATATTAATGGTCAGTGAATACCAAAAAATAAAAGAGAATACCTAAAACCAGAGAGATCAGAAAATGGACAAAATATTTATTTGATAGATTCTAGTTAAATCTATTACAAGAACCTCTAGCTGACATGTTGCACAGACTATTACAATTTATTTATTTTTTCCTTAAAATGAAAAAATTATCTGTTTATATTTGAATAAGTTCATATTGTTATTAGTCCTCATAGCTATTGCTCTATAGAAATCAAAACTCTGATGGGTTAAAGAGTTTGTCCTTAGCTTAAGTTTTGATATTCAGAAATTATTTCCAGGATTTAGTATCCTTCCTGAGTCTGAGTTTCGGTATGTGACTGAGTTGTTTTTGAAAACACAGCTTGGTGTTTCTCTCCATTTGAGATTGCCACATATGTGTAAATGATCCAAGTTCTATTTAGATGGCAGGCATTTACACTCCACAACAATGGATATCCAAAAAAGCAACGTTTAAGTCTTCTAGGAAAGACTAGTGATTCTGGACTAAAAGGTATAACGTCGGTACTAAAGATAGACTAATTGATAGCATGGATTTTGGCTGTTCTCTATGTGCTTAGTTTAGAATGAAGAATATCTCTTTCTTTTGGTGACAGCCTAGATTGCACAAGCCTCTCTTTTGTAAGCTCTCTAGGTAACCTGAATGTTTTTCCTTGCTTTTCACATGCCACATTAGATTTAAGAGGTTATAGAATACCAGCAGATAAAGGTAACATTATCTGACACTTCTGTTACTGAGAACTTGTGTAGTTGTACCTACAATTGTGTCAAATTATGTTAATTAAACACAGATTATTTTTATCCTGGATATTTCCTGGTATATTAGAAAAAAATAGTGTATACTGTATATTAAGTCCTAGTCCTTCTTGACCACATAGTACAATTTTACACATTATAATATTACATATTTCAGAATCAAAGTCCAGCAGAGTGTATCCTATCACACTGTGACAGAAACTAGAAAAAGTTACATTTTTGAGTTTTTATATATTGGCAAAAAACAATCAGACCAACGGGTGACAATTTCATTGGAGTTCAACATGTATCAGGTTGCAGACAGGTTTTAAAAGGGAACAAAGTTTTGATGGGACTAGTGGATCCATGAGTGGTACTCGCAAAAATTTCCACTACCTCTCAGTGTGGCTAATTTGTCTCATTTAGTCATTGTCACTTACCACTCTCCAGGGAGAAACTCATTGAAAAGAACTGCAGTGAGAAATAAAATTCCTTCCAGCTAAAAAAGTCCTGCATAGATAACACATACACATCTTGACTGGCCTGCCTTGAGAGAAGTGCAAGAAGAAATCTGTTCCTCTTTGTTTCCCATCCTTGAAATACAATGGACTTGATCTAGAATGCCATGGTCAGACTTATTTGTGGTAAAATACAGCTAAGTGTTGAAATACTCAAAGAACTTTGTTCCTAAACATACAAAGATATGCTCAAAAGGTTTTGAAATTTCTTTCTAGGTACATCACTCATTCTGAAATCATAGAATCATAAAATATTTGGAAAGGAACATAAAATAGTTGGAAAGAACCTTTAAGATCATTAAGTCCAACAGTTAATCTAGCACTGCCAAGTCCACCACTAAAACATGTCCCTAAGCATCACAGGGAGTTATTTAAACCCAACCACTTTCCCTGGGAAGCCTGGTCCAACACCTGACAATATTTTCAGTGAAGAAATTTTTCCTAAACCTCACCTGGTTCAACTTGAGGCCATTTCCTCTTCTGCTATTGCTTGTTACTTAGGAAAATAAACCAACACCCACCATGCTACAACTTCCAGGTAGTTGTAGAAAGCAATGAAGTATCCCCTTGAGCATCCTTCTCTTCAGGCTAAACAACCCCTGTTCTCTCAACTGCTCCTTGTAAGACTTGTGCTCTAGACCCTTCACCAGACCCACTCTTGCACCTCGATATCCTTCTTCTAATGAGAAGCCCAAAACTGAACACAGTGCTCAAGATGTGGCCTCACCAGTGACAAGTAGAGGGGAACAATTATGTCTCTAGTCCTGCAGTCCACACTATTTGTGATACAAGCTAAGGATGCTGTTGGCCTCCTTGGCCACCTGGCAACACTGCCCACTCATATTCAGCCACCTGTCGACCAGCAATTCCAGATCTTTTCCACTGGGCAGCTTTCCAGCCACTCTTCCCCAAGCCTGCAGCAGTGCATGAAGTTGTTGTGACCAAAACCCAGGACCCAGCATTTAGCCTTGTCAAACCTCAAAAAACTGGCCTTGGCCCATCGATCCAACCTGTCCAAATCCCTCTATAGAGCCTTCCTACCTTCAAGCAGACCAACACTGACAACCAACTTGGTGGCACTGCAAACTTACTGATCTGCCTTCAATGCCTTCATCTAGATTATTGCAACAGATATTAAAGACAACAGGCCTCTATTTTAAAATATTATTATTCACTTCCTTTCTAAAACGCTTCCTTCATCTTATTTTTATGCTTCTATGCAGAATTCAGTCCTGTACATGTAGGGCAAGAAGGAGATTGAGCAGGTGGTGAGTATTACTTTGCTAAATTTTTACGACTCTCATTTGGGAGAAACCTAGTCCCTGCTTCCAGCTTTATTTCTGATTTCAGTGTTTAATTTCATCCCTGCTGAGTAGAACACTAAAAATACAGATATAATCCTTAAAAAGTGTTGCTAATCTGCTAGACATTTTCCTGAACTTTAATTTAAAGTTGAATTGTATTGCACATAGATATCTTGCTTCAGAAAAGAAGGGAAGGCAATGAGTTTATACATGTTTAATGTAAGGCATTCCTGATGAGCTGAAGCTTCTGTGCTTCTTTAAACAAGGAAGAGTATCATTCCAGAATTGAAAAGCTGTTGTGCCTCACTGAAAGTCAAAGTCCTGCAGGCCATGAATATATATTTTTTCATCAATATGTTCCAGTTTTCTGTAGGTGATGTTGGTAGGCATCCTGTCCTTTACTGCATAAAACAGATTAAGAATATTTTTTCCTGTATTCTCATCGTAACTGGCTGCATATCTAAATGCTCACAGTGTTGGAATGTCAAAGTATGGTTGCTCTGCACAAACCAATAAATCATGTGAATGCAATATCTTCCATACCAAAGGCTACTAATTGTCTACCAAGTCTTTGACCTGTACTGAACAAGTCTGAAACTCAGGTAAGAGTAACTTATCTGTCTGAGACTGTCCTGAATTTCAAGATTAAAATTGTCAGTCATAACAAATGTAGGGTAAAGAGCTGTGCCCATTGATCAGGACACTCTTCTGCTTAGTGAAAGATGACAGACAATGCCTTCAGATAGAGGAGTGTAATGAATGCTGTTCTTTATTTTCCTGCAAAACTTCTTTAAACAGTAATAAAGGAAACAAATAAATGGTTTAATGTGTTTTGCTTTAGTAGCTGCTGAGTTAGCCTTTTGAAGGGAGATTCTGAACACCAAGTGAAGAAAATTCTCTTCTCTGTGACTACTGCTGGGATTCAGGGAGGAACAGAACTTCCTGTATGCTATGGTAAGCACATTGAAAGGTTAAAAAAACCACTCAGCTACTGTGGCTGATGTTGTATATACCCTGTTTGAAATACCTAGTGATTTAGCTGTCTCTAGGCTTTATGTAAGGAATACAGACACCTAAAGGAGCTTTTGATACCACTAAAGTAGGCTTCAATTCTTTATGACTGCTAGGAAACTTTTTTTTTTTTTTTTTTTTTTTTTTTTTTTTTTTTTTTTTTTTTTTTAATTTTATTTTTTTATTACATGACTGCTTGGACCTGAATTCTCTAAATTCTAGAGAAATTAAGAATAGCATATATTAATAAGAAGGCACTTTATTCTCAAGATGCAATTGATGATGTGCAAGTGATACCAAGTGATTCTTAGGCTTCATATTTTGTAGCATTTAACAAATTGAAGGGAAGCTTCTATAGCTGTAAAAAATATTAAGAAATTCCACTTCACAATTTTAGCTCTAAACCTGAAGAACTAATCACAGATCCTGCACAGGTTCTATATTTCTTTTTGTGTCCAATGCCTTGTTGTAGTATTGGGTTTTTTTTCTCTCTGTCCATCACTAGCCCCATAAAAAGACAACTGTAGGAAGCAAACAGAAAACTCTGGTCCTTACTGTACAAGGACCATAATGCTTCAGGGGCCTCACATGTTTCCAGTCTTCAGCTACTCCCTTCATGCTATGACCTCTTACATTTGAATATCTCCAAGTCTTCCTCAGTTTTGATCAGAAAAATTTATTAAGTTAATTTGAGTAAACTTGGAAACTGTGGATTAAATGTGATCTTCCTGTATAATTGAAATTAATACTTTCTTCCTGTAGTGAAGTTCTTTTATTTTAACTTTTCTTTCCTGGTGGAGAAAATATTATTGCAAATGCTGCTTCTAACACAAACACTCACTTTATTTTTATTGATTTCTTTTCAACAAATGGCTAGTCAGTCACTTCTGATAAAACACTTAGTAAGAGTAAATCAGGAAATATTACTTATCCAGTACACTTTGGACAGAATGATGAAGTTCAGTCAGGGTTTCTTGTGAAATTATTAAATCGATAACAGTAGCATAGACTTTTATTCATAATGCAAATACATACATAAAGCACCACAAAAAAAGTACTCTGAAGTATCATGGGCATATCTTGCCATCAGACATATAAAATTCTCCCTGATTTTAGTAAAAATGTTGATGTGTCTCACGGCAATATGAGGAATTCCCTAAGAAGAATTTAAAAGATAAGTATTTTTCCTCAAACAGAAGATTCAGCTTTTATTTCATAATCTGAAACTCTTTACAGACATGATATTTTTAGAAAAGCTATAGCTTTCAGAAAAACTCAAAAAACTCTTTTCAGTAGCTATTTAAGTTTGTTGGTCACTTCTAGAAATTCACCATGATGCCAGTATGAAATTGCAAGGCTAAGCATTAACGAATATACCTCCCAATATATGTAACTCCAGGCTTACAGTTTAGTGAAGAATGGAAGGGTCCTAGGGGCTAGAAATTCATTATGTGTCTAGAAAACATCAAAGCAAAAAAAGTTAGGACTGAATTAGTGGCTGGAGAATTAATCCAGCAAAATCCCTAAGTGCTGCTATAATATTATGGTTGTGAAGTAAGCCATTTAATGTTAAAAAATGAGTATGCACTTCAGTGATTTTCTTGACCATGGAGAAAAATAAAAAAAAAAAGTCCATGTTTTCATGGTTAAAAGATAATAACAAATTAAACTTGGACTACTGTGTTGCTTAGGGGAATCTCTCAATTTTTCATTCCTTTGATATAGGTGTTAAGTGAGATTTTTTTTACACATGGCAACATCAAGACCAAAGTCATCTTTCAGAAATTGTTACAGATGGAATATGGCAATTGTCTTCCCCCCCACACACACATTAATTCTATCTGGATTTATATCATATCATTACAGTGCATCAGCTCCTACCAGTGAGGTCAGACAACTGCAACCTCCCTGTTTAAAAAACAAAACAAGTTTCTTAAATTAAGTGAAACACCAGCGTTATATACTAGGTAACCAACACAGATATTACAACTGTTCCCCTTTTTGTATTGGTCAGGAATTGCACTACATATTCTTGGCTTTGCATTCCATGGTGCTTGTAGAAAAGAGTGTTTAAAATAACAGCTACAAGAGCAAAAAGAAAGGAAATATGTTTTTATACCGTGTAGTTAATTTATGAAGCTACTCATCACAGAACATTTTGCGTGGGGAAAGTGTTCATGTTTCAAATACAAAGACACTGGTTTTGCTTTAACAACCAGTAGCAAAAACTGCTCAAAATTTCAGGAATATTCTGTCAAAACACTGGCCTTACACCCTTTCTTAGATATTCATAAATTATTATGGTCAGATAAAGAAGTTTAGGATAGAATGATCTCTGGACAAAATCACTGTAATCATTCCTACATTATGTTGTTTACCTAAGTTAGTCAGTCTATGCAGCTAAATTTATCAGAACACATACCACTGATGACATCAATTTAAGGTAAATCTAATTGTAGTGTTCCCTAATTGTGAATACTTAACTTTGCAATCTTAATAATCTGTATTTAAAGTATTATTTTGCTTTTAGTGTTCTGTTGTAGTTTTTATTTTTGTTTTGGTTTTGTTTTGGTTTTAAATTCCTGAATATAAAATAAAGAAATGGAAAAGAAATCAAAAAGAGATTGTGCCAGTCTTGACACATTTCCCATGTGTTGTGGTTTAACCCCAGCTGACAACTAAGCACCACACAACCACTCTTTTCTCCCCCCTGGTGGGATGAGGAAGAGAACTGGAAGTGTAAAAGTGAGAAAACTCTCATGATAAAGAAAGTTTTATAAGTAAAGCAAAAGCTGCACACACAGGCAAAGCAAAACAAGGAATTCATTCACCACCTCCAATCAGCAGGCAGGTGTTCAGTCATCACCAGGAAAGCTGGGCTCCATCACATGTAACCATTACTTGGGAAGACAAACACCATCACTCCGAATGTCACACCTTCCCCCTTCTTTCCCCAGCTTTATATGCTGATCATGACATCATATGGTATGGAATATCCCTTAGGTCAGTTGAGGTCAATTGTCCTGGCTGTGTCCCCTCCCAAATTCTTTTGCACCCCCAGCCTACTGACTGATGTGAGAATAACAAATACAATTTCTATTACCAGGAGTTTACTCAACTACATTAGTGTTCTGAAATATGGAATGACATTATTTCGAAAAAGTGCTCCATTAGTATCATATTTGTTGTCACTATTTTATCAGTCTAGGTTATGTAGAAAGATAAATATATTTACAACATTAAAACTGCATATTTGTGAGATCAACTGTCATATTTCCTTCTATTTCTTGACAGAAACATAGTCAAGTTTGCAATGTACTTTATTAATGTTAAAGTATGCTTTGCATGACAGCTATTCTTGTCAATCACCATAATGACAAATCTAACAAACTTTAAATCCATCATGTAGTTTAAAATGTAAGGTCTCATTTTACATGTTTTAACTCTCAGTAATGAGAAAGCTACATAAGACTCTTCACTGTTCTAAGAATTAAGATGTAAATTGGTTTTGTAACACAGTAATGTTATAATCAATAGGGATTTCTCAGTCCTTAATTTCAGCTGGTACTTGCTGGCACTGAGGCAACTAAGTTGCTTCTATTAAAGCAGCAAGCAACATTCAGATTTTAAAAAGTGTTGAGACAGTGTAATTACAAGCCAAAAAAGGTTCATTCATTCTGCTTCTGTGTTTTATTTCTAGTTACATCAATGCCATCATGCTGTCCCCTAAGACATGACATTCTATTTGTACCCAAAGCATGTAAACTAGAACCTACTTATGCAGTATATCTTATTAATGTGCATACTACATCTGTTTCTGCAAAGGAACATTTGCAAATTGTGTAACTGGGCATATCTGACTAATTCTCCACACTCATAATTGTCTGATAATAGAAAAGGATGAACTTTTAAAAACTTTTTTGTCTCCTTTTATAGTCAGACATAATTTTATGATGCTTCTTCATTTTTATACATATTCAAGAGGGATAGCTGGTAGAAATCCTGCTTATAAGTGCATAAAGAGCTGCTCTAATAAAGCTGCATATATTTTGTTGTCTAGAGAGGAATAAACACAGACTCTGATAGTATGTGGAGTTACAAGATCTTCCAAAGTATATGATAGTTATTATTAACTGTTCAAGATTATCAAGCAGAATATTTGGGAAATCCCTATTGCGCAAAAGCCTACTCCTCCCTAGATATATTCAACAACTTTCATGACAGTGGTGGTTGCACCTGCATGCAACAAGTCCTTCTGGAGTATGAGGGACACACCTGCCACACTGATTGTGCAAACCAGGATACAGAAGGTTTTACCTTTGTAGAATTCTGACAAAGTGTAAAGCCTTTCAAGAATTTAAGACTAATTAATTAATTGGTTTTTGTATTTCACTGAGTATATAAAAATTTTTTTTAAACAGCTCATATTCAAAAGTATGTATACAATGCACTGGTTTGCATTGTACCATATGAAATAAAAAAAAGAAAAAAAAAAAAAAATTCTGTCACTAACTTTGTAATTTCCTTTCCAAAGTCTTTTACATCTTTCTTCGATTTTAGGCATTTTTCCCTCTTCAGAATCCTTGAAGTTCACAAATTTAAAATAAAACACAACCAGTGGAGGAATATAAGCAGGACTTGTTAGATAAATGTTGCTTTTCTCCTTTTATTAAAGAAACCAACCAACCAAACAAAAAACAACAAAATAAATTCCCCAAAACAAATAATCAAAAAACAAAACAACAAAAGAACAGCCCAAAAGTTACTTACATATGAAAGAGTTTCATGTACTGACATAATTCTGATTCTGTATGGACTGAAAGCTTTTGAGAATGTGTAACAAATTTTACTTGGGCAAGGTATGGAAATGTGCTAATTAAATGGCAAAAGATACTTAGTGAATCTAACAGAACCAAAATACATGTTTAGAGAAAACCTATTAATCTAAACATTCACAAATAAAAATAATCATGTTGGAAGTTAGTATTCTTTGTGTAACGTACACTGAGTTCTGTTATTAATAATAGCTTTTCATTTCATCAGCAACACTGAGCTTGTGTTACAAGATCACAATACCTGATCCTGCAATACGATCCTCATGGGAAAGGAGGAAAGAGGCAAAAAAGGAAAGGTGATTTTGCTTCTTCAGTCAGTGAACTTGACTGAAGGCAATAGCTTAACATGGGTGCAAAGGCAGGCAAGAAATACATGATTATATGTCACTAGGAGATAAAAATCCAGCCACTATGAAAACTGGATATGAGGAGCTATAGTATAAAGTAATCCATCAACTATTTCAGTCATAAGCAAACAGATTTAAGTTCCTTCTGGTCTTCCTATGTGCAAAGAACAGGAGGGAACTAATTGAGTTTTTCTTCTTTACTTTTACTGCTGAGTAATTCCACCATTTTTGTACTACTAGTTAGTTACATAGAACGTATTCAATGCAAAATGTATTGTATGACAATATTTCTTTGTTGTATTTCATATTTAAACATACTTAAATGTACAAAAAGTGATCTGTTATAAATTTTCTTTATTCTCTATTCATAGGTATCCCTGTGCAGATGCCTACTTTCTTCTTTCTTGTGTATTTATTTTGTGTTATGCAAAAAAATCACTGTATTTCTTAGAGATCATTATGGATAGCTTTTCTCCAATGACAATGAAAAGATTTTTAAGAAGAGTTTGGAATCAGGGATGGAGTTGACTTTGGAAATAAGTTTCAAGAACCTCGTGTACGCATAATGTGGAGTATAAAATAAACAAGCTGCTGAAGTCGGTGGAAGTGCCAGATACTTACTATCTATGTGGATTCACATTTAGTGCCCCACCCTTTTATTCTTTGTCATTCTCTGTGTTTGCATCATATCTCAATGTAGCATCATCTGTGAGTTTCATAATGTGATATTTGAACTCCTTTCTAAATTATTAATGAAGATGTCAGATAAAGAAGGCTGAAAGCTTCTATACTAGTATGCCCCTAGACATCTTTCCCTATCTGATAAGTTGTCGTTCATCATTAACTACTGTTTATGGCTATTGAGCTACTTTTCATGCTATATCATACGGTTTGTATCCACGGAAATTTGATTTTTCAGAGCAATATTTCACGAGACTATCAAATGCTTTTCTAAGATGTGGATTTATTATGTTTGCAGAACTGCATTCCAGTCAATCACCTTGTATTTTATTTCACAAAAAAAAAAAAAAAAAAAAAAAAATTGTTTTCCCTGAAAAAAAGAACTCAATTTTTATTAGACAACATTGATTACTTTTCATGCTTTCATTATCCTCACTTATTTCAGTAGTGAAGGTATGCAGGAGTAAGAATCCTAAAAGGCCTCATGCCTATAGTTGACTTTCAAATTGTTTAACAGTTCCTTATATTCTCATTTTCCCTTAGTCTAACTGAAGAGATTCATCCATTTAAAAACTGACATTTTTAAGTTAATACATAGGACATCAGATATCCTTTCTAGTGCTGAATGTTAGAAGATGCTTTCATTTTTAAAGCTGTTTATTTCTGTTTTAAACATTCTGATTATTTCATTTTAAAGCTGTTTATTATTATTTTTTCAAGCAAGACTTGGACAGGTTGGAGAACTGGGCAGGGCAGAACCAAATGAGGTTTAACAAGGATAAACGTAGAGTCCTGCATCTAGGTAAGAATAATAAATTACACCAGTACAGACTGGGAGGTGATCTGCTGGTGAGCAGTCTTGTGGAGAAAGATTTGGGAGTCCTGGTGGACAACAAGTTCTCCATGGAGCAGCAATGTGCCCTTGTGGCCAGGAAGGCCAATGGTATCCTAGGGTGTATCAAGAGGAGCGTGTCCAGCAGATCGAGGGAGGTTCTCCTCCCCCTCTACTCTGCATTGGTGAGATCTCACCTGGAGTATTGTGTCCAGTTCTGGTCTCCCCAGTTCAAGAGAGACAGGGATCTGCTTGAGATCCCTGCTACAAGGATGATTAAGGGACTGGAGCACATGCCTTATGAGGAGAGGCTGAGACACCTGGGGCTCTTTAGTCTGGAAAAGAGAAGACTGAGAGGGGATTTGATAAATGTTTATAAATATATGAGGGCTGTGGTGGGTTGACCCTGGAACGGCACCAGGTGCCCACCAATCCCTTCTATCACTCCCCCCGACCCCCTTCAACACGGCACGCAGGGAGAGAATAAGATGCAAAGCAAAGGGGTGTGGGTTATGATAGATAAGATGTTATTTTCTACTTCCCGTCCACAAGCGATGTTGGGCCAAGTCCAGGAAGCAGGGCTCCAGGAACACGTAGCAGCCGCTTGGAGGACAAAGCAGAATGCCCCCCCATCCTCCTCCTGCCCTCTCCCTTTATAGTTGAGCTGATGTCATATGGTATGGAATATCCCACTGGTCAGCTCAGGTTGGCTGTATTTTTCCCCCATCCTGCCCCCCATCGTCTGGTGCTGTGCGAGCACTGGCAGTCATAACACGGGTGTGTTATCAACACCCTCCAGCTCCCAGTGCTGCAGCATGAGGGCTGGGTGGGGAAAAGCAGCTGAGCCAGACCCACTACAGGGCTAAGTGTCAAGAGGAAAGGGACAGCCTCTTCTCACTCGTGCCTTGTGATAGGACTAGGGGGAATGGATATAAGCTGGGGCACAAGAGGTTCCACCTGAACATGAGGAGGAACTTCTTTACAGTAAGGGTCACAGAGCACTGGAACAGGCTGCCCAGAGAGGTTGTGGAGTCTCCTTCTCTGGAGATTTTCAAAACTCGCCTAGATGCATTCCTGAGTGACCTGTGTTCAGGTAGATTAGGTTGTAGGGTAGATTGTATGATCCTGCCCTGGCAGGGGGTTTGAACTCGAAAATCTCCAAGGTCCCTTTCAACCCCTAACACTCTGTGATTCTGTGATTCTGTGATTCTGTATCACCTGTATAGGTAACTTTAGAACACTGATATATATTTAGAACACCAATTATATTTAATGACACTGCAATTAAATAGATGATCATGTGGACTGTCATATAACATTCTGCATTTTCCTTTCTGTCCCTCTTGAATGACCTTTCAAGACAATAACTTGTTTTCATTTGTATCATTAAAAAATCAGTACTAACATGTTTTGTAGAAACTATAACTAGTTTCAGGGTGATAATACTGTTAAAACTGAAAGCAGATTAAACACTGTATGCAGTGGTAACTCTATATTTCTGTACTTGTGCTGGTTTTTTCAACAACACTAGATGTTGGTTTTTTTTTTAATCTAATACAATTAATTTCTTTATGAAATACACAAAAGGTAATAGTATATATTATAAAAATGTGATTTTATTATCTTATTGCAACAGTGCTACTTCTACCTTCCAATTCAAACCAGATATAATACAAACTTGGAGATCAAATTATTCCTACTCAGCTTGAGACTTAATATCTGAATTAGGAGCCTAGTCAGCATAAGTTCACCCTCTAGTTAATGAAAAAAGGTAGAGAGGTCCCTTCAAGAAGGTACTTTTATCTCATGTGTGATATGAACTGCTTCTTCAATGTGCTTATCTCTCCCCATTGATGACAAAGGGAGTCTAAGCTGACTAGGCTGCACAGTTAGCTTCTGCAATCAGACAGGAATATTTTCTGATCTGTAGTATCTTTTATTCTAAAGAATCATCAGGCTTTTAAGAGGAATGCCTGGGGTCTGTGTACTGCAGCACTGCCCAGTGAAGGTAGTACAGTGGTTCTGCATGCTGGCCTTCCCCTTTGCTTCTGACCTTGGGCTTCTTGGGGCTTCAAAGAAGTTGTCTATTAGGTAACTATTCTCCAGGGGCTTCTCCATCTGACATCTCAAGCTCTTTCTGTTCTTCCTCTGATTTTAATTCTTCTGCATGCCTTGTACTTGGATGAGAGTATTTTTATGTTCCCCATCTCATACGAAGATCTCTTTAGCTCCTGGTCAATTCCTCACTAAGAAATGCCAAGACTCAGGATAGAAACTATAGTGTATTAACTGGAACATACGTAATACCAAATTAGCCAGAGCCTTGAGAACTTTTGTAGCAATACTTCATTGTTTCCTTTGTCCTTTTTTTTTTTTTTTTTTAGTTTTGTTTCTCCATTTCTGTGAAATGCCGTCTTTCTTTTGGCATGTTATGTGGTGGCAGAGAAGTTAATAGCTGAGAAGAAAAGCAGAGCGTGAGTACTGTTGCGTTCAAAAGTGCTTTCAAAATGAGTGCATACTAGCTGAACCTCACAGCTTGTTGGTTTTGGATAACTTGTTTAGGGGGCTACTGTGGCTAAAAAAAGCAACATAGAGAACAGGAAAGTGGCAGTAACAGCAGTTTCTCTTTTCATTTCCAGTCATGGGGAGGCATTTATGATAATTACCAGCAAAGTGGAAAACCCAGCTGGAATTCTGAGTAATTTCTTTTTTCTGTACTTTATCTTTATTAAATTGTTATATTTCCACTAGATTTTTGCTGGCATTAGGCATAACAAGAGAGAGCAAAAAGGACAAAAGTGAAAATTGTCGCAGTGGGATGCCTGAAGTTGCGTTCCTTAATCTTCATCTGGGCACCCAAGTAAAAGCAAAGCAATTTTGAAAAGTGTTGAGAACCTTTAAGCTCTGTTGTCTGCTATAAATGTAATAGATCAGAAACATCCCTGAAAATCAGACTATTAGATTTACTTATCTCTAAAATGTGGTATAGAATTGTAGCTTACAATATATAGGTTTATAAAATTGTGGTCGGCTTCTTTTGATTCCTTGTATTTAGCTAAATCTTAATGACTTTTCTTCTTTTCTTAATGTTGATCCTTTACTACAACAATAAAAATCTCAAGCAGAATATAGATGACAGGTACTAAGTGAATATAGCTAGTTTATTGAAATTACCACTAAGGCAAGGGTAAATATATTAACTAATGTAAATGCTTCGTTATCAGAAAAAAGGTCAACACAATACTGCGCATAATTAATGTTTTAAAAGAGCTTCATCTAGATTGCCAAAAAGTGTACTTTTTTGCCATGAGAACTAGTCTTTCTAAACATAGTTGGCTTCCACTTAATGAAGGTATCCTCATTTTCTGGTGTTTTTACTATTCAGTTCCCTAAACACATTTGTAATGAGAGAGTATTAGTCATAATCATTTAATGAAGCTATGCAGGTTTTTTTTTTTTCTTTTGCCCCAAAGCTTTTCAAAGGTCTTGATATGCCCTTGGCACCAAAACTGGGAGAATAATACTTTATAAAAGCTCTCGGAGAATTCAAAACTTAATGAAAGATTTGTCCAGCTATATTATAAATTCACATAGAGCAGATATTTAACTGTACCTCTGAAACTATATCATACTTGTGCTATTGGAATGAAAACATTTTCAGTGACCCATGGTTCTGCATGATTGCATTTGTATTTAATCTCAAAAGTACAAACCAGTGGGATAGCAGAACATTACATGAAGATCAATTAATAGGCCCCTTAGATAAGCTTTCATTTGCCGCAACTACTGATGGAGACTCTACAACCCATCCACCAGGATGGCTGGTAGCATGAGGCTCCAACAGAAAATAATGTTCAAAACTAAAATGATGAACTTTTCCCTCCACTTGGTTATTCTGACATGTGGACAACCTTACAGGTGTCTTTGTTATTACACTGGTTTATAATGACCTCTGAAACCTCTAGATTGTACTGAAATTTAGGCAAACTGATATGAGTAGGAGGGAAGAGTCTTTATTTGCTGATATTATATATTAGGATTATAAGACTTGGCTAGGAGGGTGACACTTCACTTAGCTTTTGGGACATTGTTTGCTTCCTTTTTCACATTTATTATTAAGAATATTGAGAGACACTGAGCAACCCAAAAAAAAAGTCTAATAAAGTTTACTCGAATGTCAGATGAATTGAGTACACACTTGATAACATGTATCTGGGCCAAGCACAAACTGAACAGATTCTGGAATTTTCTAGTTGCTACCAGGGAAAAGTGAATAATATACCTGCAATAAATCTTAGATTTTTAGTAAATTTGTTATTTCTGACTATTGCCTCATATTGCTTTTTCACTTAAGAAATTTTTGGTTTCTTGGGGTTTTTTGGTTTGTGTTTTTTTTTTTTCATTACAGAACAATACTAATGAATATACTGGGGCGGGGGGAGGGAACACAAACAAAAAAAACCCAACAGCCAAAACCCCAAAATAATCCAAACTCTCAGCAATGTTTGAATAAATTCTCCTGATTATTAACTGCAGTAAAATCAAAAAACATTGTGGGAAAATGTCTTGTGGGTACTGAACTTACTTCACAGCATGACAACTTGATCTCATCTTATATTCAGTGAAGTTTGCGCAAACATTACTAATATCCCAGAAGCATTCAGCTGTTACTTTTTCTCAAGACTTAAAATTTTTTTTTTTTTTTTTTTTTATAATTCCAAACAATGGAGGTAAGAGGGAATTATTATCTGAAGGAACTAAAAGTATTTGGTGGATACTCAGCATCAAGGCATGAGGATAGATGAAATGGTTATGTTTAACTTAGAACTCATTTGAAAACTATGTTCCAATTTTATAGCATATCTTATCCTGTGAGAAGCATGTTTTTCATTGCTAAAACTTCTGGTTTGCCGTTGTATATCTTTTTCTTCACCTCCTAAACATAAGGAATAAATATTTTTATCCTTTCTATGTTTGAATTTATGAGAAGTACTTATTTTTCCATGTTTTTTATTTTTCCATAATCTAAATTAATAGAAAAACTCATCTTGAAAACAAAATACCACCACATTTTCCTATCTTCTGTTAAGATATTTTTCTCCTATGTCTCAGGTTACTGGTACACACTTTTAGTGCTTAATAGATAGGTTTGATAAAAAAAAGAAACTGAGAAATAAGATTATTTTATTTTACATGTGTTTTTAGGGCAAGAGGAAGAAACTGTTTACCTTTGAATTGACTTACATAAAAAGGTAAAATACTGCTTTTCCCTTGTATTCTCCAGTTACAAATAGCAACTGTGACTCCTTTTAAGGTGATAGGGAAAATACACCCACATTTACTAAGAGTGTATCTGATTTTAAGTATTTCTCTTTATAATTATACAACAGAAGATCCATCTTGAAACAGTTCTCTTGAGAACAGATGATAAATATTTTTGTATTATGTTTACTTTCTTAGTATGGTAAGCCAGGTGTTATTTCTTACTGAAAGTTCTACAGATAACTATGAATGTAAAATATGCACATAAAAAGTATCTGTAGGTGCCTTTCTAAACCTCTTATTCTGTCTTCTTTCAGGTGGACAAATGTAATAGCTGTTTGCCTATCAGTCTTCCATTTTTATTTGTAATTCCATACAATGAGAAATTAAAGATCTTCAAGCCTTCTTTTCCAAGCTATTTAAATAAGAGAATAACTTCCAGAACCAGTGATCAGACTTTTAATGATATCTCAAGAACATCATTACTTTGTCAGAGTTATGCCAGAAGGATTAACCAGCAACTATTATTCATGGCTCAGGAATGTAGAAATTCCCAAGGTGACATTTTCTGTTTGGGGGAGGTCTATATATATTTTAAGAATTTTTTACGTTTTATGCAAATTCAATTTAAACATTCAATGGAAAAAATAATCACAATGAATAAATTATTGGGGTGACACGTTACTAATCTACAGAACATGCTTTACTGTTGTTCATCATGAAATTCAAAGCTTTGGTCCTGATGAATTCCTGATAATTCTGAGCTTTGTCTTTAGTGTGCTCAAAATGTAATTCCACAAATTACATTTTCATTTCATTCATTTGATTCAGTATGTAGAAATATCTACTGGACAAAGAGGAATGTTTTGGTTGATTGGTTTGTTGGTTTTTTTCTGTGTTATGTTTTGTTTGAGATAGGTCGATTCAGGTTAGACATTAGGAAGAATTTCTTCACCATGAGGGTGGTGAGACACTGGAACAGGTTGCCCAGAGAGGTGGTGGAAGCCCCATCCTTGGAAGTTTTTAAGACCAGGCTGGATGGGGCTCTGAGCAACCTGCTCTAGTGGCAGGTGTCCCTGCCCATGGCAAGGGAGTTGGTTGACCTTTAAGGTCCTTTCCAACCCTGACAATTCTATGATTCGATTCTACTTCTATTCTATTCTACTTCTATCCTATTCTATTCTATTCTATTCTATTCTATTCTATTCTGGTTTAGAATTATGAATGCGTTATTTAGGTGCTTAATTTTGGCATGAGGTCTAAAAAGAAGAAAACATCTTAAAGGATAGCAATATTGTTTGATTCACATGACTCACTTTGAGTGATGCATCCAGTTGGTGTGCGGTGGCCAGTGGTGTACCCCAGGGATCAGTACTGGGCCCAGTCCTATATAACATCTTTATTGATGAAGTGGATGTTGGGATTGAATCTACTGAGCGTACTCAGCACTGGTGAGGCCTCACCTCTAGTACTGTGTACAGTTCTCAGCCCCACACTTAAGAAGGATATTGAGGTGCCAGAGTGCGTCCAGAGGAGAGCAATGAGGCTGGTGAAGGGATTAGAAGGAAAGGACTTTGAGGAGAGGCTGAGGGAGCTGGGATTGTTTAGCCTGGAGAAGAGGAGACTCAGGGGGAACCTTGTCACTCTCTACAACTCCCTGAAGGGAGGTTGTAGTCAGGTGGGGGTCGGGCTCTTCTCACAGGCAGCTAGTGACAGGATGAGAAGGTATGGCCTGAAGCTGCACTGGGAGGGGGGGGGGGGGGGGTTAGGTTGGGTATCAGGAAGCACTTCCTGAGAGAGAGGGTGATCAAGCATTGGAATGGACTGCCCAGGGAGGTGGTGGAGTCACCATCCCTGGATGTGTTTAACGAAAGTCTGGATGTGGCACTTAGTGCCATGGTCTAGCTGATGTAGCAGTGTTGGGTCATAGGCTGGACTTGATGATCTCAGAGGTCTTTTCCAGCTTCAGTAATTCTGTGATACTGTGATTTAGTTCATCCTGACAGAAGTCTTGTGACTCATCAGCTGGTTTGCTGTGTCTGCTTTGTTGGCTCCATTGGGAATTATATATTACGTTTAGACACTTAGATTTGCATGTCTTCCACATCAGCTACCTGAATCAGTACAAAGTAACGTAGAAGATCCTTATAAAACTCTCTGGTCCCAGTTTAAGTGGACTGGCTCTCATTCCTTATTCGTAAACAACTTCAGTTTTGATGTTGTGTGTTGCTGTTGCTCTTCTACCATTGGGCTTTTGAGGGGTTTGGGTTTTTTTGCCTATTTGAATGATCACAGTGAACAGAAGTAGGCACAAGCTTTGGATAGTTGAAAAGTACTGTTTGGTTCAGAATGCAGAGGCAATCTTCTACAAACTCTTTATAGTTGAATGAATACGTGCATTGTCTACATTGATCCTATTTTGCTTGCAGACTCCACCTTTCCTCTTTTCAAGCCTCAAGTCTCTGAGTCCATAATTCAGAAGTGTCAAGCTAAACATGAAGGATGATGGTTTATTAAGTTTCCAAAATGCATTCCATATGTAACAGACCTGCTGAAAATAGTGAGAGCAGTTACTTGAAGAAAGGATCTTGCTTGTCCTATTCAATCATGACTGCAATAGCTACAGGCAATTGCTTTGCCTTTTGGCCAGTCTGAATTATCGACTGGATTAGTAGATTGGGTGCAAGTTAAGGAACCTTCTTCTTTCAATATTTCTGTAAAATGGCAAGTGCAATTATCTACTGTGGCTGTGGTCATTTCAATAAAAAATAAGGTTAAATAAAATTAAGATTGTTCAGTCCCCGAACAGAAAAGACCAATGAAATTCACAGCTGGACTAAACGCTTCATTTAGCCCATGCTACAAATGGAGAAAAATGAACTAATGGTAGAGTTAAAACAGTATGTCAGATTTAAGTCTCCCACACATTGTCAATTTGGAATTAGAAGAATTTTATATTGCTTTAGTATACATTTTTTTATTTGACAGTAAACAGAATGCTGTTGTTTCAAGACTTTTTTTTTTAACACACCCCCCCCGCCCCCCCACCTTTGTGAAGCAGGATTAAAACCCATATTTCCTGTCCTGGAAGACATAAAAGCAGGAACATGTATATTATTTAGCTCTTTCCTCAACTTGACATCTGCCATCATTCTTGACACTGGAATCAACTCATGATAATTACAGTTTTTTGTTTGGTTTTGCTTTCAGTAAAAAAACCCTAAAAATTAAACCAGAACTAAAGTCACTGCAGTTTCTTATTTCAGTATTTAATTATATGTATCAAATATTAAATATAATTTTAAAAAATAGCTCATAGTTTACCTGACAGGTACAACCTGACAAGTAAATACTGGGTTAAAAAGTTTATTTCATTTGCCACCTAAAAGAAAAAGAACAGAAAAAAAAAAATTTAGATGCTATAGCAGCTCCATTTATGTTCTCCACTAAAAATTACCACATTCATCACAGCAACTGAGTTACTGCAGTTATTTACCCATTAATTATGAGAAAATAGTCATGTAGAATCTCATATTGTATTGTAGATGCTGATTTATATTTATTATTTAATGGTGATTGCCATGTCAAAATTAGTTGCTTAAGATCTTTTACAGCTAAAACAAAGATTGTGAGCATTCTACAAATCAGCTGTAAACATAGTTGAAACATCTGCTTTCATAGATTTAGTTGAGTTTGTGACTGCTTTGTGTCACTGGAGCTACACAAAGCAGCCAGGGTATAACAGTAAATCTGACCTTTGATTTTCATAGTCTACTTTATGTTTATATTGTTTCCTATCTTGAGTATCTGAGCAACTTCTGTGGCATGTGAATGACAACATCCTGTCTCAGACACTTTGTATGCAGGGTACTTAAGACTTATTTTTATACCCATGCTTTTCTCCCTTGCCTTTGTCTTTCCTTTCTGAGGATTATATCACCACACATTACATAAGGCTTGTTTGGAAAGTTCTAAGAAAGTACCTTCCAAGTATGTGTGATGTATGATCTGCAGATCATTTTAATGCATTAAGAGGACTAATAATGAAAGATGAATTATTTGATATGTAATTACTTAAAAAAGACCTAATAGTCTACTCAAATATAAACAGATAAAACCTAAAAACATCAGAGGAAAAAGAAAGATATCCTTTATAATGAATATTCTACTTAGAAAACATCATGAGGAAGTGGAAATATTCTCACTAGCACCATAAACAGTAACTATGAACCAGACCAGAGGGAATTTGGTTCCGAAGGGATCTGGACAATCTCTGCAGCAACTTTGCAAAGAATTTTCCTGAAAGGGAAGTCTTCCATTAGAAGTAACAGCTCTGAATATAATTCTGAAAAATTTAGCAAATTATGAATCTTAGATGATTAAAAACTGGTTTCACAAAGTTGAGCAATACCCTCATTGGTACCCATGTGTTACTGGGAAAATCCCACCTTCAAAATTATTGGATTTATAGTAACTTCCACAGACTGTGAGCTTCAAAAATTAGCTTCATCTAAAATTGATAAAACTGCTTAATGACTCAGTTTCTCATTCACTATCTTTCTTGTTTTCCCAGACAAATACATAGGGAAATTATTTAGAATCATAGAATAGCTCAAGTTGGAAGGGACCTGTAAAGGTCATTGAGTCCACGTCTTTCCTCCTCACAGGACTACTTAAACCAAGTGATTAAGAATGTAATCCAGATGCTCTTTGACAGTCTTGGTGCCATGACCACTTCCCTGGGGAACCTGTTCCAACACTTATTTGTAAGACTAAAAAGATCACAGAATCACAGAATGGTAGGGGTTGGAAGGGACCTCTGGAGATCATCAAGTCCAACCACAACTCTGCTAGAGCAGGATCACCTGGAGCAGGTTACACAGGACTGAATCCAGATGGTTTTTGAATAACTCCAGAGAAGGAGACCTCACAATCTCTTGGGGCAGCCATTTCCAGTGCTCCGTCACTCTCACAGTGAAAAGATTTTTCCTTATGTTCATATGGAACTTTCCATGTTCCAGTTTGTGATGGTTGCCCTTTCTCCTGTCAGTGGACATCACTGAAAAGAGCCCTGTCCTCTGGACACCTACTTTTTAGATATTTATAAACATTGATAATAATCCCTCTCAGGTTTCTCTTCACCAGGGTAAAGGGTAAAGAGACCCAGGTCTCTCAGCCTTCCTTGTAAGAGAGATGTTCTAGTCCCTTAATCATCCTTGTAGCTCCCTGTTGGACTCTCTCCAGTAGTTCCCCCACTCTTGAACTGGGGACCACAGAACTGGACACAATACTGCAGATGTGACTTCACTAGGGCAGATTAGAGGGGGAGGAGAACTTCCCTTGACCTGATGGCTGTACTCTTTTTACTGCACCTCGGGATACCATTGGCCTTCTTGGCTAAGGTGACCACTTCAGACCCTTACACTCATAAAGGAGTGTAGTCAGAGAAACAGATGTGCTTTTTGGATAGGTTTAAGGACTTTAAAATTCAGTTAAATGGACAAATCATGCCTATCTAATTATAATTTTATGAACCCTTTCACAGAAAAAACCTAAGGTGATTTTCTTTATTCTGCTTCTCCCTTTTAATGATTCTGTATATGTTCCTGTGGTTAAGCATAGGCATAACATTCCTTGTAAGAGATGGAAATAAGTATACTTGGTTTAGAACCACTTGTGAAGAGATTCTGAAGTCCTTCTGTTGCCAATTTTATCACTAAATACTATTTACAGCTTGTCAGGCAAAATTATAATAATCTTAAAGTGATCACAATGTTGAATAATATCCTTTGCCTTGTGGAAAAGTGGGTAATATAATACTTTAAGTACTGGAACATAAAAGATATCAAAGAATTAAATTAGGTTCAAAATAATATAAAATATTCTCTCTAAATTTCCATTCCGAGGCTCAATGTTCAATGGGAATTTTCTTCAAATGGGTTTTCTGATTTTATTCTTTTCACCAGTCTCTTCTTTTTATTTTCCTCTTGATATTAAAACAGTTCCTCAGCTGAATCAGATTCTTCTGGTTAGTAACCTACCATGCATTCTCTAGGAGGGATTTAGCTGGGTGTAGTAAAGCATATTGTTATGAGCTGTTTCTGAAATTCTGATAAATTACACATTACCAAAGTAGGTGTTGCAGGACTGTTCTCTATGTTGAGATTCCCTGATTCCAGATTTTCTGCAGTTGGAGCTAACTTGAATGTTTTTTACCATGATATATATTTTTTTACCACATCTAACACCCAAAGAAAAGTTTAAGAAGAAAGGTGATGGGCTATAGTTAATGGGCAGAGTAGCCTGAGCAGGCTGAAAGTCTCCAAGCTGGTGAAATACAGATTTGATCGATGGACAATTCAATGATCAATGGACAATTCAATGGATAAAGAACTGGCTCAAAGAGTGGCTGTCAGTGGGTTCGTATCCAAGCGGAGACCAGTGACAAGTGGAGTCCCTCAAAGATCAGTACTGGGACCAATATTGTTTAACATCTTTGTCAGAGACATGGACAGTGGCATTGAGTGCACCCTCAGCAAGTTTGCCGACGACATTAAACTGTGTGGGACGGCTGAAACACTGGAGGGAAGGGATGCCATCCAGAGGGATCTTGACAGGCTGGAGAGGTGGGCCCATGCCAATCTCATGAAGTTCAACAAGGCCAAATGCAAGGTCCTCCATCTGGGTCGGAGCAATCCCAAGCACCAACATAGGCTGGGCAGTGCCTGGCTTGAGAGCATCTGTGAAGAAAAGGATTTGGGAGTGCTGGTGGATGAGAAGCTCAACATGAGCCATCAATGTGCTCTGCAGCCCAGAGGGCCAGTTGTATCCTGGGCTGCATCAAGAGAAGCGTGGCTAGCAGGTTGAGGGAAGTGATTCTCCCCCTCTGCTCCACTCTTGTGAGGCCTCACCTGGAGTACTGCATCCAGTTCTGGAGCATCTATTACAGGAAGGACAGGGACATGCTGGAATGTGTCCAGAGAAGGGCCACGAGGATGATCAGAGGGCTGGAGCACCTCTCCTGTGAGGGCAGACTGAGAGAGTTGGGTTCTTCAGTCTGGAAAAGAGAAGGCTCCAGGGAGACTTTATTGTGGCCTTCCAGTATCTGAAGGGGGCTACAAGAAAGCTGGGGAGGGACATTTTAGGCTGTTGGGAAGTGATAGGACTAGAGGGAATGGATTAAAACTAGACATAGGTAGATTCAGGTTAGATATTAGGAAGAATTTCTTCACCATGAGGGTGGTGAGACACTGGAACAGGTTGCCCAGAGAGGTGGTGGAAACCCCATCCTTGGAAGTTTTTAAGACCAGGCTGGATGGGGCTCTGAGCAACCTGCTCTAGTGGGAGGTGTCCCTGCCCATGGCAGGGGGGTTGGAACTAGATGATCTTTAAGGTCCCTTCCTACCCTGACAATTCTATGATTCTATGACCACCAGTTTCAGGGCTCAAAGTCAGTGCATGCTCCCTGCTTCTAACTTTGCTTTCTGGGAGGAAACACAGACAAAGCCTACAGCTTGTTTCCCCACAAGAAACACACTGTTTTGCCCCACTGTCACAAACTATTAGGTCAGCCTACATTTTCCATTTTTAATTCTTGGTGTTATTTCTCCTTTTCTGATTTAATATTAGTGATAAACAACAGCAACAACAACAATACTTCCCAGAAAACAGCCCTAAAAGCAAAGAAACCAAAACATGATTCAAGTACTTGTAGACATGAGGAAATCATTGGTTTCCTTAGCAACTGAATGCAGTTCTATATTAAGAACAAGAAAGTAATTAACCCTCTAATGTGAGATAATGCTGGAAACACACGTTTAAGACTACATGAATTTTTGGCTATTGCTATAGCATATTAAATTTTTAAATGATAAAAACTAATCTATGGTTATCCATCCTATTAAAACAACTAGGCAATCTCCTGGAACAGTGATATATGCCATGAATGGAAAATATCCAGACTATAGATTGCAATTGTTGGTCGTGATAGAAACAGTTCTGTGGTCTTGTAATCTGATTACAGTGTAAGATAGCTTTCTCTTCTCTTGTACATGCAGCTATGATACATCTTAATAGTTGTTTGGAATGACATATAGATTATCTGATTTGGTCTCTGTTCATAGTTTTTCTTCAGACTTCACTATATAGTGAATATATATATAAACAATATAAATACACTATATATATACTATATATAACATA
Source organism: Todiramphus chloris collaris (assembly GCA_025345505.1). Classification (NCBI taxonomy): domain Eukaryota; kingdom Metazoa; phylum Chordata; class Aves; order Coraciiformes; family Alcedinidae; genus Todiramphus; species Todiramphus chloris. The sequence goes on along the minus strand of JANVCC010000021.1, from coordinate 12,868,187 downwards.
TAGTATGTATATACACTATATAGTAAGGAGAATTATTCATTCAGATATGATTTGGGGTGTGAATATGGTCTTATGCAATTAGAATCTCTACAACTAGGATTCAGAAATTCATGCTTTGATAAATATAGCATGATTCAGTGGGATAATTAAACATCCCACAAACTTTAAGCATCAAAATAGTTTTATTAATTTCTCAATTACTGTCTATCAAGTTGTAAAGAATGTGTTGAACCACATGGTTTGACCATTAAAGTACAGAATTTTGCAGACAGATATTGTTGTGGTGTAACTATCTGATGTCACAAATATTCCTATTTATGAGGGGTTTAAATATGGTGCAAAATATGAACCAATAGATACCATGTTGCAAAATGTTAACAATGATTTATAGACATGACTGCAGTATATACAAATCTCTTTAGAGGATTTCATTCTAATACATTGCAAACATGCAAGTTAAGGCTTAGTGATTGCTAAATATTATTAAATAATACAGTTCATTTTAGTATAATTTTAGGGTTTTTTTACGGAAAGAATGGTAACATCTGATATGTAAAAAACAAAATTAAATATTATTTTGGAGTTTGATTTGTGTATGTTGTTAATTATCTTTCTGCTTTCTTGTTCTTTATTTTTCTAATACTGCTAGCTAAAGTACCAGACTAGGAAAACTAGTGTACTTCAATAATATCTGAAGATTGTGCAGGGATGAAGTCAGGAGGGCCAAGGCTCTGTTGGAGCTGAACTTGGTAAGGGATGTAAAGAATAACAAGAAGGGATTCTACAGGTATGTCAGTGAAAAAAAGGAAGATCAAAGGAAACATACCCTCCCTGAAGAGTATAAATGGTGGGCTAGTAATAACGGACGAGGAGAAGGCTGAGGTTCTCAACAATTTTTTTTTCCTCAGTCTTCACTGATAACCTCTCTCCCAACACCTCCCAAGTTAAACTGCAAGGTTTGGACCAGGGTGGTGAAGTCCCTCCCATTGTATGCAAATATCAGGTTTGTGACCACCTGAGGAACCTGAACATACATAAGACCATGCGACCTGATGAGATTCATCCCAGAGTCCTGAAAGAATTGATATAGTCGCCAAGCCACTTGCCATAATATTTGAAAAGTCTTGGCAGTCAGGTGAAGTCCCTGGGAACTGGAAGAAGGGACACATTACACACATTTTTTAAAAGGGTAGAAAAGAGGACCCTGAAAACTATCGCCCTGTCAGCCTCACCTCTGTGCCTGGGAAGATCATGGAGCAGATTCTCCTAGAGGGTCTTAACAAGGCAAATAGAGAACAGTGGGGTGATGAAAGACAGACAACATGGCTTCATCAAGGGCAGGTCCTGCCTGACGAACCTAGTGGCTTTCTATGATAAAATGACTACCTCCATGGACAAGGGACGACCTATAGATGTAATCTATCTGGACTTCTGCAAGGCCTTTGACACAGTTCCCCACAATATCCTACTCAACAAGTTGGAGAGATATGGATTTGATGGGTGGACTGTTCAGTGGATAAGGAATTGGCTGGATGGTCACGTCCAGAGGGTGGTGGTCATTGGTTCAATGTCTAGATGGAGATCAGTGACAAGTGGAGTCCCTCAGGGGTCTGTACTGGGACTTGTACTGTTTAATATTTTCACCAATGACATCGACAGCGGGATCGAGTGCATCATCAGCAAGTTTGCAGATGACACCAAGCTAAGTGGTTCTGTCAACAGGCTGGAAGGATGGGATGTCATCCAGAGGGACCTGGATAATATGGAGAGTTGGGCCCAGGTAAACCTCATGAGGTTCAACAAGACTAAGTGCAGGGTCCTGCACCTGGGTCGAAACAACCCTCACTATCAATACAGGCTGGGAGACAAGGTGCTGGAAAGGAGCTCTGCAGAAAAGGACTTGGGGGTGTTGGTGGATGAGAAGCTGGACATAAGCCAACAGTGTGCGCTTGCAGCCATGAAGGCCAATTGAATCCTGGGATGCATCAAGAGTAGTGTGGCCAGCAGATTGAGGGAGGTGATTCTGCCCCTCTACTCTGCTCTGGTGAGACTTCACCTGGAGTGCTGTGTCCAGCTCTGGAGACCTCAAGACCGGAAAGACATGGACGTGATGGAGTGTGTCCAGAGGAGGGCCACAAAGATGATCAGAGGGCTGGAACACCTCTCCTATGAGGACAGGCTGAGGGAGCTGGGCTTGTTCAGCCTGAAGCAGAGAAGGCTCTGGGGAGACCTAATAGTGACCTTCCAGTACCTGAAGGGGGCCTACAGGAAGGCTGGAGAGGGGCTGTTTATGAGGGCCTGTAGTGAAAGGACGAGGGGTAATGGGTTTAAATTAGAAAGAGGAGATTTAGATTGGATTTCAGGAAGAAGTTCTTTACACTGAGAGTGATAGAACAGTGGAGTGGGCTGCCCAGGGAGCTGGTTGAGGCCCCATCCCTGGAGATATTCAAGGTGAGGTTGGACAAAGCTCTGAGCAGCCTGGTCTAGTTGAGGGTACTCTGTTTTCTACAGGGGGGCTGGACTAGAAGACCTTTGGAGGTCCCTTCCAGCCCTAACCATTCTATGATTTTATGATTATATTTGTGTAATCCAGCTGAATTTTGTGGGATTTTCTCAGCATTAACAAAAGACAGGTGAAATGTCTCCATGTTGTATCTTTATTGGCTTCTCAGGAGTTCTATACCAAGAATACAGCTGGCCCCTGCTTCTTTCATAGTGCTCTGCCAAGATTTATTAGAAGGGGAGTCAGACACTGCTTCTGAAGCAATTTCAATATAGTCTTCACTGTGAGGATCTTTCAAAAAGTTTTGATGAGACTGATTCAAAGTCACTGTATACCCCTATTTCTAGGCTGTAACTAAGTGTCAAGATGTCTGAGATTACATATTAGATATGGTCACACTTCTGCCCCATCTGGCTGATCAGATCTTATCAAGGTGAGGCTATTCACTTTATTTTTTGTCTCTTTTTTTTTTTTTGCTGTAAGAGAGAAATGCATTATAAGGGTACAAGATATACACAATACTTTGTAAACAGAAAAAAAAAATAGAATTCTAAACTTTTTCCTGCATAATCACAGACAGAATAATCTCAAAGTTTTATTCCTTTCCTCATATAAGAAACTATAAAAAGTTTTGATGCAGAATACTGTCATGATACTATTATTTATAGTTTTCACATGTTGTGTGATGTGTATGAATATGTGAATAAGAATGTGTATGAGCATGTGGGATTTTTGTTTGTTTTCCTGTGGAATATAATCTTTTAGCACTAATGAAAAGCAAAACATTTTTAAACATATAATTCTTTAAACCTTTGCAGTTAGCCTGAAACAAGTGTGAAAATCTCTCTTAATTTTCAGTGAAAAATTTTTATTTATACTTTCTGAGAGTACTGTACAAACATTTATGTATACAAGGTGATGTTTTAAGCAGGCTATAGGAAGGAAGGAAGGAAGGAAGGAAGGAAGGAAGGAAGGAAGGAAGGAAGGAAGGAAGGAAGGAAACTATTTTTCACACTTCAATTTGTGAAATTTATCTTGATCATTGTACATTCTTATCTGTCTTCTATCACTTGCTTTCTTTTATGTAGGTATGTGTAAGGATGAAAACATTCACTTACTCTGTATCCTGTTATAGAGGATTGTGACTGTCAGAAACTGCCTGAATACCAGAAATAGCCACCAATATTCATCTTATCAGCTCTCCTCCTCTACAATAAGCAGTGTAGTCTGGAGTACTTAGTGATTTAAGACCATCAAAAATACTGTTAAATGTTCCTTTCTTCTCTCTTGTCACAGGATGTCCCAGTAAATTGTGATTCTAAGTGAATCACAAATTATGGGGGATGAATGGACTGAGACCAGTCCCGCAGAGAAGGACTTGGGGATACTGATAGATGAAAATCTTGACATGAACTGGCAATGTGAGCTTAACAGCCCAGAAAGCCAATCATATCTTTGTCAGTATAAAAGGAAGCATGGTCAGCAGGTCAAAGAAGGTTATTCTTTTTCTCTGCTTCTTTCTCCTGAGCCCCCACTTTGAGTCCCATGTCCACCTCTGCTGTCCTCAGTACAAGAAAGATGCAGATCTGTTGAAGCACATTTAGAGGAGGGCCACAAAAATGATCAGAGGTCTGGAACACCTCTTCTGTGTAGAAAGTCTTAGAGTTGGAGTTGTGCAACCTGGAGAAGACCTCTGTGGAGACATCATTGTAGCAAGTCAATACATAAAGGGGGCTTATAAGAATGATGGAGAAATACTTTTTTTCCAAGACCTCTAGTGACAGGACAAGGGACAACACCGAAAGAGAGTAGATTTAGATTGAACATAAGGAGGAAAATTTTTACAGTGAGGGCAGTGAGACACAGGAACAGACTGCACAGAGAAATTGTGAATGTCCTATCACTGGAAGTATCCAAGGTCAGATTGGACATGGTTTTGGACACCCTGATCTAGTGAAGAATATCTGTGTCCATAGCAGGGGGCTTGGGCTAGATGATCTTTAAGGGTTTGTTCGAATCCAAGACATTCTATGATTCTGTGACTCTGTGGTGACAACAGACTCAGAGATTACTCCTGTGAAAACATAAACTGTATTAACATCCTTGTGTTTTGATATCTAATGAACTTCCACATCTAGGGTTTAAATATCTTCATTTATTGTAGGACAGAACAACATTTTTCATGTAAGTCCTTTCAGGACTTTTGTTGAAGTTGATCCCCAGGACTTCCTGTGCTGACATTCAGAGGGATCTTAATAGGCTGGTGAAATATGCTGACAAGGACCCCTTGAAGTTCAACAAGAAGTGTGAAGTTCTGCACCTGATGAGAAACAACCCCAGATACTGGTATATGCATGAGACCACCTACCTGGAAATCATCTTTGAAGAAAAGGCTTTGAGGATCCTTATGGATAAGTTGAACATGCGCCAGCAGTCTGCCTCTGTGTCAAAGAAGGCAGAGATATCCTGGACTGCAATAGAAAGAGTGTTGCCAGCAAGTTGAGAGAGGTCCTTTTCTTCCCAGCAATGGTGAGTCCACACCTGGAGTACTGTGTCCAGTTATGACCTCTCTGCTACAAGAGACATAGCTATACTGGAATGCATCCAGCAAAGGCCAATAAGAAGTTGAAGGGACTGAAGTATCTCTCCTGTGATGAAAGGCTGAGAGAGCTAGGACTGTTCAGTCTGGAGAAGACAAGAGAAGAGAAGGCTCAGGGACATCTTGCTAATGTATATAAATATCTGAAGGGAAGGTGCAAGGGGCATGAAGTCTCTCTTCAGTGGTCTCCAGTGACACAATCAGAGGCAATGGGCATAAACTGAAACACAGAAGGTTCAGTATGAACATCAGGAAACATTTTTTTACTGTGAGGGTATCTGAGCACTGGTACAGATTGCCCAGAGACATTGTGGAATCCCCATTATTAGAGGTATTTAAAAGCCATCTGGACATGTTCCTGGGCAACTGGCTATAGGTGTCCCTACTTGAACAGAGGGGGTTAGACTCAACAACCTCCAGAGGTCCTTTCCAACTTCAGCCATTCTGTGATTCTATGAGGTTAGACCTTGCTTTTTCAAATATGCTTATTTGGGTGAAGAGGGGCGGGGAGGTGAGGGGGGGGCAGATAGGGGTGGAGGAAGGATAGATACTTGAGTCTTTCCATAGTCTACCTGCAGAGGTAGGTCTAGACATGACCAAAAAAACCTTAAAAGACTTTATAAGATTGATACCTTATAAAGGAATGGTTAATTTTCTCTCATATCAGGGTTCTCCTTCTCCAGAGATTACTTTCACAACTAGACTTGTGAAGTTGAAAGCACCTGTCAAGATCACAGTTAAAACAATTCCCTTTCATAGAATCAGTCATAGAACAGTTTGGTCTGGAAGGGACCTTTAAAGGTCATCTAGTTGAACTGCCTCTGTAATAAGCAGGGACATCTTTACCAAAATCAGGTTGCTCAGAGCCCCATTCAACCTGACCTTGGATGTTTACAGGGATTGGACTACTACCACCTCTCTGGACGACCTGTTCCATTGTTTCACCATCCTAACTGTAAAACATTTCTTCCTTATATTTATTCTTGTCCTGGTTTGAGTGAGAACAGAACTAATTCTGTTCAGTAATTTTACTTTTCAGCTCAGTTCTTCTAATTAACTGCACTTTCTGAAGTTAGCAGCCTGTTTTCACAGACAGTGTCTGCTTCTAGCAGTGATAACACCTCATGTTTAGAGTTAATACCAAGGATTGGTATGCAGACCAAGGTCACTGCTGGATCTTGTGTAGCACATTGGGGGGTGCAGAAAGTGAAAGGCTGTACCTGCAGAGAGGAGCGGACAGAACAGGTGACCTTAAACGGACCAATGAGGTATTCCATCCCATATACATTATATTCAGTTTAGAGCTGAGGGATCTGAAGGGTCTCTGGGCTCTTCTCCCCTCTTGGACTGCTTTGCCAGCTTTTGCTTGGCTTGGCTCGGGTCCTCTTTCAGTTCCTTCCTCGGAACACTCAAGGAGGCCTCTGTCCGTTCTGCCTTCAATCCGGTCTGTGTGTTCCTGAACCTGGTACCAGAATCCAGCTCCTGAATGCATCTTCCGTCTGCTGCGGGGCCCAGACTGGGACTTCCCTGGTGCCTGCTCCACAGCATCAGTGGTGACGGTGATGTAATTACCATCAGGGGTTGGGTTCGATACTGGTTTTGTATATATTTGTATATATTCCATTTTTATAATGATTAATTTAATTTTCATTAAAGCTGACCTAGTTTCCTTTTCTAATCACTAAGTCTCTCTCCCTTATTCCCTTTCTCTTTCCCCTTTGGGGAGGGAGGGGGGTTAACAGAGAGAGTCTGTTATAGGTCTAAGGGGCCGCCCTGACCTTAAACCACGACAATTCTGTATCCACTTTATTTTAATTTAAAACCCTTACCCCTTGTCCTATCACAACTGGCTCTGCTAAAAAGATTGTCCCCATCTTTCTTAAGGCCTTCTTTAAGTACTAAAGAGTTGTAATAAGGTATTCCAGAGCCTTCTCTTCTCCAGGCTGAATAACCCCAACTCTCCCAGCTTTTGTTCCATCCCTCTGATCATTTTTGTGGCCCTCCTCTGGATGCGCTGCAACAAGTTCATACCTTTCCTGTGCTGAGGACTCTAGAGCTGCACTCTGTGGGGGCTCACCAGAATGGAGTAGAGGGGCAGAATCACGTTCCTTGACCTGCTGGCCATTCTTTTTTTGATGCAGCCCAGGATACAGCCAGCCTTCTGGGCTATCAGTGCACATTGCCAGCTCACATCCAGCATTTCATTAACCATTACGCCCAATGCCTTCTCCATAGGGCTTCTCTCAATCCCTTCATGATCCAGCCTGTATTGATAATGAAGATTCTCCCAACCCAGCTGCAGGACCTTGCACTTGGTCTTGTTGAACCTCATGAGGTTTACACAGGCCCACTTCTCAAGATTGTCCAGGTCCCTCTGGATAATGTCCCACCACTCAGGCATGTTAGCTGCACCACTCAGCTTGGTGTCATCTGCAGACTTCTGAGGATGCATTCAATCCCGCTGTTTGCATCACTGATGAAGATAGTTAATAGCACTGGTCCCAGTATGTATCCTTAAGGGACATGACTTGTCACTGATCTCCATCTGGACCTTGAGATATTGACCACTACCCTCTGGATGCAACCATCCAACTAATTTCTTATCCACAGAACAGTCCACCCATCAAAACCATATCTCTCTAATTTAAAGAAAAGAATGTTGTGGGGAACCATGTCAAAGACCTTACAGAAGTCCAGATAGATGACAACCATATCTCTTTCCTTGTCCACTGATGTAGTCACTCCATCACAGAAGGCCACTAGATTGGTCAGGCAGGACTTGCCCTTGGTGATGCCATGCTGGCTTTCTTGTATCACCTCCCTTTCCTCCGTGTTTCTTAGCTTCTAGGAGGATGCGTTCCATGACCTTTCTAATTTCTAATTTTTAGTTATCTTTCTATAAGTTACTAATGGACTGGCAAAGCAGATCAGATGCCTTGCTTTGTGATTTCCTTTGTTATACTGTTTTTCAGAGGTTTTGTCTGCATTGCTAGACTTCTCTGTCCTGGAATTTTATTGGCTTTTATTAGGTGAGTAAATGGTTTGAGTTTCTTTTCACATGTCTAACACTATCACCACTCTAACTAAATCATACAACAGCAAGAAAAAATACTGTATAAAAGAACACAGTCTGAATAGATCGTCTCATTACTCCAGCTTCACATCTTTCACTGATGTTTATAATAAGGTAAAGGATAGATTTTGGGAGGTCAGACACACATTGATTTGGTCTTGTGATGGTAATTAGTATGTTGGCTAGTGTGTGATTTTTTTTAAGCAGAAAGAAAAAATGCATCTCACCTTAGAAAATCACTGCAGGTGGTTGAAGACAGATACGCTTTCAGAATTATATGAAGTACGCTCATAGAACATGTAGTCAAGTAGTTGTGCACATATTTGCAGATGTACTCATACAACATGTATATTGTTTCATCTCAAGGTCTATTTTATTATTCTGGGTACTGTGTTGCATAGACTGTTATGGTGAAGTGAGTGTGTGCAGGAATGTGCACATTAAAGTGGAAGACTTACTGAAAATTCAACCTTTTCTCTCGTAACTCAACCTTATAATTTGTGTGTAGCTGCAAAGGTTCAAGTAAAGAGAGCAATTTTATATTAATTTTGTAGGAATAAGAGATACTTAAGGATCAGTATGCATTTTCATTGATAAAATTGTGGCTTGAATTAGCAGGTTTTGACTCTGCAAAACACACCCATTTTTTATCTCTCAAAGCATGTGTTGGTGGAAAAGAAGTATCTTGGGGAACCCCATCACTGGTCACAGAGTATAGTCTTGATTAAGTAATAGGAAGCTGGACCTTAAACACCTGACCTCTTCATATGTTCACATCTAAACCCACACATTTTTCCTTGTCAAGGAAACATATCAAACTTCATTATGTGTGATTAATCTTGTCTTATCTGCTGTGATTTTTAACAGTGATCACAGCTATGATTTTGAGCTGTCTTCATGATGGGATCTCACAAGTAAACCTATGTTAGCAAATTATAAAGGTTCTTTTGGGGATGATTTTTCCTCATGTTTGTAGTTAATCATGTGGTATGGACTGAGGTCATCACTGGTGTGCTCAAGGCTCTTCCTCTCCCGCTAGTACCAAGCATAAATTATATACCAAAACCCCAGGTAGAGCACCCTAGGGCAAATGGGATGCATGTCCCCCCAGCAGGTAGTGTTCTACACACATGCAGGACTTTTTTAGCAATGGTATGAACACCTGGAACAACTGGAAAAAAAAAAAAATCTCTTTCTTAACACCTGATAGGTATGTGATAGGTGCCATATGTCAGGGACGAGCCAGAGCAGGGTTGCTCCACAAAGGGTAACAAGCTGGGGGTTGAAACAAGCACCAGCAGGGCAACAGCCCCACCCTGGCAGTGCACAGTCCCACAGCACCAGCACAGGGGCAGCAATGTCAGGATGGTGATGGTGACACTAACTGGTCTCACCACAGGCACACAAACAGCAGGCAAAGGCAAGGGGAAGGATCAGGACCTAGGTCAAACTGGGTTATCCATCAGGGAATAAGGCTAAGTGTGGGCCTGGCCTACAGTGTGACTCAGACCTTGACTGTGTAGCTTAGGCTGAGATGCAGTAGTGTTCCTGAGCCATGGCCAGGGGTCCCAGATGAGGCTTGTGAGTGTACTCAAGGCACTATATCCAGCAAGCACAATTGGCATGAAGTTCAGTCCTGATAAATATGTGATGTGGTTGTAAAGTCCTAGAGCCATACTGGACCATGGCAGACCACACTCCCATTCTTCTCTTTCTGTCTCTGAAGTTACTAATAACATGGATATATCCATAAAAGAAAAAGAATCCGTAAAAGAAACCACTGTAAAACCAATGATTTATTTTCTACAGGCCATAAAAGGACCTAAAAATCCTGAGAAAGAATAACAGTTAATTATGAACCTACAATAAACTTGAACCCATAACTCTGAGAAAAACACATACTTGACTACTATTCCCTTAAGCACCAAATACTTTATGTATTCTTATAAGGATTCTTAGAGTATTATGTTAGATTAAGAGCAAAGTAAGCAAGAGTTTTAAATGAGCTTATTAAAAAAAAAAAAATTTTTTTATTACCTCTGTCATCTCTGGAAATGTAGAAAATAATAACTATAAAACAAGTATATTATGGGAGAAGTTTACTTTTTCAGAACTTAGTTTTTAAATTTTCTTTTGTTTTCCTTTGTTTTATGCATCTGACTAGTGAGACACTAGTGACAAATTTGATGTTTGCTGGTACTAATTTGAATGTTACTCTGTGAGTAACAGTAATTGCCTTTTATGTATTTGCAGTGGGTTGACCCCGGCACGGCACCAGGTGCCCACCAAACCCTTCTATCACTCCCCCCAACCCCTTCAGCACAGCACGCAGGGAGAGAATAAGACGCAAAGCACAGGGGTGTGGGTTATGATAGACAAGATGTTATTTTCTACTTCCTGTCCACAGGCGATGTCGGGCCGAGTCCAGGAAGCAAGGCTCCAGGAACACGTAGCAGCCGCTTGGAGGACAAAGCAGAATGCGACCCCCTTCCTCCTCCTGCCCTCTCCCTTTATAGTTGAGCTGACGTCATATGGTATGGAATATCCCACTGGTCAGCTCAGGTTGGCTGTATCTTCTCCCCCATCCTGCTCCCCATCCTCTGGTGCCATGTGAGCACTGGCAGTCATAACACGGGTGTGTTATCAACACCCTCCAGCTCCCAGTGCTGCAGCATGAGGGCTGGATGGGGAAAAGCAGCTCAGCCAGACCCACTACAGTATTCAAATATTAGAGTATCTACTTATGGCTCTGTGATCATAAACTAGACATGCAGTGTAAGATCTAATTCAGGCACAGTTCCAGCAACTGTAGCAAGCCTTGTTTTCATTGTCCATCATTTTCTTGAATGATTTCCTTTGACATTAAATGATGTTCCCTATTGCACCACAGATGAGTTTATTTTAAAAAGTAAAGAGAAATTTGATCTTTTTTGTTTCTCTCTGTCTTCCTCTGATACTAATTTCTATGATATTTTCTAGTTCCTTTGTCTTTTGTGGGTGAAGGACATGCATTTAAGGACATTATGATAAAGGAGGACAGAAACCTAAGCTTGTGGGGACAAGGTAGAACTCTTTATCATAAGAGCATCCAGACAAAGGAGAAACTCGTGACTAATTTTGTTAATGGAACTTCCACAGTGTTCATAGAAAACTGGAACTATTCCAGAGATCGTGGACACATAGACTCAGCAGCACTGCAAGTTTTTGTGCTTTTTTTTTAACCATTAGGTAAGTGACATTATCATGATGGTGGTGACTATGATTTCAGTGAGATCATTTACATCTGCTATTCTTGTTTGTCATCTGTCACATGAAATGCAAGCAGCATGATGCATAATAGCACTGTCTAGGAGTCTCAAATCCAGACTATGCAAAAGCATGAAAGTACTCTCTATTTTACATGGTGCATAATTGGCAGGAGACTGTCCACTATGGATATTCATTTCAGAGGACTATTAATTTCAGAGAACCTTCAAAGAAGCTGGATGTGGTGTCAGAGAATGTATTTGATATAAATGAAATAACTTATTAAATAAAAACCTACATCCCTCCCTTTTATGCTTTATTGTTGTCAGGTATAGAGCCTTTTGATTATCACATGGAGACAAACAATATTGTCTCACCTAGAAAGGTTGTTAGCAAGGCGTAAATTCTGAAAGCCAACTTACATTTAAGAGAAGTCCCATAAGACTGAAGAAGAGAGAAAGAGAACACTCTCTAATGAAGGCCAAATACTCCTTACATGTGCCTAGTATGCATAGTGAAAGAATGGTACCTGAGAAATGTTCTTGACACACTATCAAGGGACACAGCAGTAGAGGGTTCCTCCTGATTTTCTGAAAAGGTATTACCAATTTAAGTACATTGCATCTAGAAATTTCCTGACATATGGGTCGGCTAGCCAGAGCCTTCAACTGTAATGTTGCCTTTTATGTATAACTCAATTCTTGGAATATTTACAAAGTCCACTTTCCTAGCATAATTCTGCTAAAGCCAATAGAGTTAAATCAATAAGAAACATGACACCGCCTTTGTGTTGTGCTTTTACTGGTAGAATCATATATCTGTATTACTCATTTACTTTGTGTAGTAGGTCTGCATTACAACACAGTTGTTCAGAAATATACTTTAAAAGAAGTAAACATATGAACTATTTTTTAAAAGTGATTTTCGGTAGTGGAGCACTGCAGGAATGAACACTTTTTGGAGGAAGTTCTAGCATAATTTACCAGTATTTTCAGCAAATGCATCTTGCCATTACAGTTATGGTATACCTGAAAAACATAACTTTGACAGTTTAATGCAAAAGCAATTATACTCTATGGTAGAAGTTCTGAAAGTGTTTTCTAGTGGAGGAGGAAATAGTAAAGATCCCAGAATTTTAATAAATTAACTGCATTTTTTCCTCTTCAATATCATCTGTCAAAAAATCACAAGAACCAACCATATCATTTGTTTGTTTGTAAAATGTATGGCTTTTATATATAACTTTAGCTTGTAAATCCGTGATATCTTTTTTTACAACAATGCAGACTTCAATGGTAGCTTGATGACTGTAACAATATATTTGGTTTTAGTTGTCTCTCATGAACCTTTTTAAAAGCACCCTACAGACTCTGAAGACCGCCTGCACAGTAAAAAGCTTTCTGCTCTCACAGGCCAGTTCTAATGCCTCCTGGTTTCCTTCACATCTTTTCACTCATCATTCCTCAAAGTTTATTCTGTTTGGTACCAAAGCACTCATTATCTGATTTCCAAATCTCGGCTATTACCAGGCTGATTCTCTGTAGTTCAACACTTAAATGTCAAAAATGTGTTTAAGCAACCTTAAAAGACCAAGCTCTATTTTGTCTTTATATAAAAACAACTGGTTAAACTTTTAGCAACAAAAATTGACAGAGGAAATTCAAAGCCGTGTTAAGCACATAAACATCAGCAATTTTACTTGAATGCAAAATACATTCTGTAATTTGTTTTCCTATTCTTCAGCTCACCCACTCAACGTAATTAGATACAGCCTTTTCACTTCTGAAGTTTCAGTGGCACTATGTTTTTAACACATGTATTAAAAACACTTTTTTTTTTTTTTTTAATTCATTGGTAGGTTTTCTTTCTCTGCAACTTTAATCTTTGTTCTCTCATTGTTAAAGGAGTATCTGCAAGCTGTGAGTCATGATCAAGCAGATCTAACAATTCCAGTTAAACTAACAGCCTTCTGAGGCTGAAATTGCTTCAACAGAATATCTGAGTTTGACATAATTCTCTGCTTTCACTGTGGCTTTCCATAGATAAAACTTCAGGATAAGTGAATTACACTAATTACTACTCACTGGAATATAGGAATGCTGTTTTCAACGACCACCCCAGTGTACTGTAAAAGGACCACCATTAAGAAAAGATGGAGACAATATTTAGATTGCATAACAGAGACATTTATGTGTCAGCTCTCTCTTTTTCCTTTATGATTGTCAGATTTATTTACAGCTACAAGAAACCCTGAATTATGTGTGTGTTGGGGGTGGTGTTCTGTCCTAACACAGACTGACAATATTCACGATCTTGTTTATCACAGAATGAGTAACAACAAATCACAGTAACTGTCTTAATATCCGTACATGTATAATAATGGTTAATACACCATCTCGAGGTGTTTTTCAGATACGATATGTGAATTCTAAGCTCTAATATTGAAATCAAATAGTCCAATTAAGTTAATACATGTGTTTCAAAACAGAGGAAAAAAGCAGCAAATATTTCATTGTATTCAGTTGCACTAATTATTCCATGCATGAATATTTAAATTTATATTTTAATAGCATTCTTATTTATCTGGAAATTTCGCTAACATTTCTGTATTATAAGCCCACAGGCCTTTGACATACATAACAGATCATATCACAAAAGTGTTATTCTTTGAAATTTCTTATTTGTTACATGACATTACTTTTGTCATTCTCTTCACAAACTAATTAAATATTTCAGACATCTTATATTTGGAAGCTAAGGCAATGTAAATTTCACTACTCTTCTCAGACATCACAGGAAATACCTAAATGATTTGGCTATTACATGAAATTAGTAGCATTACTCTTATGGGCATATTTGTAACATTAATTTCTGATATTACTGTAACAAATAGAATCTTCTGTAAGGAATAGAATCCAGCAATTTCTTTCTAATTAGAATCTAAGTAGGTACATATAAATGTTTCAAAGAAACTTTTTTCTCATTCTGACACTCAGTTAATCTCAATTAATTGTTATAAGTTTGGGAAAAAACCTTTTGCTGTCTTCCTTTTTAGGCACTTCTTTCCACACAGTATTTGTTTGATAAAATTGCTCAATCTTAAAATATAATACTTTTTTGATCATTTTTTTCATATACTTTGATAGGCAGTAATGATCAAACTTCACTTTAAGTATTTCTCTGAGTAGAAGGTAGTGTCGAACAATCTCTTAAATCCTATTACCACTTCATTTCCAGCTGGAACAGGTTATGATCCTTCCAAACCATCTCTGTGTGTGCTCAAGGAATAGTATCTAGATATTATATTATGAATATGAACCAGTGATTATACATATCAGTTGAAATATTCATCTGTGCTATGTAAATTTTATACTGTGTAAGTTTAAGTATTGAATTCCTACATGAATAAAACTGGAAAGAACACTTTCTAGATATGCTGCTTTCCATCTTGAGATCTCAAAGCACATCACTGGGATTTATGTTGAACTCAATCATGACAAGCAGGCACTATTTCATTTTATATGCTAGAACATTAAAAACAAATTCTTATATTAATTAGTCTAAATTGTGCCTTTTGAACTAAAATTCCTCCTCCAGCTCTACCTGGCAATACCATTTCCTTTTGCCTCAACCAGATGCATGTCAGACACTAAATGAGCTAGTTCAGAGAGATGCAGAAACAAATCATGTTTTTGCAAACTCAGTTTACAGACAGACTTTTTCATCCAGCTCAGTCACTTCAGTCTACAAGTCATTGTCAAACTATGGTTAAGGCAAGGGAGGCTGGTAGAAGAGATTAGAAAAGGGCTTCAATGAGCATGTCTTATTTCAGTTTAAATTGTTATGGGAGTGTACCCTGAGGCACAAAAGCTTACTTTCCAGAGCAATGCACAGGCATTCTGTTACATCTGGGCTGGAGAGATTGCAAGAATTGCCTAAATTCAGACTAGAAATCTGTGGTCAGCCTCAGAGATGTTGCCATACTTACACTCTTTCAGGTCTTGAGAGACATTGCTGACCCACAAAGGAGCGCTTCTACCCAGATCTCAGCCTTGCAGTTTTAATTTCTTACCAGCACTGACACTTTTAAAACCTCTTTGTGGGTGGGATTTAACTGAAAACAATTACCACATAATTATACTTATAAGGAAGGGCATGTGAGATCTTGATTAGGAAACACAGGGAGAGGAGATCAAAGCTTCTCCATTTTATTTTGAGGGTTTTTTGAGAGAGGTAGTTATTTTGTTGTGGTTTTCTTTTCCTTGTTTTTGTTGTTGCTGGCACCCACATTCAAACTTGCTTAAAGCAGTTCAAGTGCCAGAATCAGAACTCAGTTTTGCTCCTGAATTAAGACTGAGGGTAAAATCAAATGTAGATTTTATTCTTTAAGCTTTAAAGAATCACATTTATCTGTCATGAAGGGTATGCATCTCCTCTTCGATGTTAAGATTTTCCATGACTTTCATGCCTAATTTTAGATCACTGATTTGTACTGGGGCTGAATATTAGTTGTATTTCCTCTATAGACAACAGACTATTACTACCTGCCAGGGACACTCTGTCAATCCTGGCACTCTTCCATCCTGTCAAGTATCCTTCACTTCAGCAAAATTTAAATAAAGGAAATGTTTTCTGGTCTCAGGATGAATATGAGGCACTCAGTAGAAAATGATCTAGTCATAAATTTTCTCCTTTTTGTTTTCAGGAATGTGGATGAAACTTTACTACTGACATTTAGGAGGGCCATGATTTTAATATGGAGGTACTTTCTTTACTTTGTCCATTACACTAATATTTAGCTGATCCTAAGAAGCATTAGCATGCATCTGAGTTTAAAGTTATAATACAAATTAAACTGTTTATGAAAACTTTGGGTTTAGGGTCAGCAGAAGCCATCAGAATGTTTTGAAACATTCAAAACCTACTGAAACCTCTCTTTTTTAGTTTCTCCAATGTTCTCAATTTTAACTACAAATTCTTTTATACTACCCTTCTACCCTTTTATTTTAGTAACTATTTCTCTTCAACATAACTTTAATGTACATATACAGATATGTGGTGACAGTTTTGAAAGCAGCAGAACTTCTGTCAAGCTTAGGCTGTTTGTGATAGAGGATAGCAAAGTTCAGTTTTCTATTCATTCCAATAAAGGGAGAGCATAATGACTGAAGAAGTGGCTGTGTTGCTAAGACTGAAGATTTGGTCTCAAAACCATTTCAGTGAATATCTTCAGTCTGTGAGAAAGAAGGATCTGAATAAATGAGCAATGGTTAAAATCGCAACCATTTTATATATTTTTCTGATTTTTTCCTTAACAAAGAATGATCTTGGAAAGATAAGAAAGCAACAAAAATAAATAAATTTCCTTTAACTTTCTATTTTAAAGCTCTAACCTCTAACATGTTGCTCACTGGCAACATACTGTTGCAAGATCCTCTGATATTCCTTTCAGCCTCAGGAAACTGTCACTGCTGCTGTGGTCCAGGCTGACAGGCAAGTAAAGAACGCTGTTGCCTGCAGCTTATTTCATGTTTTCCACTGTTGTTCACACTTCCACTGAGAACTGGAAGTTACAGTTCTAACAAAATCAAGATCTGTTTTTGCTTGCTCCTCAATTATATGAAAGACTTGGTTCTGAAGCTAGTAATTTTTACAGAGGCCAGTTAAGATTGATGTGCAATGCATTTGTGATTCATAGAAGAGACTGTTAGAAAAAATATCATCACATGGTTTTAAAAATTCAGAATGCCAAATTAGTCAAGAAGATCCTAAGTTCAAATCAAGTAAATTAAAGATCACCAGATACTTCTACTTAGTAAAGAACACTTTGGAAAGAATAGTTTTAGAATTAAAGGAAAATAAAAAAGCAAACAAGAATCCAAAACATTTTATTTCTACTCACAAAAGTACTATTATAGTTAACGGATTATTAAAAGGGTAAAAAAAATAAAAAAATAAAAAAAATACTGTTAGTAGATTGGTATTCTTCAAAAAACATTCATTTCTGCTTTCACATCTTTGTTGGAAATCTAGCTTGCTGTAAAGCTTTTATATGACAATGATGTTATTAGGTTCTTTTGCATTGTAATGTTGATATGTTGTAATGAATTTTGATGTCATTACAGCAAGGGAACAGATGCTGCAATTAACATCATTAAATGGAATTCAGTCTAAAAGTGCATATATCCTATGTGAAATCTTAATACCCTGTATAGTATTCATAATATCATTGACCAGAATAGGATCAGTAATAAAATTTGGACTACTGTAATGATGCAAAGTAAAAGTTGTCAGAGAAATTAAGACATCTTTTTCTTTTTTCAGACTGTAAAGCAAAATGGAATGACTTGCCTTTGCCTTGATATTTGTACTATGAAAAGTGGAACTGCAGCTAAATCAGACACTTAGACTTTTTCACCCACACTTTTCAGATGCCAGTGAAAAGTCAGGGAGAGTAGAAAATCAGATGTATTAATTTAAATTATATCCATGACACTTTACATATACTTCAGAAAAGATTTTTTTTTTCCACAAAGCAAAGTATTCTTGATAACATAAACATTTATGTGCTATTGATATAAAGCACTTAAGTCATGGATTGCTTTTTTTTTTTTTTTTTTCGGTTGGTTGGTTGAGGTTTTTTTACAGCAATTGATAATTATAATGCTCTATCTGTTGGAATAGCCAACAATTTGTTAGAGTTGTCTCAGTTTTTAAAAAGTGAAGGAGGTAATTTTCTGACTAAACAAAAAATCAAAGTGCACTCAAACTCCTTTCACTAGTGTTTGGTCTCAAATACAACTTCAGAGTTCTTTCTACTTCTACCTATGATGACACAAATTTGTCTTTGTATGCCATCAAAGCTGTGTTCATTGACAAGCAATTAAGTTATATAGACTCTTTCTTTTTTGTATTTAAATTATGGAAAATAAATCTAAGTTTTAGATTAATTTCTTAGTCAGTTCAGAATGATTTTAGAATGAATTATTAAATGTTTCTGAATATTTTGTAGATGACTACTGTAAACAAGTATTATGACTGCTGATACACCTACAGGACTTTACTCTTGTAGAACACAGGGAAGCTTTTATTAGTCATGCAAGGAATAAAAATGATTTTTTTTTTTTTTTTTAATTAACTCCCACCACTACTCGTAAGCTTTCTGTTTAGACAATTACTGCTGTGAGACAAAAATGTCAATTTATCTTGAGTGAATTAAGGCTTAATTAACCTTACTTTTCCTCAAGGCCATTGATCTGGAAACAACAAGTCAGTAATTGAATGTTGTAGCTACCACAACCCCCAGTTTCTTAAAACATCCGGTTCATTTTCCTGAACTATCATGAGAGCAAGTATGTTCTGGCTTTTAACAACCCTTTTATTATATCTTTCAGTCTGTCAGAAAAAAATAAAATTCATTATGGTTTTAGTATGAAAAGATTCTGTTCATTTTACATAGTGACATTTTAATATATGTTTGGTTTTGTTTTCTATAGTCTTATTTATTTGAATATTTTTTTTTTATAGTTACATAGCTGTAGATGAAGCACAGATGGTAATTTCTGTTATAGGGCATGCTACTGTGTTGAAAGAGAACAAACTACATTTTTCTCACCTGTACTACTACAATTGTTCCCTGTAAAGACAACCACTTATATTAAGAACACTGTCCATTCAACCTCCACCTTGCAGGGATCATCATATATCTGCAGACCCTTATACAGACTGTTTAAACTGTATTATGTTCATAGTTCTATTATGGATATATGAGATGAAAAGAGACATAGTACTATGATGTTTTGGAGTAGCATAAGAAAATTTTGGCCTCTGTAATGTCATTCATTGATTCAACTAAACAACGCTACCGATGGAATCATATATTAATTAGGTGTGTTGGTAATATACATAAGATGTGCATCAATTGATTTCAGCAGACCCACTCCATGTTTTATTAATTTAGAGATTTTATTTTTTAACCATTGCTGCTTATTCAGTAAAGAGAAACACACACTTCTGAATAACTGAGGCTGCCAGGCCTAACTGCTTTTATAAGAATCTGCTGAAGGGTTTTCACTACAGATGAAATCACATCTCTGTTTCTTGTTCTTTTCTTACTAGTTCTCAGTAGTAAGACCACTTGGATCTTGAAATCATCTCTCTTTTCGGGGATTTTCTGACTTTATACATCTTTCTTTTAAATCTTTCCTGTATCTTTTTTTGTCATTTGTCCTGAAAAGTAGCTGTAGATGCCTGTTAAATTAAAGAGATTTTCTTTGAATCTTTCTAGGTAAGTTTCTAGTCTTCTATTTCTATAGATTCATGCAATTTGCAAGTAATTCACTATAGGTGTGTACTTGACTGAAGAACTGCACTTTGAATTTCAAAAGAGCTTCCACTCAGTTTCATAAACAAACACCCCTTGGTTTCTTCTCTCTAGAAAAGAGATGTTTCTCTAATTACATTTTTTTGTGGTGATGCAGAGCACAATTTTTCCTGGGACTAGGACATTTTCCTTTTTTCCTGCCCCAAAGATCTTCTTTTTCGTCATTGATTCACCATTTTAGGAATCCCTATTTTGTTAAACGCCTCTGAAAATAGACAGGAAGAGAGACTGTGGATGTGTCTATACCATTAAATATATTAAATATACTAAGTCTTGCCTGCACTTGCCCCTGTCAGGCCTTCTGCTCCTACAATTGGTATGGCCAGATCGTGTTTGCTGGACTGTGATACCAGCCTTTATGTTGCAGGGGGAGACACTGTTGACACTTCTAGAGGTTTGCTGTTGAATTGCAAAAACAGCAAAACCCTTTAATATCTTTCTTGTTTAAATCACAACAAAAATATTCTCTATTTTTTATGTTCTTACAGAACAATAACTGCATGGCAATTTTTAATGAACTTTTCCATTTGGCAGATTAGTACCTAAGAGATTCTAAAGGAAAGACAGACATTTGACGAACCTGTAAAATGCTTCTGAATGTATTAAATACATCCTTCTATTTTCACTTAAGTTTGATTTTTTTTTTTCCCTCTAAAACAGGAATTATCAAGAGCTTGATTATCCATTGAGAGTGACTGCATGTAAACAGGTTTGGTTTTTTTGGGGTTTTTTTTTTTTGTGTGAACGGTGTCAAAAAGATGTGTGCAAAGGTAAGAATTTTCAAACCCCTGTACAAATCTGAGATTTGACAGTGCTTTTTGTATGAAAGACGTACTAGATAAAAGTACAGGTATCATAAATCCACTGAAAAATTTATGAGAAATTCAAGAAACTATTTTCAGCAGATCAGAGCACAGACTGAAAAGTCGTAAATAAATTGTTCCAACAGGACTGAAGCTCCAGACAAAAACTGTAGTATTGTGTGAACACAAAATTTTACTAGAATAGAACATCAAAATAAAGATATCTTAAACAGTGAGACATCACACTGACTTCTTGAATAGTACGATTGAATGAAGACAATTCTACTCTCTGAACACAGAGGTTTTCACTTACCATATTTGATTCACAACAGTTTTAACATGCACACTGATGTTACAGTTCTGTAGTTGACACTAGATTAATCTTCAAAGTTGACAGTGCTTTCTATTTGGCTTCCAAGCTTAAATAGATACACAGTGCCAATTTCAGCAGCTAGATTTTCTGCAAACCTTATGAATAGTATTAGGGTCATATTTTTTTTTATCTCAAAGTACCTTCCCAATGTGGTTCAAAAGGAACCTGCACAGCCTGTATTTGCATTCTCATTTTGCATTGTTGTCTGAAGACAGACCTGGCTGTAGGTAGGTTGAATGTTTATCTCCATTACTTTTACTGCCCACAGTATGAATGTGACATTTCAAGATTCAGGGATTTCAGTGACATACGGAATCAATCCACTCTCTTCCAGCATTTATAGGTGGCATAGCAAAGTGTGATGTAGCAACTTCACTCTCTTTCAAACATACACAAACTCTTAAAACTGAAATATTTTCAGTAGTTTGGATTTATAAGTTCCTGTCATATCTGAACTACTCTTTCTGGCTGTCTGCTGGGAAGTAATTCATTCCAAAGAATAAGTTGTTTTTCAAAGTTAATGTAACAGATAAAATTATTTTGCACTGGTTTTTATTTCATAATAACAAACTCTGTTGCCCTACTGGGCATCTCACAGGACATCAAAAATGAACATTTAGCATTTGCACATGAAAAGTTATAGATAATACTGCTCCCTGTTAGGAAAATTTCTGCATAAAAGTGCCTACTAATCAGTTTTGGGTTCAGTCTGTTCTCCGTGAGAGTAATTGCTTCAGCCATTGGCCTTTTATTTCTGCCAGGGCCAGATGATGATCTGGCAGAACATTGTGATCCATAGTACTAAAGAGTCCTCATAAATCCAATGACATTGGTCTCAAAGTCTTCATTCTGTACAAAGGCAAGAGAAGATAATGAATAATAATAAATGTTCATCAAGGAACACTGGCATAAAGAATGACTTTAATTTGTGTGTATGTCAAAATAACAACTTCTCTGTATGGCAGACTCCATCTCCTTTAATGCCAGTTTCTGGTCTCAAATTTTGCATACATATTCTCACATGCTGTGTTTCTAGCGCAACACTTTTTATCAAGCAGGTGGCTGACTAATGAAAAGACATTTACAGCAGATGCAAACCGACATTTACAGATGCAGACTGTAATCCTGGAAAAATCTTTAAAAATAGATACAGTTTTCTACTTTACATCACCACACGTGTTACATGTAGGAGTCTACTTGCTGTTATAGGTGTGAGGTGTGGGTGGGCTTACACTTTTTACATGTGGGTGTGTGGACATAGGAAGGCTGTTTCAGCAGATCATAACAGAGACAGCTTTTAGCTAGAATGAAGCTTCATTTTTCATTTATCTCTTGTTCCACTAGTTGCAATGGGTTTAATCATTAAGTTTCAAAGAAAGATGGTTCTACTTGTTACCTTTCTCAGAAAAATGAAGAAAATGAACTCACTAGAAACATAGCTGAAACTTCTCTTTCTTATGCTATGTTTCTCTGTGTGACAGCTGAGAGACCCCCAAAGAGAAGCAGAGAGCAGACTAAAGAGGAATGATGTCTGGGAAAAGTTAAATGTAAATATGAGGAGAGAAATCCAGACATAAAAAGCAAATCAAATTCCTTCCTGAGAGTTCACTCAGCTGAGAATAACATTTGTATATGTACATAGTTTTTTTTTCTGTATGTTCATAAATTAAAAATATTCTAGTTGAATAAAAATGTCTATCCAAAGAGTAGACATTTATTCTGATTGCCTCTGTTAAGCTTTGGTCAGAATAAGGTAGACTGTCAGCATTTTCAGGTTCTAAATAATCAGAAAGTTTCTTTGTTCACTGAGAACTTCACAGCGAAATGTTTAATAATATTAGCTATGTTTACATTAACTCCAATGGCACTTACAGTTGTCACCAGTAGAACCACATGGAGGTTTGATTCAGTCCTAGTCATGGCAAGTCTTCCCTTTTACTGCACAGGTTTTAGATCATGGTTCATATGCATAGACTGTTTTCTCATTTTCTGTTAGTTTCTGTTTAACGTTTTTTGTTCTAATTGATTTGTGGCATACTTAATTATTTTCCTGCTTTCACATGTACCACTTTTGGATCTTTTACTTGATTTTAAATAGTTTTTTAACCATTATCACAGTTTATGTAACTGTGTGGAGATGAAATGGAAACTCAGATATTAAAACACTTGAAGCACAGATATATGCAGTTTCACAAATTACACTAATTCAGTGTTATTTGAAAAGAGATGATGCAGACCAAAAGAGTCAGACAAGCAAGCTTAATTGTATACATCCTACCTTGTGCAGTGCAATGCCTAGGTGTGATAACCCTGAATCATCTCTAAGTGTATTACTCTATCTTCATAGCCAAAAGTAGGGTAAAATTAAGCTAACTCAGGTCCCAGTGCAGGCCATAACGTTCTCATGGATTTCCTCTTCCATTTCGTTATTCACTTTGGCTAAAGATTAGTAAATACCATCACAGTTTGAGAGCCTGGTACTTTTGCAGGGAAACTGAATTTCAAAGTTAGAAGAGAAGACATATATGTTGGTATGATTATTACAGAAAAAAAAAAATGTTTGATTCACAAATAGTGGCTGCTCATGACAAATTAATTAATGAGATATATAACCAGGAGAACTGATGTCTTGTGAGGGAACCAAAGAAAGAAAACATGCAGTCATCTAAAATCTTCTACAAATTCTACATCTATGTAGCAGGCAATGAGAGAAATCCAAATGAGGAAACATAAACCCGCTCAGCTTTGCTTTGTATCAGCCTGTTTGTTGACATGATTCTTATTTTTTCACTTGTTTACAATATATCTGAAATTAATCTGGAATGGCTTGGTTGCTATAATTTTCTGAAGCAATCATACAGAAATGTCACCAACACTTGAGGAAGCATATCCACAGAAGTTTTGAAAAGCAGTTTCCATGTTCATCACCAGAAAGTTCAGGGAAAGACCAAGCAGAAGGGACTATCTAGTTCCTAAACAACTTGTTTCATGCCTGCACTGCACTTCACTGGATGGCATAGGTAGATTCTTAAACTCAGCCTCTGTTGGAAACCTATTTCTTTTCTCAGAAATTGAACTGGAAATTGATGAAGTTTCTGGACTGAAGTATTGATCATATACTGTTTTGGAACTACTGGTCTACTTGACTGGTACACCTGTATAAATAATGCACTTTGAATATTTCATTATATTTGATTTTTCCTTCCATTAGGCAGTCCTGTGAAATCCCATAATTCTGCTGCACTCAGTAGACTGTAGTGGTATATGACATTTGAAATTATTATTTTGGCCAAGAGAGGGGTAGTTGTAACATACCATATCATTGTAAAAATTAACTGGATATTATTTCAACAAGCAAGTTTCAGCAATGGAGTAAATGCTGAGTAGGACAACAGTTAAGAGCTTAATAGTTTTTTCTGACACGTATTTACAAAGAAAGGAGAATTTCAAAGAAAGATGTGTAACTTTATACAAAGAATTGCAGTGTTTAAATACAGCAAGCATTCAAGAGAGCGGAAAAATGTGAGCCAGATATTTTACATTGTAGTTTTTTTCCACCATGAGCTCTTACCTTTAAAATAATACATCTGGGCAGTTGCCATATTTTTTTTGAAAAATATTGCAATATACAGGATAAGTTTGAATTATTTTTAAGTTGGAAAGGTATTCTTTCTTTCTTCATTTACATGCAGACATGGATCCTGTGTCAGTGAAGGCAATGGAATTGTTTATATAAAACTAAACTATGTTTTTCCACTTGGAAATATGATTACAAACATGGATGATGATACTCTGTCCAATGGAGTGGAATCATCCTGTTCTTAACACAAGCAGAATTAACTGTACATCTTTGCCACAACAGGCACTTTACCTTACTTGTGTCACAGTGTCCTTCTCTTACTTGATGTGGTGCAGCTCTTACAGACATTGAAGTCCATTGATTTGTCAGACACAAAAACTCGCTGTACACCCAGTTGAAAAGAAAACTTCAAATTGGCACATGTCCATGCCTCAAACTTCACTCAGCATCATTCATTTGACAGAGTTACCTTGTTAGTTAAACTACACAGAACTTTCCACCAAAGTTGAATGTACTAAGCTGTTAGTGTACCCTGTGACTTAAGCCAGAATTTACTGTCAAGGCACAGTAACACATACTTATTTAGCACTGAGCCCATACAACTGCCGTTGAAAAGCTTTTTATTTTTCATCACCTTTCCTTACCTGCTTGTTGCCTCTTATCAAAGGATATAAGGACAACAAAAAAAAATCAATATTGAATGATAGGATATCACTCAAGGCACCAGAATTTCTGGGGAATTAAAATCTAAACTGCATGTACATAAAATTTCAGAAGAAATTGCCATCCAGGGATTTGTGAAAAGGAAGAGAAGGTACGGATCTTGCCTGAAAAGAAGTGAAATAACCCAGACAGCCATGACTAATGTTGAGATAAAACAGTCATTCAATTAAAAGATTTAAGGAAAGAAAACTCCTTCATATCCTGTACCTGGTCCAAATATTTTCTCTGTCTCTCATGCTCCCCTTGAGATTTCCCTTGTCTAGGAGCCCCTCCAAAGCAGTCTATCCCTTGTTAAAGCACAAAAATGTGGTGTTCACAAAGCAACAGAGAGACTCTTTCTGCATTCCTAGCATGGTGAATAAGCAATGTAACCCAGCAACCAGAGAGAAATTGAACTGGAAATCATGACAATGATGATTCTCCTTCCTTCAGACCTTGAGAATCTCCCAAGCCTAATAGAAAGCAAATATATAAAAATTTGAATAATACAGCAGAAGTCAGTAATTTGGGCATAAAAGTAACTTAGTGCTTTATTATGCACTCTCTGTACAGTGTCAAGCAATAAGACCACCACCACTTAGCTGTTCTTTCAAACAGCAAGTACATCTGTTTTTCTACAACCACTGGGTAGGATTTATCAGTTAATATTTCTACTTGTGCCAACTACTGAAAAAAAAAAAAAAAAAAAGAAGAAGAAAAAAATGCAAGGAAAACATAAAAGGGTATATTATGAAATTCCTTTTTATTTTTGTAACATGTTAAGTATCTTTAGTGTTTAAAAGTATCAATGTACATGTGCAAAAACAAAGTGAAAAATATAGTAGTGAAATAACAGAGGTTCAAAGAGCCAGAAGTCACACTGTAGATATCATTTTCTTCAAGTGGTGGTCAGCAGCTACTTGTACAAGCCTGAATGTGTCTGGGGAGATAATATAAATAGATGCCAAGCCCTAAAGTCTCTAACTAACTGACATTTTGTCAGTTACCAGTAGATGGCTGCAATTTCTAGTTGCTGAAATGGCTCACTCAGAACTATTCTGTCACAAACAGCTGTTGGAAATGAATGAACCACTATCTATGTCTTGAAGAGTGTTGCTTCTGGGCTTGTCCTGCCTATGCAACAGAAAAATATATTTCTGGAAAAAAGCATTTTATAGATTGCATCCATATCTTTCAGTGCTTGCAGGATTCAGCAGATATTTGTAGACTCTGACTCTCAAAGGCCCCTTCTGTTCTTATCTTAGTCATAAAGTCCATTAGGTATACACACAGTTAAAAAGAGATATGTGACACCGTCAATCCATGTCTTCTCTCCTGTCCCAAGCAATCCAATATGCACCTTACTTTTCTCTGAAAAATGTGTACAGAAATTGATATTGAAGGATTAAATACATTTTGCATTAATTTATAATCGGAATAAGACTTTTTAAAAAAAATAACTACTCCATTCTGCTGACATTTTTTATATCCAGTTTTTGAAATAACTTTTAATCTAGGGACTTATCTTCATTTTTGTCTGGGTCTTAAATTAATGAGGTTAGATCTATTTTAACATCATGAATATTTACCAGTATGAATACATACAGTCCTATCTTGACACAACAAATTCTTGTGCTATTTCACTTGTCAGTGCCTCAGTATTGCTTAATATGCTGCAAAGATGAAAATGATGTATATGAAACACATCAAAGAACAAACTGTGTAACTGGACAGTTACAGACCATTAAAAGTACAATAAAGTACAATAAACACTGTTCCAATATGCAATGACATGGCTACTTCTAATTATTTGGGGAATTTTTGAATGGAGAGCTAAAAATCACTGAGGCAAATAGTGTCTCAAGACTAAAGAGATGTTAATTCCTACGGGTTACAGATGTGATGGCTATCTGGGCATCACGAGGTTGTGTTAGGTGACAGAGCTGGACCACATCAGAGCTGGCAGTGAGCAGTCAAACTCCTAGGAGTGGGGTGAAGAGGTTGCAGAGCCTGCGGGTGTACAAAAGACTCTGAAAGCTTGTAATTTTATGAACTGAAAATCCTCTTCTCTCTTCTCTGTCAACCAAGTGAACAAACCAATAAATATTTCAGTCAATTTTCAAAATACATTTTAGAAAAACCATCTTAATGACAAGGAGCTCATATCTGAATGTGCTGAAGTAGTAAGGAAGAGTGTGTCTTATTATTTTCCTGTTTTCCCCAGCTGGGGATTCAGTGACATGTAAAACCAGCACCATGCTTTTCTGATGCATTTGTTTATTGAACATCTTGGGGGACAGTAAACATGTATATGTCTATCTTTTCTGAACAATTGACATTTCATAGCTGTTCAGTGCTGTTCAGATAACACTGGTATGTAGATTCAATAGGTTATAAATTCTTCAGTTTTCTGTAAGAAGCACTAAAGATTGATAATGGTCAATAGAATGAGTCCAGCACATTTCAGTTCTTTACCAACATACTCTTGAAACAGGGTTCAGAAACAAATACAAAGACTAAGTATACATTGCATCTGCAAAACGCAGAACATTTTTAAAATTTTTCTTGCCTGGTGTGATTTTTGTTTTTTTTTTTTTTCTCATGTAAGTTAAGGAAGTATGCCTTATATTCATTAAGACATTTGTTTTCCGACTATTCTGATTATTATATTTGTTCTATGTTACTCTTGCCCTACCATAGGAGACAGCTCATGCACACAAACATTTTGAGAAGTGGGGTATTAATATAGAAGTATAGAAAAAGAAACGGTGAAAGATGACACAAAATAAGGTGACTGGCATGGACACATGTATCTGTGTATCAAAACTACTGTATCATATGAACTGTTACTTCCATGTTATCAGGATAGCTAGACTAGATATTCTCTGTCTTAGCTATAAAAATAAAATAGAATAAGCACTGTAATAGAAGTGGATTAAAATAAGAATAATGCGTGTGTATGCTTTTAAAAGTGGGTAGGTTTTTCCCTTCCACACTGTTTCAGATAAAAACCTTTGAAGATGCAGTTCTAATGCCACTGAAATGCTTTTCTTAACTGAAAAAACATGGATTGAGATAAACTTTGATAAATTCTTAACAATTTAATGTAATTCAAAATATTGATTTTTATTATTAAACTGTGTTGTAATATTGAGTCATAGAAACAAGAATAGTATACACTGCATTGCAAAGAAGATTTCAAAATGATTCAGTACCACTGTCTATCACAAATTTACGGTGGTAGTTATTATTAAACCAAAAATAAAATGAACGAAAAGCAAACAGACTCCCTGTAGTAAACCTTGATATTCATTGTCAGCTTTTGCTCATGAAAGATTACAGAACATAAGGATAAATTATTTTTGCAGATGAAAAAAAAATAGAATAATTACTTCTTTTTAAGCCCCTAGGAGGAGAAAAAGCTTTCAAAAATAATAACTTAGTAGGACCATGAAAGTAATTGTTCATGAACCTTGCATCTCAGCATATTTTCAGTCCTATCTTCCTTAGACTTAAAGGTTAAGCTTTAAAACCTACTGGTTTTTGTCACTAGTGTTAGGATTTACATCTTCAGATGAAAGTCAGATAAAAAATTACTACTCTTTTGAGGAAGTTTATTCTCCCTTTTTTGAAACTGTGCATGAAACACTTTCTGGCAGGGATGGATGAAGTTTTTGTATTCATTTGTAAAGTACGCCACACAATACAATGGTGTCAGTAGCTTTGACTATACCCTGCAGAAGATGCCATAATGCAAATAAATGTGCACTTTCTGGTAAAATGTTAATCAAAACATCAAATAACCAAATCTGACCTTGGTTGTGACCTAATAACATCATTGTCTTCTCTTCCTGGTCAGTAATTCTACTACTGAAATCAGATTGTGATTTCTTTCATTTAAGGAGGTGGAATTATCTGTAGAAGGTGTTTGTTTGTTTGTTTGTTTGTTTTTTTGTGAAAGACTGAACACTTGGAAAGGCTAAACCTTCAGTTTTGACTTTGGAATTTAACTTGTGAAGAATCTTTAAAAAAGAAGGGGGCTACCTGTCATGTCCCAAGCACAACAAAACATTCAATTTTACAACCTATGGATAAGAGGTGAGTCAGGAGTTAAAACTGCTGTTTAGTTTTCTCTTACTCCTAGAACCTGTGCCAAAGACACCTGGAGATTTGCTTTTTTTGTTGTTTTGTTTTGTTTTTCCCTGTAGTATTTACATGTGTAAAACAATTAAATTAAGAATACTGGATGAAATAGTAGAACGAGTAGACAGTACCTGGTACACGGGCAGCAAATTAAAATACAAGGACACCTTGTGAAAACAAACTAAAAACCCAACAATGACCCTCTCTTTTATGCAGAACACCACTGCCAAACATAAAACAGTGACAATATTGTCACATTTCCAAAAAGAATGTGGAATTGGAACCCTCTAGTGCTTTTTATTTTTAATCAGATGCTAACAATCTGTGAAATTGCATAAAGTTTTCATTAACTCTGTGCAAGTTTGGTTCTCTTCTAATGGAATTATTGAGCAGTTATTGTTCTTACCCATTCACCAAAATCCCCTGATCGCTTTTCAAAACATGCATGTCAATTATCCTACTAAGTGTGGAAAAAGCAGTCTGAAACATTGTTAAACGAACTATATGAAGCCTTGAGGAGACACAGTAGGTGGTTAAAGTGAGAATTAAAAATGTCATGTTCCTGAAGCTCACACTTTTTTAATATTACCCTTCAAAGCTAGTAATGATAGCAAGATCATTCCAACCTCAAGTTATAATTAATTGCTGTAATTTCAGACATTTCAAAAGTGAACAAGACCTTTATACTATGTTAATGAGAAAGAGTCCGATGGAACTAAACATTTGTTTTCATACAGGTTTGGAAAATACTGCTGGTGGTGAGGGTCCAGGTTGACTTTATTTCTGTGAAATTTTGACTGTTGCTTACAATTAAGCAAGTACACCACCTACAAGATTACTGATTATTTTAGATGGTTCGCATATTGCTCTTCCTCTCCAGCTGAACTACTCCAATGTAGAAGTTTCTTGATTCTGTTTCTCTTACAATCTGCTTGCAGCTACAAGTTCCTCTTCTACTCAAGACAATTTGTAATGTCGGTTCACTCTGACACACTACTAAATACATTAATTCTTTTTTCTGCTCACTGAAAGACTTCAAGCATGCCATAGCTGCTCTGAATTTCCTCACTATTCAGCTTGCTTTCTTAAGTTTTGCCTGGAAAATGTTGATCACAAAGGATTTGATACTCATGGTTTGAAACTAAAATGCCATTTTGGTGAGTGTTATAGTATCATTCAATGAAGTTATGTACTTCCAATTCTTTGACTGGATGAGAAGGTTATAACTGGGAACCTTCAAAGAAGTTACAGAGGCCCTGAAACTCCAAGAGGGAAAAAGAGCAGTTTAAGACTCATGGAAGATTAGTGACTTTTGGAACATTTTAAGAATTTTTCTTTCTGAGCAAATCATGTCTTGGGTGAGGTGTTATTGCTAGACAAAACAAGCTACTGCAAGATTTACTGGCTGGGTGCACAGTTAAAATTTTATTTTCTCTTGTCACAATCATACAAGGTAATTGTGAAGGTAATAGTGCCTTTGAAAAGGTGAAGTCAGATTCTCATCTGGCTCATATATTTGCCTCTGTGCTAGGGCTAAGCCAGAAGTTTGGGGAATGTCATGTCAAGTAGTATCCCATTCCAAGTAAAATATACCAAGTGCACTGCATTTACTATGTAACTTTCTGTCATCACTGCAGTCATTAGCACACAGTAACACTTGTTTATACATGGCCCTGTTCTGAAGGCCTTAGTCATGTACTTTGATATATTTACTTGCATCTGTGCCAACGTGTGCAGGAGATGTGGTATTAGGAATTTTCTCCTTGCACACACTTTATAATCACAGAAATGATAGTTGGTCCCAATGACAGTTGATTCTGTGGGCCTGGTGGATGAACCTGGTGATTGCCATAACACTGAAAAGTCAAGCAGAAAGGGCTGAAGTGCTGGTGGCTTCTCAGGCCAGCATCAGCATCCTGGTACCTGCATTTTAAATATCAAGCAATATTCCTTTCTATGGTCCTAATGGCAGCTCTAATGGTGTTCAGGTTCTTGACAAATAATCTTGTAGGGAGATTGAAGAGAACAACATAATAAAAAACTGGAAGAGTAGGCCTATCTCTGATTTGAAGGATGGCCAGTGAAATCCACTCTGAGAACTACTGTGCAGGGACTGTGTACCCCCTGATCCCATTTTCTGTTGTGCAGGCCATTGTGTTCTCATGGCCCTTCAGAGAACGTCAATGAAACTGGTAAAAGGTGTGGAGAAAATGTCTTATGAGGAGCAACTGAGGGTCCTAGGGTTGTTTAGTCTGGAGAAGAGGAGGCTGAGAGGAGACTTTATTGCTCTCTATGACTACCTGGAAGGATGCTGCCCTCTTCTGTGGGTGTTGCCCTCTTCTGTGGGTGTTGCCCTCTTCTCCCAGGTGACTAGTGATAGAACAAGAGGAAATGGGCTTAAGTTGCACCAGGGGAAGTTTAGTTTGGATATTAGAAATTTTTTTTTTGAGAAAGAGAGTGTTTAGGCATTGGAGCAAGCTGCCCAGAGACATGGTGGAACCACCATCCCTGGAGGTGTTTAAAAAAAGTCTAGATGCATCACTTCAGGAAATGGTTCAGTGTTCCTTATAATATTAAGTAGGTGGTTGGACTTGATCGTCTTGAAGATTGTTTCCAACCTTAATGATTCTATGATTCTGTGATCTGTTGTCAGCAGCACACATTTGCTAAAATCTCTGTGCTTTATGTCAGTGAAAGTAAACATCATCAAATATTAATTTTTCTGTGGTCTTTCTGAAAATTAATACAGAATATTTGGCTAAACAAGTTCGTGATGATGACATTTAGCCTGCTTTGCAATATCTCTGACTGGGGGATGTCTTCCCTGAGGTTAATCTGCATTTATTGGAAACACAAGTTTCCCTTGCAAATGCATCATGCAGGGCTTTATGCTGTGCTGATATCTTGGCATGTGTACATCTCATTTTAAAGAACTCCCTAATTTGCTCTAATGTATTATTTTGAGTTCTAATAATGCCTTTCTTCAGAGATAACTTGTCTTTGATGTCTTTTGCATGTCCACCTAAGGTAAAAAATCGGATAGCCCAACCTCACAGCTTAGGCCAATAGGGGATACCCTAGCAGATTTAAAAACAAGCAGACAAACAAAAAACCCCAAACAAACAAAACAAAACAAAACAAAACAAAACAAAAACTGGTCAGTCTGTTTCACAGGAATACACATTTTATCTTTGATTTAATAATTTTAAATTGTTGAAGTCCTAAATAATCTTAGATGATTTAGTTAACATCAACAGACACAAATATTTCTTCATCTTAGTGAAGAACTAAAATACTTCTTCTAAGATGTGAGCAAGCTCCACAATATACTCTTAATGTTTTTTGCCTCTTGTGTCTGTATCTGGAATTAACTCCAGCTGTGGTTGAAGAAAGTTACAAAAATATCAATTTACATCTAAAAAATACTGGTTCATTACAGAAGTGTTTTGGACTTTTGCTTTGTTCCCAGATATATTTCAAAGTGCAGGATTTGTCTTCTAACTCCATAGGTTCCAACATTTCTGATAGATATGATTTCAGAAATAAAATATCCTGCAACATTTTCTGTAGGATAATGGCTGAAGTTTCATCAAAATCATGTTCAGAATAAATCAAGATGATATTTGGATAAGAATTTTAAATTTCAGGTCAACTTTATATTTTACTAGTGGTTTGGTTTTTTTGTTTTTTTTTTTTTTTTTTTTTTCTCATGTGTGAGTTTATACTGGAATTAGGGAACATGATCCTTTCAATTTCTCAAAACTTTAGAAGAATATGCTGTAAAATAATGAAATAAATGTAAATATATGAATTAATTTTAGAATTTCTTTTTCTGTACAAACTAAATTAATGTCAGTGTGTCAGTTTCTGCAAGGATGAAGAGCGTCCAATTCTTTTAAGATTGCTTTACTATTATTATTTTAGATCTCTGTGTTCTCTATAGTTTTTTATTTCAAGGTACACCCTGAGGATATGAATAAAGGTAAAATATAAAACATAAAAAGTAAAAAATATTTCCAAATACACGGAAAATTAAATAAAAATTAAGGAAAGGAACTATCCCTCTTCAGAAAATAAATTTCTAAAAAAAGACAAAAAAAAAAAAAAAAAAAAAAAAAAAAAAAAAAAAAAAAAAAAAAAAGACTTAAAATTACCCATAAGCTGGATGTTAGGAAAAAAACAAAACAAAACAAAATTAAAAAACCAAACAGACAAATAAAAATACAAACCAAAAAAAAACAAAAATCCCAAACCCTTCTAAAATCAGTTTCTGCATTAATCAATGTTACCAGCATTAGTGGCTGAGACATGTGAGCCAGTGAGCACAAGAAAATATGAATACATTTTTCATCTATGTTTTATAGTTCAAAAGTTATTTAAAAAGTCCAATAAATATGCATCAGGTAAGTGGGTTTTGGATTTTTTTTTCCCTGCTATTAAAAAAAATACCTCACAAACCCACACTTGCAGGCTCAAAGCTCATGAAAATGTAGGAAATAGTCAATATAAAATGTTCAACATATGACTCAATAATAAAAGATCTGTTTCTACTTTTTATGCAATGCAGAAATCTCAAGGACAGCAGCTCCTCAGTTGTGGTCTATGAATTTGTAATTATCACTGCAAATCTGAGTGGTCACAGACTGCTAACCCATCATAAAATCCTGCATACTTCCATTGTATATGGGGTTTATCTGAATTTTGACACCAACTGTTTTCTAACTTCTCTGCATAGTAAGTGAAGAGAGAGTGGGAACTTCAGATGCACCTCTGTCTTTTCAGTTATATTTTACCATGGGAGAATATACAGGAGCTATGTATGGAATAATACACACAGTAGACATGAAAATTAGAATATTATGCTACTCAGATAATCAAGCTCACAGCATCAATACTGACTACAAATTAATTTTTACTGTTCAGACAGTTACCACTCAAATGGGGAGTGTTTTCCTCCAGTACTCCTGACCTGATCCTTCTTTCTGCTGAATTGCTACCTTCTGTCACAACAGTTTCACTTCTGCCTGTTTTTACTTCCTTTATCATACAAGGTCTTAGATTGCCTAGTCTTTTTAGAATTCAACATTTCTTCTCATTAATCCTTAACCAAGGTCACACAGATGGGCAGCGCCAAAATGCATAGGCAAAGATCATAGGTAGTTGGACTCTAGCACTGTAGGTTACAAAGAAGGTAGATCAAGTCCCAAAGGCTGAAATGTCCTCTGGAAGTGTCTCTTTCCTTGATTAATGAGGAAGGTAAGAGCAGGTAATCTCCTACCTCATGAACCTATTAAACGCAAGATATTAAGAGGGATTAATTCATGTCTTGATAATGACTTTTTTTTTTTTTTCTCTTATCTATCAAGACACATTCAAAGAAATCCACAGGCATAGGAAATATGGTCTTAATAATGCAAACAAGAATATTGCAAGAAGTGATGGTGTTATGTGCAAGGGAAAATTGGAGGAGAAATAATAAATATATCCCCTAATTAAATTCTAACCCATGCTGTGAAAACCTAAGACTCCATGTTCGAGGAGAATATAAGGTTGAAGAAAGATTCCCTTTCTTGACTTTAGGATGAAATAAGGCATTTTGGCCTGCACAGGAAATAGGAAATTCATAGATAGTGTATGCAAAGTGAAAGTAAATGGGCTTTAGAACTGTTCTCAGTACTAACTTTTCTTGTCTCATGAATATAGAACTCAAAAAATCCAATTTTGCAGAAGGTTTGCATTACAATTTCTAAAGGTAACATAATTGATTTTGAAGCAATCTGCTATGTCATTTGGGAAAACAGCTAAAACTTTCCAAATCCTTGTTCAAAGCTCCTTGAATAGACAACCTGATCAGGCTTAATTGTAAGGTCAGATAGGATACTAGCAGAGACATACTTAATGGAACATACAAAAACATTTTACTTTTTCTTTCTGAAAATCATCAAATTAAGAATATTTTTTTGTGGGTTATATACTTTTTTTCATCTTATACTTTTAAAGATAAGTAACATTCCTTTATTTTGATAGTGAATCAGTCAAAATAATGTTTCAGAGAAAAATAAAAACCACATTCAACTATTTTTGGTTTTTAAATAATATCTAACCTTAGTGTGTCCTTGTTGTATGAGTAGTCTTTGTCCAGTTTTACATACAACTTGGAGAACTGGGATATTCCTTTAGACATCCTCAAATACTTGTATTTCATACACTGACTCAATGACACTCTGCACCTGAAATTTAGATGCCTGCCTTACATGTACTAGACCATGCCTTATGGTACCTTTATGATCCAAATTCTGTTGATGGGCCCTGATTAAGTCCATCTCAATTAAATGTTTTCCCAGGATTTACTAGCAGTCACAAGTGTTACCCGTGTGGTGGTTCCTTGCTTCTCCATCCAGATCTAGTGGATGAAATGACTGAAAGCTGTTTTTATCATATTAAAAATGGCATATTTATTACATAGTGTGCCATTTAAAAAGTCGTTTTTGGAGTATTGAAGAAATGATAGAAAGAGGGAGGAACCACGTCTTTTATTACTTTTTCTTTCATTAATGGAAACTCTTGTTTGGTTGTAGACTTTTGTTACTCATGTGACCACATATAGTCATCTAAAACATAGATGACTACATTTCAGATAGTTATTCTAGCTGATCTCTTTTATCATCAACAGAAATTAATTGGTACTATTTCAGATGTCTGGAGTAAGATTGTAGACAAATAACTGACATAAATGACGTAAGTATAATTCCATTTAACAGGAATATGAACAATTACAGGCAAAATGGCAGTTGTTTTTTGCCATTAAAATTACATTTTACCATTTACAGGCAAAAAGTAAGTTACTTGGTCTGTAGAATAAAGGCAAAAGTCCAAGTCCAATGCTTTTGGAAAATCTACCAACAAACTATTGGAGAGGAGCATTGCAAGTGACAAGTCAGTCTCTAACTTCCAGTCTGTGACTGACCAGTAAACCTCTACAATGGAAGAAGGCTCAGGGGAAATGGGAAAGGTTAATGTTCTCATGAATCTCAGTGAATCAAGCAGGTTGCAATTGATCAAAGCTGTTACAAAGAAGCTGACTTCATTTCAACACAAAGGGGATTGGAGGTTAGCCTGTGCTTTAGATAAACAGCCATGACAGTTGAGTGGATCAGCTAGTGGTGTGTTTCTCCCCGACTTTGTTCAGAGACTGTGAATGTCTTCGTGACCTATCCAGGCTAGCATGGGCAGACTGAATATGTGGCTCAGCCCAACACAGAGGATGACAACTATGCGACTACCAAAAGAACTTCAAAGAGACCAGTGGGCTTGAGCTGACTCCAACACACATATTACTTTCTGGAAATTGGGGATGCCCAATGTCATGATGGTGAACATATTGTAGACACCAGTAATAAGAATATTGCAATTGCTTTATTTTGTCAGGTGTAACTTATGTTTGTATTGTGCATTCAGTACATTTTGAATCACTCTGATAAATCAGAAATCCTTGTGTAACATCAAATATCTTCAAATAAGTAGACTTGATACAAAACATGAAATGCTCCACATGTGGAATATCTAAAAAACCTTGGTCAGAGAGTGTGGGACTCTGACAGTCCTGCAGAAATTCTGAAGGCCGGTATTTCTGATAGTTGACATTTGATAAATGCAATGTTCATAAGGCTCTGTAACCTTAATTTATTGACAGACATACTCAATATTAATATCCTTTTAATAAATATTGTTTTTAACAAAGAGAAAGATGCCCAGTTAATCAGATTAATGTACACAGAAAGGGAAAGAAATCAGATTTATGTCTATATATTTAAACAGTCTCTCTCAGCACCCCTTCTTTATTTAACTTCTGAATTCCTTAATTTGATAGCTCTTTCCTGATACTCCTACTCAAAAACGTATACAGAAGCATGCATATAGAAGACTGATAAATACTCTAAGAAATTTGCCAATTACTGTTTCAGCTGAGCTTCTATGTCAGGCTTTGTAGTTCGTGGGATCAGCTCTGTGAATGAATGTCTTCCTTTGTAATGCCATCTTTCTAACACTGAACTACAGTTATACTCAGTGCATTTTCTTGTGGGAGCAATCTTTCTCACTTCTTTGTATACCTTACTTTTACATGTGGAAATCTTCATGGAAGATGTATTGTTCAGTTTTACCTTGGAAAGAAGACAGATAGCAACATACATGACTATCTCCAGGCAGCCATGTGTCTAACATTTAGGCAAAACTGTATTTTCTCAGTCTTGTAGTTTGAATAGGGAGTCTTTAAAAAGAAAGTTATTTCTGATCCTCACTTAAGGCATTATAAGCTAATCCGTCTCTATGAATAACATGGCAAAGAATTCATACACAGTGTACTGTATCTTGTTTCTTTATTAAAGACTCTGGATCATGGTATCAAGGATTCTTGCACAGTTCAGAGTACTACAAACGTGACAGAAAGAATAAATAGTTTCAAATCATAGCATGGTTATGATGCAGCACAGTATGTTTATGTCTGCAGATTCTGAATTCAAGCTTCAAGTATTAACATAAATCTTTTTAATGATTCTGAATAAATCTTTAGAAATCCTATGGCTTCCTAGAATTTCACTGGGTGTATGATCATTAAGTGTGCCATTATAAATGTGATAGAATAATAGACTTCTCCAATTTTTACAATTATTTTCAAAGCTCTCAAGGAAGAAAGAAAAATCTTATAAGAAATACATTTAGAAAACCTATGAAATCTCTAACAGCAGCATAGGTATATACATAGACTTCATAACTATAAGGTTTTATATATATAATACTTATGAATTGTTTAGTTAGCAATCTTAAAGAAATTTGATAATAAAGTCTTTTGAAGAAATTCTGGGCATTTGACAGGTATGTCCAAAAGGTGGGGAAAAAAGGAAATTAAACGAGAACACAGTTTAAAAAGAGAAAACAAAGAAACCCCACAACCAAACCTAAAGGAGACCTTCCTAGGGTTACAGTGTATGATTTGGTCAACATCAGTCTTGTGGCCTGTTAAAAGTTAACTCATATGTCTGTGTAGGGTTTCCTCCTAATATCCTCTTCTCAACCACTCGCACATTTGCTAAACAAATAGGATGTTCTGCATGGTGAAGCAGGTCCAGGACCCTGAAGAATCTGTATCCTTATATTCATAATGGTCCTAGGGCTTATTCAACATAGTCAAACTGTTTAATCAATCAATTAACATATTTTTTTAGATACTTAAAAATCCCTAAACAAGCACATCTCCTTATGATTGTTAGAATTACTACATTTCAAATATGTCCGTCAAAGTACAAGTACATAGGTACATCTCAATATCTCAGATTTATTTTTATTTTAATTTACTTAGTTTTCCAAAATTTATCCCATGAAGAATGTTTATTTTGCCTCTTTACAGGAAATTCTTCCAGAATTAGATAATATTTTCCCTTTAAAGTACAGGAGAGTTAAAAATCACTCAGGGATGTAAAAAAAAAATTTGTCAGTGAGTTTATGCCATCCTGACATTTTATTTTTTTTTCTCCAGGAGATGCTATCATGCCTCTGAGGGCTTGGTTATGCTTCACAGTCATGTAGTAGTGAATGACAAAGTATTAAAACCATTCAAAAGAAGCTACAGAAAATTTTGATAAATCAGGCTAGTAATGGACAAAGACCAGTCTTAAGTGGCTTATCATGTATCTTTACACATAACATGAAAGCATGTTCTGTGCCTAATAGCAGCCACATTTTATTTTGTAGATTATGACATTGGAGCAGACAGAAAATATTCCTCTGTTAGAAACACTTCTATCCCTTGTAGCACTCTGTGCTCCTTCAAGCACAGTCAGGGGGACAGTGGACTCCAGGATCAGGAGATGGTGCAAGGTTCAGCTGAAGGAATACCTGAATGTAGGTATTTGGGAAAGGTGACAATGACAAGAGTTTTCAAGATTGTAGTATTTCCGTAGATGTCATTTGGAATCAATGGATGCATCACTATTGGTAGTACTGTGCTTTGTTCTCCTTGCCTATTTATGTAAACATGTTCTATAACTATCAGAAGAGCTGTACCCATTTTAAATGCCTATGTATATGTATAGTTGACAACTTTATGTAAACAAAATGCAAGATCTCCTGTACGCTGACACATCAAAGGTCCTCAATCTGATTGGTTTGCTTTTAGCATCCCTCTGTGGGATGTCACAGATTCTCAGCACTATAGGTTTACCATATAAGTGGTGCTTAGCAGCCTTGGCTGATGCCTAATATTGGGTATATTTTAAGGAGTTAAGGATCAATGACATCACCGCAAAATGAAGAAAACCTTAGGTCTGGACCTATTTGTCCTGCCTATTACTTGGCAAACAAATAATCTGCTTTTGGTACCTTAGCTAATCTTTGCTTAGTATGGGCCTGCATTGTGGATGAAAACCTACACACTTCTAAGGCTCTTATAGATTGTATACAGTACATTCATTATTCACCAGTTATGATACTCACAGGTACATCATATAACTAAACATCTGGCCTAAATAAAAATGGGGTTTGTTTTGGTTTGTTGTTGTTGGTTTTTTTTTGTTTGTTTGGTTTTGCTTTGTTTGTTTTTAATTTTATTCTTTTTCTTTTTTTTTTTTTCTTTTTGTTTTCTGATTGGAGATATTTAAGGGCCATTTTATTTTACTGACAGGGTTAGAATAGTGCTGTTTTCTTGATCGATTGATTGCTTCTCAGAATACTGTACTTCAGTCTGAAGAAAGGATTTGAGCTCAAGACTGTCTATATAGGGATCTCTTACTACTAGTCTGGTGGCCAAAAATATTTAAAGTTTTTTGTTTCTTTCTAATATAATAACTGATCTGATCTGGGCTGCAGAGGAATAAAAAATAGTTATTGGCATTTATAGATCAGCCAGTTTGATGCCTGCTCTGAAACATGGTTTTAAGTGTTTGATTTTCTATATGAATTTTGTGTTTTGTGGATGGTACAGATAACCTCCTTTCAGTACCTTAGATAACTAAGCTTACTTAGCATGACATTCCTATGCTACCCAAAATCTTATACCAATATACCTCAGTGCTCGATCCTCTGCAGATGATCCTAATCCATTATTTCCTATGAAACTATCAAGATAAGTAGTCACTTTTCTATTTTATTTGATAACATGTATTTTATGTGTGGTTTTTTATATATTTTATAAAATTCAATAAAACAAGTTTGCCAGAAGGTTTCATGTTGCTACATATGTAAATAAGCAAGAACCAGATTTTGCAGTAGTCCTCATCTGCTACTTTAAAATTACTACTGGTGTGAATAACTTAATAACAAATCTATACAACTTACTAATAGTTTCACATTTAACTGCATGAAACATGTACCCTACTATTTAAGTACTCCTGTTCCAATTTGTAAAAAATATTTATATTGTCTAAGTTTCAACTTTCAGTCTGAGAAGCTGCAAAAGTAGTCTACACCATAATTAAATCAATAAAATGTCCATAAAGATACATTAATTCACAAAGATTCTGTGAAACAATTTGTCTTAATATAAACATAAATACTTCCTTTTATTAAGATTTGTTCTACCAGAAAAAAATAAAATAAAATAAAATAAAAATTCACTGACATTTTTATTATGCTACTTATTTTAATAGGGAAGTAACAGTTCCCTTGCTACTTGGGATAATTATTAGTATTTCACTTTATAAAAACTTCTTTGGATAAACGTAAATTCAGTTAGAACTGAACACTTGACTGACAATTAAGATGAAGAAGAAAAATGGTATTTTGTTTTCTCTATTTAGATGTTCATTTTGTGTAAGCAGTATGCCTACATTTTGAATATTCTACTTAAAAAAAAAAAATAAAATATCACAAATAAATTTTGTGTTTGTCTAAGTTTTTCAGGTAACATATGGCTGTGTAATTTTTTTGTTTGTTTCTATCAAATATGGTTCTTTGCTTCTGTAAAAGAGCCACCAGCTTCTCATTTATGTATAAATGTGTTAACAAACAACCACAGATATTATATGGGAGAGAAACAGGGGGGAAATTATTTCTATTTTTTGGGTTTCTAGGAAGCATATTTTCAATGCCATTTATCTATGCATTAAGTACATACCCTTTTTTCATCTGGATAACAGCATGGTGAGTTGACCTTGGCTGGCTGCCAGATGCCCACCAAGCTACCCTATCACTTTCCTTCTTCAACAGGACAGGGGAAGAAAATAGAATGAAAAGCTCATGAGTTAAGGATGGGAAAATCACTTACCAATTACCATCATGGACAAAAC
The DNA here is from genome assembly GCA_025345505.1 of Todiramphus chloris collaris. NCBI lineage: Eukaryota > Metazoa > Chordata > Aves > Coraciiformes > Alcedinidae > Todiramphus > Todiramphus chloris. Next base: position 12,826,501 of record JANVCC010000021.1, on the reverse strand, counting down.
AGACTCTACTTGAGGAAATTAATTTAATTTATTGACAATTAATAGCAGATGGGGGTAGTGATAAATAAGAACAGATCTACAAACACCTTCCTCCCACTTCCCCCTTCTTCCTAGGATCAATTGTACTCTCAACTCTTCTACCTCCTCCTCCTGAGCGGGATGGGAGATGTAGGCTACAGTCAGTTCATAGCATTTTGCCTCTACTGCTGCTCTTTCCTCCTCCCACTTTTTCTCTGCTCCAGCAGGGGATGACTCCCAAAGGATACAGTCCTTCATTAAATTCTCCAACATGAGTCCTTCCCACAGGATGCAGTTCTCCAGAAACTTTTTTTCCTTGGGATTCAGTCCTCCAGGGACATACTGACTCAGTGTGAGTCCCCCATGGGCTCATAAGTCCTGCCAGCAGCCTATTCCTCTGAGAGCTCCTCATGGAATCAATGCCTCCCCTCAGGTGTATCCACCTGCTCTGGCATGGGCTCTTCCATAGGCTGCAGGTGGATATCTGTTCCATGGTTAACCTCCATGGGCTGCAGGGTGACAGCGTGCCTCCCCATGGTGTTCACCACGATCTGAAGGGGAATCTTCATTCCGGTGTCTGAAGCAGCTCATCCCTCTCCTTCTTCACTGACCTTGGTGTCCGCACAGTTGTTTCTCCCACATTTTCTCATGTCTCTCTCCCAGTTTTTATTCATTCTGAAATATGTTATCACAGAAGTGCTAACAATGACACCGAATGGCCTAGTTTAGGCCAATGTTTGGTCCATCTTGGAGCTGTCTGAAACTGGCTATGCCTGACATGGGGATGACTTTGTGAGTCTTCTCACAGATACTACCCCTGCATCCCCCTTATTACTAAAACCTTGACATGTAAATCCAACACAAATAGCCAGGATGTGGTTATGACAGAAGGTGCTTGTCTTGTTCTGTCTGTGAAGTGCAAAAGGAAAGTTTTATTCTATTATTAATCAAGCATTTCCCATGGTTGGTCTTCTGCTTAGGTGCCTTGAAGGAGGAAAGATGGATACAGACTACAAAGATTCTTTAGAAGACTCTCACTTAAACAACTAGATTAGGGAGTAAATAGTGGGGGTGCTGTTTGTGTTTGGTTCTTTTTTTGTGGAGAAGGAGATTGGTGGGTTTTTGTTTTCCCTCCACAATTCATGGTGTGTATATTGTATTTATTCTTCAATAATTTAGTTAGTATTCACCCTGTGGTAAGTCTACTCTGAGGGTGCGGTCATGCTATGAGCCTGCTACATCCCATCTGAGAACTGTTGCAGGATATGTCCTAATGTGGACAAAACACCAGCAGTTCTATGAGTTCACTGGGTTAAAGCAGAGAGTTCAAGTTCTTGAGATACATTCAGTAAGGAGGATTACTTTTTAAAATTTATTTATTTCTCCGTGGTGTTTTTGTGTTTGTTTTTGTTATTGTGGCATTTTTTGTTTTTGTTTGGTTTTCTTTCATTTTGTTTCAAATGAGTCAGGAAACTATGGGAATTTAAAAAGAACGAAATAGTGACATGATGAAGCCACACAGAGATCTGTAACAAGGGGTTGTTGAGTAGCAAACAGATTCTGAAGAGGAACGTTGCCAAGAGTCAATGGATAAAAACCCCAAACATTTACAATACTTTAATCTAAAACATGAACTCTACTTTGCTTCTTCTTTAAAACTGTGTCCCATTCAGCTCTTTTTCAGATACAAAAATTTCTTTATATTCTGACTGCAATGTAATATTTGCACATTTTGATTAATAACAGATATAAATATATAAATAGGAATATTCTTTTAAAAATGTAATAAAGAAAAAAGTATCTACATTTAAAAAAAAAAAAAACAAAACCAAAACAAAATTATAGTACTATGAAAATATTATTAGAATCAGTATTAGAATAACTGAAATTTATCATACACAGACATGTCATGCTACAAAAGCTTAACTTTCTTACAAAAAGGAAAAATGCTATTAACTTTTATTGTAAGAACAAATTAAACTGGGTTTCTGATTTTTTTGGAACTTTTTAAGGCAAAAGGAAGATTTGCTGAGTTTTATTTGTTTCATTTACTTTCCTTTAACAGCTATGGCATGTGAGAAGCTACTGTTTCACTAACTTTCATGCTATTCCAGTACAACTTGCTGTAATAGGTGTTTCAGAAGCAATAATTCTGATAGATTTCGCACAAATCACAGAGTAAAAGAGATGAAGTAATTCTGTGGTGGTTTTAAAGTCAAGACAGCCTTAGGACTAAAACAACATAAAACAACTACATATTTTGATATTCAGCTTTCAAAATATGTTTTTATTTGTCAATGGTATACAAATCCAGATCATTGTTATTATTGAAATGTAACTATGGATGAAAAAAACCTGTAGTTAGAAAGAGTTAAACCATGTTACTAATGGAATACATTAGTAAAGTTATGCACTGTGATGGGTTGACCCTGGCATGGCACCAGATGCCCACCAAGCCCTTCTATCACTCCCCCCGACCCCCATCAGCACAGCACACAGGGAGAGAATAAGACACAAAGAGCCGTGGGTTACGATACAGAAGATGTTATTCTCTACTTCCCGTCTGCAGGTGATGTCAGGCCAAGTCCAGGAAGCAGGGCTCACATAGCAGCCACTTGGAGGACAAAGCCGAATGCCCCCCCACCCTCCTCCTGCCCTCTCCCTTTACAGTTAAGCTGATGTCATATAGTATGGAATACCCCACTGGTCATCTCAGGTCGGCTGTATCCCCTCCCTGATCTTGCCCCCCCAGCCTCTGGTGCCGTGTGAGCACTGGCAGTCATAACACGGGTGTGTTATCAACACCCTCCAGCTCCCAGTACTGCAGCATGAGGGCTGGGTGGGGAAAAGCAGCTCAGCCAGACCCACTACAGCACTTTGACATAAGAACAGGTGGTCCAACTTTTAGATTTTTTTTTTTTTTTAAGAAAGATAATACAACCTTGCTTATTAAGCCTAGATTTTAAAATATGCTGTGGATAAATTAAACACTGGGATAGAGAAATATAATCAACACAGTAAAAGTACACAATTGAATTTTTTGCAAAAGAATTTGACGAAATAAATTTTTGCCGAAGCAGTTGTTTTGATAACTGTGAATGGACATGGATATTATAAACTTTTGGAAAAAATGCAAGATGCTTTCACTAACACTCATAGATAGTGAGTTGTCAGGATAATTAAGAGGTTGTGTAGTTTTTTGAGAAGGAAGAGACATCCTTGTGGAATTATTTTGCTTTGTAAAAGATCATACTGATATATATATATATACACACATACGCACAGGAATTTCAGGAAAGAAAATCATGGTATTTCTTATAAAATCAACCTCTAAATTAACTTTTTTTCTTTAGCGGCTAACATATCAGATTCCTTCTAAGTTTTGTTGATCTTTTTCTGAGGTGAGTCAGCTGAAATTCACAGCCAATGTATTTAAATTCTTCTCTAACATTGGTTGAATTATAGAGTTTTACTTAAGAAATGCTTGCTGACATTAAAGTTTCCAAGAGCACCCATAAATATGTCAACTATAAATAAGGAACTTTTCTTCATCATGAGTACAACTTACTATTCTAGTATTATTACTTCATATCTGACCTAATTAAATTAAAAAATTAAATACATAAGTTATAGCTGCATAACTGCTCATGTAAAGTGCTCAAATCTATCCTATGTGGTTATAATGTTCACTGTTACTGTTCACTGGAAACTTGGACAGAATGTATTTTAAAGAATAATGCTCCAACAAAATGGTAAAATTTTTTAGCATTGATTCTGTTGACTATTGCAATGCAATGCTTTCTTAGCTGTGAGAAGACATAGATTAGACCTCCAATAGACCCAATCAGGGACATCAAGAGAATAAGAAAAACAGATTGGGAAAGGAAGGCTGAAAGAAATTTTCTGTTACAAGTGTTAAAAATTATCTTTCAGCACTGTTTTGCTTTACAAATCCATGTAAAAGATCTTGTCTTCATTCCAAAGAAGAACAAAACCAAATGTGAAAACCATGTAAGCTGTTGACTTTCTGTCAGCTCCATCCACAGCTCCTGTGCAACAATGAAGATTAGAAAGGTCCAGACAACAGTTTTCTATTACAGATGATAACTGATTATAACTGGAGAATATTTGAGGGACATGACAGATATAGATGTTTATTAAATCTTTCAGCAGAAACTTCAGAAATCTGCCAGACTGACCATTTTGAAACTGGTGAGGCCTCTAGAATATAACTGAACTCAAACTTTCTCACTGTTTCACTGGAGACCTTGGTACTTGGAAAGTCTTGCACAGATCCACTGTTATGAGGATTGTAAAACTGCTGCTCCACTGAAAACCAGTCAGTCCTGTAAGTCCTAGGCTCATTGTGAAGATTCTCAATAGTTTTCCATAACATTTAGTATTATAAAACGGGAATTCTTCCCTCTGACCACCCCTAACCTCTATAGCTGAACAGTAGTTTTCAAGAAAATCAAGGGCAGGTCACAACGTTAAGTTCTACATGATACTTGACATCTTTTGTAACTGTCTGTGACTTCATACCCTTAGTTAGTACCAATAGGAGAGGATTTGTGCACTGAAACCGTTGTTGCTGAGGATCCCAGACCTTATTGTATTAATATCAAAGGCAACTAGATTGAATTACTTCTAGACTGATTTTGTGGGCTGAATGCTTAGTAGCACCTGGTGTGCACAGATGCACTCCAAGGAATTTAGTTCATGTGCTCCAAGACATCTCTGTCACATGAAACAAAGATTGCTGTGAATCAGAGAGATAATCAGGCAATTCAGTTTAAAAGCGTGTTTTTAACCTACGTAAAAGTCTATTAGAGATGCACAGTAGTTGACACAGGTCCTAAAGTAGCCAGCTGCATTTGAAAGTTCTAGGAAATAATATTTACCACTCTACTGAAAATAGATTTGTCTGTAAATAAAATCAAACCAGTAGCATTTCATCAAACACATATACTTATATCTGCACTGAAGAATCAAATCATGATAGGGGATGAAAAAGACCTCTGGAGATATCTAGTACAAGGCAGGTTCACCAGAGAAGGAGACACAGGATCACATCCAGGCGGGTTTTGGATGTCCCCAGAGCTAGCGACATTAAATAGTTTTAAATTACTGAGTTCTTTTATAAGAAAACAAAAATCTACCCATTTAGAGTGATCTACTTTTTAATTCAGATCATGAGATGACATAACATAATTTACAAGGCACATTTCTGTAACACACAGAGTAAACCACTAAAATGCTTAACTGAGGAGGCTACTCCAACTTTTCATTCCAAAAACTGACTATTTCCTCAGATAGCAGGCCCTGTTCCTGGAAGTGCAGGGAAATCAGGGAAGCAGTTCTCTTAATATACTTTACAGAACACCACCTCAGTACTATATTTGTCTAGGTAATTTGAAGTGCAACAATCAGTGATCCTATCTCTAGTGACCCTGTGAACTAATTGTAGGATAATCCTACCCTGATATCATAACTTTGGACTCTTGCATTTCAGAAATTAGGAGAAAACTTGGGCTGAATTCTGATTCAATTAGAATGTCAAGATTTGTTGCAATGTCTTTTCTCTTGTTAACTTACTGAATATAAGACAAGCTTTTTAAAAAACTTTATCTGAAATAAATTTCTTTAATAAGATTATCTATAAATTGAATTATTTTAGTCTTGTTTATTTCTATTTTAAATGGTTTAATACAAAAAATTGACCTGCTAGTAATTTGCACCTAATTTAGCTTGCTACTTCAAATATGTATTTTACGAAATTGAGCTTAAATGCTAGCAAGGACATGTAAATGCTGACTTATTTTCTCTTCACACTATTAATTGCTCATAAGCTTCTATTACAATTTGACAATTCATGAGTTCTTTAATACCTTGGAAGTTATGGAATGAATCCTCCTAGAAACTCACTAACCACATGAAGCAGATGATTGGGAAAAACCAGCACGGACTTACTGAAGGCAAATCAAGGCAGACTAAGCTGATCACCTTCTACGACAAAATAAGATCTTCTGTTTAAATTTGGAGAGCAATGCAGGTTGTTTACCCAGACTTCAGCAATGTTCCCAGTCTTCTCCTGAACAAAGTGGCAAGATGTACATTGAATGGCTGGTCTGTGAGATCTGGCAGGATATTGGCTAACAAGTCACAATCAGGTGGTGTTGATCAATGATTTATACTCAGGCTGTCAGCTGTCAGAAGTGGGGTGCCCCAGGGATCAATACTGGGCCCCACATTGTTCAACGCATTCATAAATGATCTAGATGATGGAATTGAAAGCATACTACCCAAGTTTACTGATGACACCAAACTGGGTGGTTGAGGTGGACATGTCAGAAGGGAGACGCACCTTACAGAGACACCTGACAGACTGGAAGAGTGTGTTAACAAGAGCAGTATGAATTTTAACAAGCAAGTGCAAAGTCCTGCACCTCAAACAAAATAAACAAATTGCCCAGTACAGGCTAGGTTCTATGTGGCAGGAGAGAAGCTTTGCTGAAAGGAACCTGGGGATCCTGGTAGAGAAGAAGCTGAACATGAATCATCAATGTGCTGCTGCAGCAACAAAGGCAAATCAGATACTGAGACATTAATAGCAGAGATAGAGGCAATCATGTCACTCTACTGAGTGCTTGTCAAGCTATACCTGGAGTACTGTGTCCAGTTCTGGTCCCCATGATTTAAGAAGGGTGTGGACAGACTGTAGAGGGTCCAAAGGATGGTCACAAAGATGATAAAAGGGATGGAGAAACTGCTTTGTGAGGAATAACTGAAGGACTTAGGCCTTTTCTCCCTGGAGAAGACTCAGAGAGACCTCATCACAGCATGCTAGTGTTTAAAAGGTGTCTACAAAGACGATGGAGACTCTCCACAAGGAACCACAAAAAGAAGACAAAGGACAATGGACATAAGTTACACCAGGAGAGGTTTTATTTTGACATAAGAAATAATTTTTTTTGCAGTAAGAATAATCATTCACTGGAATAACCTCCCCAAGGACACAGTGAAGTCTTGATCACTTGATGTTTTAAAGATGCTATTGTACAGGCTGCTATGTAATTTCATCTAGGATCCTTTTCCCGTTAAAGGGAATGATGATCTTTCAGGATCCCATTCCAACCTGGAATATTCTATAATTCTATGATTGTAATTTTCTAAGAGCTATTCCAATATTCCAAATGGCCTGTGGACTGTTAGCAGAATGTGAGAAAGTGTGGAAGTATGGTTATCTGGTACAAAGATTTATTGCTGCAAATTTGAGGGAAATGTGGGTTTTTTTAAATACAGATGAAACAAAGTAAATACCCTGAAAATCACTTCAGTGCATGGACTGCTGTATACTATAAACAGAACTATTCCAGGTATGGAAATAACAATTGAAAATTATATTTCAACTGTTAGGAAGATTAATGGACACTATGTATACCTCTACACAGTACTAATCACTCACTTAATGCCCCCTATCTTCTCTCATGCACACACTTTTTGATTTTAAAATTTTCTAGGAGAGACTACATAAAATAGATGGTTATATAGTAATGACTGACACAAATGCTCTCCCAGCATCTAAAAATTTCAGAATTTCCTGGGTCAAGATACTATATTTTTTGACATAAGAGACTTTAGTGGATCACTTTTCATGAATTTTCCTGTTACTTTTTCATTTCCTGTACATTTTTACTATGCAAAGTTTTGTCTAGAGGTAAGTTCCATAGCTACAAGAACTTCCTTCAGTTGTTTTGAACTTGCTTTGTTGTTTTTAAATTTATTTTCCCCTCTTGAGTTGACAAAGTACACCATCTTACCCTCAACACACACCAATGATTCCAATAAATCCCATTATTTGCTCCCTCAGTTGTGTAGTTTCATATTCTCTAATACAAAGCCTTCTTTTTTTTGGTTTTTTTTTTTTTTTTCTGCAATGATGATCATGGACAAATGAAACTATGAAACCAGGGCAGAGTAAGGATCCTGTCATGATTACCGCACCCAAACTTCAGTCTGAGAAAAATTTGGTCAAGCTCTGTAACTGTACTAGGAATTTAAATGCAAGAGAAAGATAGATTTGCTATGTAAAAGAATGGATTTGAACTATTGTAAAAGTCTGGCTATTTTGTGCCTCACATCTTGTGTGGTGATAAGGCCTGGAAAAACCTATCTGGACGGAAGAGGTGTTGATTGCTTTAAATGTCTCTGTAGCCCCCTTTGTCTGCTTGCAGATATGCTTTAACAAAAGGAAGAGAGAATTTCTGCATAGATGGGACCCTGTCTTTTCTTCAGTTGAGTGCTCCTGCTGACTGCACCATGGGGGAGGTGGATGGCAGGTGCCACACTACTTCTAGCTCATGGGGCTCATGCAACTCAACACCACTTCCTGTGGAAATTGGAATGCCACCCAATCAAGGGTGTAAAAGGAACAGAAAAATATTGTTCATGGTGCACCCACCACTGAAGAATGGAAGACTTGAACTGATCCAGTGAGATGTTGCTGGATCCACGGGTGGTGATAACTTTTTATCTTTCTCTCTTACTCACTCTCTCCCTCTCCCTCTGCTCTCTTTTATTCTTTTCTAATAACTTTCTTCCTTTTCCTCAAAATTTAGTTGGGCTGTAAAATAATTTTCTACAAAAATAACACCTTTATCCGTACTGTTCATTGATTGTTCCATTAGGGAGAATTAATAAATTGCTTTGTCATTGTTCCTCAGAGTCGTTGTGACTCTGTTGCCCTGGCTGCCCTGCCATGCAGGGACAGACTCTTTCAGGGTATCACAAAGATTCACCTCTGTAGTTGTTCACTGAGAGGGACGAGACAACTATGAACATGAATAGTTGGAAATAAGTAAAAAGAATTCTTGCCATGACAGCTTTTTGAAATGATCTTCCAACAAGAGCGAACACAAGTAACAAAAAAAATGCACAACCCAAACCTCACCTTTAAAAAGATATATATATATGCATATATATGTGATTGTGAAAGGGGTAATATGACGTGGTGACTAAAGTAAGAGAGGAGTCAAAATAATCTAGCCCTACATTTCTTTTATCTAGGTATTTCAATTTGGGGACTATTTTGCTGTGTTAATTGACATAACCTGCAAATAATGATATTGTTATTACTGCTGCTACAAATAATCTCTTAGTCTGATTCTGTATCACTAAAAAATCATGATCCCTGAAAGTACTGCAAGATAAAGATACATTTGTAGAAATATTCAAATTTCTATTGGCTATAAAAGAATTGCTCTGCAAGTAAACGGAAGATGTCACCTTTCAGGTCTGTCAATTTGGCATCTCTCATGAACCTTGAACTCAACTAAAGAGAAAGAACAAATAAAACCAGTAAGTAAAACGGTTAAAAAAAAAAAAAAAGTGATAAAAGGTGTTCTTGTGTTTTATGCAAGACATAATAAGAATCAAAAAGTACTTAATGTCTGAATTTTGTTTTCTCCAATATCCTCAAATTTAGTCTGAACATACTCTTTAAATAGTTTTGGGGGAGGAAAATTCGGCTCTGGTTTATAGCCTTCACTGCAAACTTTGAGCCTGAAGGAAATTTTTACAGCTGAGTTATAAACTCCCAAATATCAGCATTTGTAATAGCAAGGCTGACAGGCTTTTAATTTCAACACTAGTCAGTGTCAGTGTAATAATTTGAAAAAGATAATAATTTCAAAGAGGTCAAATCCAAGTTAAAAAATTGTGCCTGTCTCTTGCTAGATCACAGTCGAACATATATCCTTAATTGCACCCTCACCTAATTTAGTACTGCCTAAAAACCCATAATGTTTTGATTTTTTAATTATATCATTATTCCCAAATATTTCCATGTCCTGACATTTTCTGGCCAGACTAGAGTCAAAACCCTGAATGTGTTTTTTGTGTAATCTTGACTGCTTGGTTTTGGATCTCCAAATGCTTTTTCTTATGATTCCTCTCTATATAAATAGAGTATATGGTAATCTATTGAGTAATTAAAAGTTATAAAACATGTAAGTCACACACACATTTAGTCATAAAAACACCCTCTTTTTTACTACATCACACAGCATAATCTTACTGATGTTATTGCCATTTTTCCTCCTACAGTGCCCACACAACTTTCTTGTTTCCCCCTCATTTCATCACCTCTAGGGAAGCTAGTCTGAAAGTATCTTGAGTGAGGCAATACTATGTCTGGATTTTGGAGAATTTTAATGTCCATCTGAGTACTGACAGAAATAACAAATCTAATTTTTACTAACAACTTCTAGACCTCTGAGATCGAGACAATTTTTTAGTGATTTTTTAAAGTTGTAATATAAATGACAATATATATATGAAATTCAAGTTCTTCACTTGAAGTATCTATTTGAGCTACTTAAACTCCACAGTCTAGATAGTTTAGAAGAGATCAAATTAGATAGAAAACTAGAAATAATATGTTATCATGTGTTTACATTAAGTTGTAACTAGTAGTAAGAAAATCAGTAGGGAAAATAATCTGAAATAGAATAAAACTTGAGAATTAGGCTACATATGTCCCAGAATGTTTCCATCACTGTGCCTGGTGAATGAAAATTATATTCATTTGCTTTGAGACAGCCACTTCCAGTGTCCATGCAATTTGGGTGAACATTTAAGAAATAGGACAAATTCTTCTCTGGTGCAAAACTAAACAGTTGAAATTGATGGATGTAAATTTAAGACACTGTAGAATTTGATTCATAAGGACATTCATTTTAGAGCCTAATTGTGTTTCTACTCATTCAATCACTTGCTATTAATAAGTTTTTAAAAATTCTGTAATATTTAAAAAAAAAATGTACCCCCAAAATCCCAAGTTTCTTTTGCTTTACTTTTGCTCTTCAGGATAGCTTTAAATTATTGTATTCTATAAATAGAAATTAAATATCAAAGAAGATTATGTAAAAGCAATGACAAAGTTATTGACTGAAGAATTTTGCTTTCAAATATAAGCCTCTTCTGAATAAGCAGGTTAAGGAAATCAGATATGTATGTCTTTGCCCTAGATTCAGGGACGGTTAAAAATACAGTCAAGTCATTTTAACTTTCAGCACTTTTATTTTTATAACAGTGCTATTTTAAGCATGAAGAAAGGAGCAAACATCCATTGAGAAGTTTTAGAAAGTGTCTATGACATTATGAACTCATATGTAGTTTATTCTTTCTCCATCTACAGAACAGATATGCCTGTTTGAATGACGCATATTTTTAAGTTTGTCAGTATATAGAAGAATGTAGTGAATTAATCAGTTATGGTTACCCATAAGCAATAAAGCCAATCTGATTTTTCTTATACCTTTCTGCATATTATGTCATCATTTAGACAACATCTGTTCTTCAGTTTTTTCCTGGGTCTTCCATCCCTTGTCCATATTCCACTACATTTAAATAAACAAAAAAAGAAACAACTCAAAAAAACAGCAATAAAAACCCACAACCCAACAAAAAAGGCCCAAACAAAACCCCCAGATAAACATATCATAAATATCTATGTGATCATATTTAGAGTACTTTTTTATTTGTTTAATATGGTTTCTGGCTGAGGGCTTATTTATCTAGAAGAATGAAATTCTTCCTCATCAAGGTCAATTTTTTCATTACAAATATTTCATACAAACCTATTGGAAGTAAGAAAGAATAAAATAAACTAAATAAAAATAAACTAAATTAAACAAATGTATAAATTTCAATCACACTATTTATAATTTTAACTGTTGTCAATGGGGTCATCTTGTGAAAACCTTGCAGGGAGTATTTGTACTGAAGACATGATTGGCAAAAGTAACATGAGGCAGGGGGTTTGGACTCAATGATCTCCATAGGTCCTTTCCAAACCCTACCATTGTAAGTTTCTATGATTCTTTTTCATCTTAGGAAAACAGACTCAGGGATGAACAGTGTAGAAGCAACTAATCATAAAGAATGTGCTGAGAAGTCTTCCAGAAGACTTGCTGGCTGTGACCTCTCTTCTATTCAAACTACATTAAAATCCAGAAAGGATGGACTAATCTACCCCCTGCTTTTATGGACCCTCAAGGGTTTTGACACATACATAAGAAGGCACCCGATCCTGAGGGACTTCCCATCTCAACACTCAAAAAGCAGTCTTCATCACATCTCTACAGTGTCCAGATGCACATGGCAATTTTTCTAAGCTGCATTCTATGAAAAGTAAACTGAACTTTTGTCACATTCCCTTTTACTTTTTCAATAAAAAGGTGAAAGCAAAAATAGTTTTGTTGTTTTTTTTTTTTTTTTTTTTTTTTTTTAAAAAAAAAAATGAAAACAAAAATATTTTTTTTTTTTTTTTTTTTTTTTTTTTCCTGTGGCAAAATAAAAATACTTTGTAATAGAAATAAAAACAGAGAACTATATTTCTTTACATTTCTTGCCAAGTACACTTACCTTTTAGGACCATATTTTAAAATAAATAAATAATAAGGAAGAGCTTACTACTAATTTGTATCACAATGGATTAATCTCTAAATGTTACTGTTAACCTTTTACATATATGATGGTTAGAAAGTTAGAAATGTATAATGAAGTCAGTTTTGAATTAGTCAGGCTGTCAGCTATAAGTGTATGTTCAGAGTACCTTCTCAGTACTTTTAGAGATTTAGTAACTGTTGATCACAGAACATATTTAGTGCCAAAAAATGGGAAGATTTTTCTTTTCCAAAATAAATCATAAAGGGTCATGTCTTCCACTTGTATAAATTGTTGTAGCTTAAAGTCAATGGATCTTAAGCATATTATACAAGCATGGAATTTAATCCAATTTGTTTCTTGATTTCTTTGTTAAAAGAAACACTTCAAGTAAGTAAAAAGAAACTTGTAATTAATAGATTAAAACAAAACAAAACAAAATCACAAAACAAGAAGAACAACAACAAATCACTCAAAAAAAAAAAAAAAAAAAAACACCAAAAACAAAAAACCCACCAAACCACCAAACAGGAAACCCCAAACTTTAGTGTTTTCTTGAGTGCAAAGCATCTTTAAAACCTACTGCATATTTGATAGCCAATTGAACAAAAAAAAATATGCTTGGACTTTGCTTTAAAACAGGCAGATGACTTCCCTACTGAATTGTAATCAAAAGAATGAAGTGCCTATTCCAAGCAAAAATACGATTATTGTTTTTTAACAATTAAAAGACTTTTTGTATGTTATGCTTTGCAGACCTAGCAGGATTTTTGTTTTAAATAACAGTGTTTGTTTTGGTTGGTTGTTTGTCTGTTGGTTTTTTTTTTTTTTTTTGATCTGTGTGATGTCATATCTGAAAGAAATTAGTCAGTGAAATGTTATCTGTGAAAGTTAAGGAAATACTGTGATCAAAGGAATGTCTCCAATTTAGGCATTCAGTCAGATCCTAGTGAATTAATCCAATCTTATTTAAGCTCATAGCGTGGTATCAAAATCCCCATTATACTCATTTATATGTTACTGGATGGTCATTTATATTTATATCAACAATTGATCAACAATTTGATTCATCGGTCTAAAAATATATTTGCACATCAAATGTCTGACAAATAAATGCAATACTTGGGTCAATAGATAATTAACTGAAAATGAATGTAAAAGAAAACAGACTTTTCCATCTATGCCTGTGACTTAATTGTATGGGTGCATACTTGGGATTATTCCTATTTACAAGAGCTTGTAAGACTTCATGAGATTTGAGAAGCCAAATATATGCACTTTCCCCCCACTACTGTCTTGCACATTATTGTTTATTTGAAATAATTAATTAAATATGTAGCTTATGATAAATTTAGTACTGTATCTTCATATAAAATTAGGTTTGAAGCTGATTTTATCAACATCATGATAAAGCAGTAAGAAGAGATGAAAAAATATTAACTTGTCTAATATGCAGTGGAAATTTATGCAGCCACAAGCTGTCTGTAATAAATGTTAATTGATTACAATTTATATTTTTGGTCTTCTTCCCAGAGGCTCCAAGCTATTAATCTGACTCAAACACAGCCAGAATAGGGTAACAATTCTTAGTCACTAAAAGCCTTAAGGGGAATTCAAATCTGTTAGAATAAATGTAATAGCTTTATCCTCCTTAAAGCAGGGAGTAAGGCAGAGAGGGAAAGGAAAGGAAACAAAATAAAAAACATTTTTGAAAATGTATTATTTATATTTACTGAATACTAATAAAAACCTGCTGTGTTTGCATATTATATATCTTTTTTAAGTGATGAGAATGCATTGTCTTTACCGTGCTGCTAATGTAGAGTTGGATACAACAATTTCTAAAGGTAAAGGGTTATATATCAAACAAATGGATACCTATTATTATTATTGTAAATTATATTATAGACAGCATTCATATACAATATTACAGATTATTTTAAACCCTATTGAGTCAGTGTCAAATGTCAAAATGTCCTTGGTTTGCAGTCCTTGGTACCTGTAGAAGGTTGGAGAGATCTGAAATAACAAAGTACCTAGTACTATTCTCTTTTGCATCCACAATTACAGAAGGTTATCAGTGACAATGGAATACTCAAGAGTTCTTCCTTTTCAGCAATAATTTTCTCTTTTTCTCCTTTAATGGTTTTTAATTGATGGTATTAATTTATTTAATCTTTGTCTAATGCCTCAGTGTTTTCAAACTTTTAAAAAGGCAACCAAATGATAAAATCAATTATACCCTGATTTTACATGAGTTTATATAAAAGTTTGTTGCCTTTTTTTTTCATCAAGGTTCCCTTTCTAAAATGATGTAATTAATTGTATCTTCTGTATAGTGAAACTAAATATTACCTTTACCTTTTCCCATTTTTTTATATGTACTTTTCTTGCAAGCAGATATCATTTTATCATCTCACTATAAGGGAAACTTACAGTACCTCATTGCACATTTAGCAGCCTGGTATCTGTTTCTCTTTGTTGATAGATATTTGAACAGTTCAGACCTGTACTTGATACCAACACTCAGCAGAAGTCTAGTTTCCATTATCTGTATAAAGAAGGAGGATGGGATAATCTCTTCCTTAAAACCTGTGAGAATAATACAGATGAAAGAGCACAGGTCTCCCAAAGCATTCAGGAATGATGTGCAGATTTGTGCAGATTCCCAGAGGAAATGATGGTGTACAGCAGCAATCCTTGTGTGTTCTCTCTAGGGTGCTAAGAGGCACTGGCTCCAGCCACAGCAGTCAGATGAGTGAGCTGTTAAAGTTTTCCTACTCTGTAGAGAGGAATGTGAGAATAATTTGAATGGGAGAGAGAGGGAGAGATTGAGAGAATGAAAAAAAAAAAAATATATATAAGCTTGAGCTTGACAAAAGAAGATAATTATAGCATTTGTTTCAGAGGAGGAGCAGTTTGCACTCCTAAATGATCTTCAACTCAGGGTGTCATCCTTCACAACTGGTCCTTGGATAGCAGAGGTGACCAACAGCAGCGTACCCAGTCAGTGGCTGCTTAAGCTCTCCTGAAAGCTTCAGGAGGTGTCCCAAGAAAGGCAGGATGTCTGTCCTGGGTCTTCTGTCCACATACTGAGTCATTTCTCACTCTAAAGTCTAAGTAAAGTTAATAAGATTTCACCTTAATATAGGTTTCAGGAAGTACATCACTCTTGCTAAGGAGATATATTGAAACAAGAGGTGCTGATAGATACATTTTGAAAAGTGTACAATGAAAAGAAAAAACCAAACAAACAAACATACAAACAACATGAATATATAAACCTTTAACTGAGTAGGAAAACTTCAAATTTTACAATTCAGATAGGAATTCTTTTACCTGTTTGACTTGCCACTTTAGTTTTTGTCTCATACACTGCAGATACCTTGTTTCTTATGTGTAAGTGGATTAAATTTGCTCCTAACACATTGTCCTATTATTAGAGTTCACATATACCTATGTTTTCTAAAGAACAATGACAAATTGCGACAGTTTTTACCAACTTCTTAAGACTTCAGTCTAGTGATTAATTATAAAGGCTCATGTTCTAATTAGCTATGCATCTTAATGACAATGGTTTTAAAGAATTTGGAAAAATGTGTTGCAGGGAGGATGCCCGCAGAATCATTAAACATGAATCATCCTTGGGTGCCTACTCAAATGTAATTAGTGGAATGTAATTAGCATCTAATTATAATATCACATATGAAAAATCTTGGCTGCCTTTTGCCACATTCTAGCCAAAATGTGTCAGGAAGTACCCCAAATCTTCTGACATTCTTCTTTTGGCTAAAGAAAGCACATTTTAGCCTTCAAAAATATGCTTACTTGCTTGGGTTTAAAACTTAATGTTTTCTTGTTATTATCTAAGGAATAGAATCAACGGGTGATAGCAAGAATCAAAAATGGTTAAATAAATAATTACTAAAGTAAAGCAATAAGCACAGCCCTAGCAATGAGACAGTGACATGAATGAGCCAGAGAAATAGAGATCACCCTGTAGGTGTCACTGTGGAGACAGACCACAGTGTTGTATGCTTGCCTGGATAAGGGAAGTCTTTTTTGTGAGGTAACTTAATAAGCACTGTAAAATATACCAAGAATTAGATCAATCTTAGGAAATAAATAAGATTCTTCAAGAGATTTGGCTAATGTTATCTAATAAACCAACTTGTTGGTTTCCTACCTTACTGAGACATGGTGAAGAATTAATAAATCAAGTAGGAAATGGAAAAACTGAGAAAATAAACAGACACATGGTGAATAACAAAGGGAAAAAGGAAAATACATAAAAAAACCACAAATCCTTTTTGATTATGTACATTAAACTGCAGTCTTAAAGAACATAGTTTAATAAATGCTCCCTATATTATATACAGGAAAACAAAGGACATCCTGCTAAAATGAAAATATTATTATAGTCTCAGATAATGGAGAACTGCAATTCCATTCAAATGAAAATGGAAATATTTTCCCACAAGCCTGCATTTACATGTATGAATGTCAGGTTTTCCATTCCTACAAGATGGATTGAGGCTTTGGTCATGAGTCTCATTGCTGCTGTGTTGAGGATTTTGTTTGTTTCTTGTGAGGGTGTCACAGTATAGGGTCAAGGAAAGCTGTTAGATCTGATAGACACATGCTCCCTGTTAACCCTCCTTCCTGTCCAAAGAGAAAGGGAATAAGAGAGAGAGAGAGACTTACCAATTAGAAAAGGAAATGAGAACAGCTTTAATGAAAACAATAATTAAAAAAAAAGGAAATATATACAAACATATACAAAAGCAGTATCAAACCCAACCGTCCCAGTGGCAATTACATCACCATCACCACTGATGCTGTGGAGAAAGCATAGTCCAGACTGGACCCAGAAACACATAGGAACTATGTTCAGGAGCTGGATTCTGGTACTGGATTCAGGAACACACAGATCAGGATCAAAGGCAGAACAGACAGAGTCCTCCATGAATGCCGGCCATTGTAGTGAGAATCCAGAAGAGCCGAGCCAAGGGCTTGACCTCCATGATCCCTCACCTTTATACTGAATAAGACATATATGGGATGGAATCCCTTATTGGTAGGTTTAGGGTCACCTGTCCTGTCCTCACTTCCCTGCAGGTGTGGCCTTTCACTTTATACCCCCCGCAATGTGGTACACAAGATCCAGCAGCGGCCTTGGTCTGCACACCAATCCTTGGTAGTAACTCTAAACATGGGGTGTTATCACTGATAGAAGCAGACACTGCCTGTGAAAACACACTGCTAACTTCAAACAATGTGGTTACATAGAAGAACTGAGAGGAAAGGTAAGATTACTGAACAGAATTAGTTCTGTTCTCACTCAAACCAGGACAGAGGGAGGTAGAGTCATTTGCTACAAGTAACAACACTGAAAAAAATGTGGGATCATGATAATAACAGTTATGCTTAAATTATACATTTATCATGAAGCCAACATCATGCATACTCTATTTTATGTAGATATAAATTCTACATGGTCTAATTTGTAAAAAAGTTATTTTTTCTCATAAATTTATGAACCACCATAAACCTAGAGTTTATACAGCAATAGCTTAAGTTACCTTTTTCTGAATGAATGAGACTTTTTTTTTATTAAAGGAGAGTTAGCAGGATTACTACTGAACCTGATGTAGTCATTTTAGATCAAATTCATAATATAAAAACCCCATAATTTTATACCATCTTCCTCCTTTTGATTATCTTACAAGTTTTAGAATTCTACTAAGCAATTTGCATTATAAAAAAAGGAGTGTTTCATATAATTTCTGTTTTCAAAAGCTAGGAAAGGGCAGTTGTTATAAAAAATAGAACAACACTGACTCTTTTGTTACATTTTAAATTGATTATATTTAACTACATTTAATTTGCATAGTTAAAAAGCTTTTGCTTATTACAATAACGAATAACAAGAGGCTGTGTAACATACTTCAATTATGTCATGTATGCGTAATTAAATCAACTCTGAGCATTTAAATTCAGATTTAAACTGAAAGCTATTTGCTTTTAAAAGTAGTAGTTAATCTGTCTGTCTGTCCAATATAGTAAGCTTTGTAAACTTATGCAAATTTCAGAAAATGTTATTTCCTAAATTGCTTTCCAAATACTTTTTTTTCAGATTACTGTCTGGTTTGTTTGTGGGGTTTTTTTTGTAACTAGTATCTTCCAAAGTTACCAAAAGGGCACAAAATAAATAATCATGTGTTCATCTTTAAGATTATTAGAGATGGCTGACTGCTCTATATTTCTGATACCCACTCAATTACAAACTTAAGGAATAGCACAAAAGACATTAGAAAAAGCTTGATGCTGTTATAGATGTAGTATGGGTACTTTTCCTGACACATAAACTTATTATAAAAGCATATGGTTGTCAAGGACTAATTTCAGAACTATGCATAGAAAATGAGGGAAATTACTTTCATATACCTTTCGATTATAACAAGATTTATTTATTTTACTTTGTTCACTAGAACTTGCATTTAAACATAGAAGCTGCCATGGCCTTTGTGGCCTAAAAGACTATGCGACCAGAAGAGTGGAAGTAGATTTTTAATAATATTTCAGAACTCTAGTATTGTGTATATTAATGACAATCCCATGAGAAACATAACTCTTCTCTTAGTCCTCAGCCCAGTGCTTCCAATACAAATCTGGGTTTGCCAGACTGGAAAGTCTTTTTGGACATGCTTTAACAACTTGATGAAAATTGTGATATAACTTTTTTATACTTTTTTATAAGTGTGGGGTGGTTCTTCTCAGAATGTGCATACAAGTTCAAGCCTGATGGCTACTGAACCTGAAAGGAGAAAGTTGCAGTAGTCTGAGTCCTTAAGATCTATGTAGCCATCCAGCTTCTGCTGGTGTCCTCTGCTGAGTCCCCTCTATTTTTGTACCTGTGTGGTGGAAGGGCATTCTAGTGGAATCAAGTGAAAAAAATGTGTGCTTCTCCTATGGACAGCTGTCCCTGGAAGACTCACAGAGACCATAAATGAAAAGAGTCCTTGGCTAAACAGGGAGCTTTCCACATATCCTAGAAGCTGAGAGACATATATCCTATTTTCTATTATGAAGATTTTAAGAAGATTTTAAATAGTATTTTTTTTAAATAATGTGAAAGCCTTTTTTGAATGGATGTAACATTTTCCATAACTAGTTTTCATAAATTCTTCATAAGTAAGTTAAAACAGCTCAATATTTCTATCCTGGGATTTGATAAATAATACACATGTAGTTTGTTTCTTCTGAATTAATATTGTAGATGTTTTTAGTTTTTCTTTAGGGCTTGATGTAAATGATAAATAAATAGTAGGTTTCAAACTGCAGATATTAGATATGCTCTGACATAATAGTGTTAGCCTGGAAAATAATGTTATTAGCATTACATAATGTCAGTATGTTTAAGGAGTGTGTGGCTTCAAGCTCCTATGATTTTTCATTATTAAAGTTCTGCTAAAATAATCATGTCTGGTAGCAAATACTTCTCCATTCAGCAAAAGTTTCTCTGTGTTGGCCAAAATGAACAGCTTATAAATAGAATGTGCCATCACCATGAACCAGCTATAACCCAAGTTGCTGTGAGCTGTTTGTTAATGGCACAGTGACTGCAGGAGAATTAAGAGCCTCTGACAAGATTCTGCTTTGAGAACTTAAATAACAATTTTTCTCACAGAATGCCACTAGACCCTGTCAGAGACTGTCATTCAATTCCTTGACCTTTTTGGAGAGTTAAGTCAGGAGATAAATTTCAATGATACCACCATCTCTATATTCCTGCCAACACTGAGAATCACCTCGCTCTGAAATCCAAACTGAAGTCAAAAGAAAGGAAAATACTAAATTTTGTCTTTGAGCAGTTCAGGTATAATTCCCTGCAGCTACAATATCAACCATACTACATTTTCTGAGGATGGTGCTATAGATCTGTTGTGCTTAATATTCAGTTTTAGCTGTACCTTGATTCCTATGTCACCTTGTGACAAATCACCTGCACAGCAGTCATTTTACCATAGAACTTTGAGCAAAAGAAAACAACAAAACAGTATCATAGAATCATAGAATAGCTTAGGTTGGAAGGGACCTTAGAGATCATCTAATCTAACTTTACCGCAATAGTCAGGGACACCTCTCAATTAGACTAGATTGCTCAAGGCCTCATCCAACATGCCCTTGAACACCTCTAGGAAGGGGGCATCCACAACCCCTCTGGGCAATCTATTCCAGAGTCTCACCACTCTCGTACTGAAGAACTTTTTCCTAAGATCCAATCTAAACCTTTTTCCCCTCAGTTTAAAACCATTTCCCCTTGTCCTACCTATGGTCACTCTTGTGAAGAGTCCCTCTCCATCCTTCCTGTAGGATCCCTTCATGTATTGGAAGGCAGTTATAAGGTCCTCCCAGAGTCTTGTCTTCTCCAGGCTGAACAATCCCAGCTCCCTCAGCCTATCCTTGTAGCAGAGGTGTTCCACAGAATCACAGAATATTAAGGGTTGGAAGGGACCTCGAAAGATCATCTAGTCCAACATCCCTGCCAGAGTTTGTGGCCCTCCTCTGGACTTGTTCCAACATATCTGTGTCCCTTTTATGGTGGGACACCAGAAATGGACACAGTATTAGAGGTGGGGTCTTACAAGAGCAGAGTAAAGGGGGAGAATCACCTTTCTTGATCTGCTAGCCACACTCCTCTTGATGCATCCTAGGATATGGCTGTCATTCTGAGCTGCATGAGTGCATTGCCAGCTCATGTTGAGCTTCTCATCAATCAACACCCCCAAGTCCTTCTCTTCAGGGCTACTCTCAACCCACTCTGTACCCAGCCTGTAATTGTGCCTGGGATTGGCCCAGCTCAGATTCAGGAGCTTGCACTTTGACTTGTTGAACCTCATGCACTTTTCATAGTCCTGTTTCTCAAGGTTGTCAAGGTCCCTCTGGATGACATCTCTTCCCTCAAGCGAGTCCACCGCACCACACACTTTGGTGTCGTCAGCAAACTTGCTGAGGGTGCACTTGATGCTATTGTCAATGTTGCTGACAAAGATGTTGAACAGTACTGGACCCAGAACAGATCCCCAAGGAACTCTACCTGTCGCTGGTGTCCACCTAGACATCAAGCCATTGATAACAATGCTTTGAGTGGGACCTTCTAGCCAGTTCCTTTTCCACTGGGTTGTCCATCCATCAAGTCCACGTCTCTCCATCTTAGAGACAAGGATGTCACGTGGGACAATGTCAAATGCTTTGCACAAGTCCAGGTAGATTATGTCATTTGCACTTCCCATATCAACCAGAGTTGTAACATTATCATAGAAGGCCACCAAATTAGTCAGGCATGATTTGCCCTTAACGAATCCATGTTGGCTGTCACTGTTCACCTCATTATTTTTCATGAGCCTTAGTACAGATACCAGCAGGATCTGCTCCATGATTTGACCTGGCACAGAGGTGAGGCTGACTGGTCATTAGTTCCCTGGGTTTTCTTTGATTCTCTTTTTAAAAATGGGAATTATGTTTCCCCTTTTCCAATCTGTGGGAACTTTGCCAGACTGCCATGACTTGTCAAATATGATGGCTAGTGGCCAGCAACTTCAGATGCCAGCTCCTTCAGGACCCATAAATGTATCTCATCAGGTCCCATGGACCTGTGCACCTTCAGATTCTCTAGGTGTTCCCAGACCTGATCTGCTCCTACCCTGGGTGATTCTTCACTCTCCCAGATGCAGTCAATGACCTGTGTAATTTGTGTGGCATGGCTCAAGTGCTTAACAGGGAAAACTGAAGCAAAAAAGTTGTTGAGTACTTCAGCCTTCTCCATATCCTTGATAACCAGGTCTGCTGCATCCCTCCAGAGAGACCCCACATTCTCTTTTGTCTTCCTTTTTTTTCTCTGACATACCTGTAGAATATTTTTCCATTTATTTTAATGTTCCTGGCCAGGTTTGACTCCATCAGGGCTTTAGTTTTTCTAACCTGGTTGCTGGTTTCATGAACAATCTCCTGGTAGTCATCCCAGGTTACCTGTCCTTGCTTCCACTTTTTGTGCATTCCCCTTTTGTGTTTGATTTTGGCCAGGAGTTCCTTGTTCATCCATACAGGCCTCCTGGCATCTTTGCCTGATTTCTTCTTTTTAGGGATGCAGTGCCTTTAAGCTTGGAGGAGGTGATCCTTGAAAGTTAAACAGCTTTCCTGGGCTCCCAATCCTTCCAGGGCTTTGTCCCATGGTACACTACCAAGGATGTTCCTGAAGAAGCCAAAGTTGGCTCTTCTGAGCTATCTACTATGCCCGTTCTTGGTCTATGACTCCTGATCTTAGTGTATTCTTTTTGGATGTGTTCATGATATAGTTTTCCATTGAAAATCTTTCTTCAGAAGTGACAATGAAAACAAGAGTCTGCTCAGTCCTGAAATGTTGAAAGTAAATTGGCTAGACTCACTCATATGTGATCTCACTGAAAGCTGTTAAATTCTTGACTATGAACTTCTCTGAGAATGAAAAGAAGTCAATGCCGACATAGCATTTTATCTTCTATTTGAAAATACTGTTCTGGACTAAGTAACTTGAATTTTATTTTCATATTATTATCATGAATCTCCAAAAGATTCTGACTTTTTGTCTAAATAGTTACTCATTGTTTTCATACAACATACTGAATGTCTAAAAGAAAGAAATTTAATGAAAATCAGCAGTAGTGACATATTTATATTTAAAAGAAGTTCATATAAAAAGAAAGGAAAGAAGCAAAGAATAATATTAATAATTCTAAGGGTTCAAAGAGAGATTAAAATCAGAATAAACAATGACTAGACAGAAAGAATTCCCAAAAGTCTTTGAAAGAAGCTCACTTATTTCCATTATTTTGTTTCTAAGACTCATTAAAATATTTACAAAGACCACAGTTTTGGGCCAGATTTTTAAAAAGTGTAGTATAACTTTTGAAACTGATAAGGATACTAAGAACAGACTGACACACAAATAGTATTTTTTGGACTAAAAGAGAAATTTCAATGGGAATTTCAGAAACAGGATGATAATATGATAGCCTCCTAGTGAAATACATAACCACTATAAATTTAAATCAAATGATACTAATTTACTCCACTTAGGCACATTATAAAAAAATCTATGATTAATATAGTGTTAAACAAAAATAAACTACAGGGGAAAAAAAGAACATGACCATGAATTAATCCCTCTTTTACTCCAGATTATATGCTATTCTACCAGATGAAACGGGGATCAATTAATCACTCACATTTCATCCACCTCCTTCATCTCAAGAATGGTAATTTACTGTTGTTTGGTTGTTTGAAATTATAGTATTTGTTTACTATCCTTATAGTAGGCTGTTACTGTTAAAGCCTTCACTCTCAATACAGTCAGTACAATGGTATTTTTAAATTTAATGAAAATCAATTCAACTGTATTGACATATATAGATTGTCAGTGCTTTGGATCAATAGCCATTATTTTTCATTTTTATATAATGGGCTTCTAATCTTCTATATGATATTTGAAGCACCACTCTCTAAAGATCAGTATGCAACACCTGAAAATCCAAAAGATTTGTTGGTACTACAGAATTTGACCCTTTGAAAGAAGTGACTGCTTCCACTTCTTCTGTTGTCCTAAAACTTCAGTCCTAGATGTTAATAGGCAGAAGAATTATGTAGCTCAGTTTCAAACTTTCCAAATCACACAAGTTCGTTTTAGTAGAAATTCCTCAATAATTCCTCCTCCTTAGGGTTTTCTAGAATACATAAATTGTCCAATGATATACAAACATATTCCATGTGGGCTGGAATGATCAGCAATTAAAACAATTTCATGAGAAACCCACTAACAGTTGGATTTGTAACAAAAATGTTGATAGACATATCAAACTAAATGAAAACTGAATCTATATTTAAATACAGATGTGTCTGAAAATGAGAAAAGCTTGGCATCAGAAAATAGGTAATTGTTGTCTTTATCTCACTATTTTTGTTACTGATTTTTTTTTTTTTCTTCCATTTGGAACTAGACCTTGTAACATATTTTAAAGATTTACAGTTCTTTTGGAACTGAACACTGCCTTTCAGCCAAAGAAGGCAGTCATTGATTTTACTGGAGTTTAACGAGAAGACAGGATTAGTATTTAGAAAAAGAACTGTCTGAAAATGAACCATTAAAGGTAGTCACAAACTCTTTTTAAAAAGTAGTGTTGGTGTTTAGGAAAGACATAGTTAGAAATGTGTGGTTGTCTGTAATTAAAATGGTTATCTGTATTGAAAAATTGTGGCTATATTGCCTAAAACCATGCTCAAAGAGCTTGAAATTACAAAAATATCCTACAGTATTGGAACAAAAGCAAAACTAAAAACCCCCATAAATGCAATTTCCAGTAGTCCAGTCTAAAAACTGCCATGGATTTTGTAAATCAAGAGACAGAAGACTGGAATATTTGAGATCATTTTCCTAATTATCTACTGAGAAATAACAGCAAATAACTTTTGTCCACAAATCACTCATAAGAAGCTCATAACAGTTAGCTGTTAGTCAGAGCCCAAGATATGCTGGTTAATTTTGATTGGATATGTAGGACTGAATGTCAGAATAAGATCATAGTAAACTGCATATATTATGAAATCTTTTAGATTGTCCCATAGAATGAGTAAGGCTAGTTTAATAACTGATTCACTCTAGCAAAGTTTTATGGAAATATGAAGGAATGAGTATGTTGATACTTCACCTTTCATCTAAATACAATCTTATGTGTATTATGTGGAAGGGGAACTGGAGGGTTGAATCTAAGCATGTCTCGGATGTACTCAGAAATTTGAGATATACACCTGTGGGAGTGGGAGTCGGAACCCGAGTAACGACGTAACCTCAATATGAGTATGGTCGCTCTCCTTTATTAGTTGTACACACCGTGTTTATATAGTGTAG
Organism: Todiramphus chloris collaris; assembly: GCA_025345505.1. Lineage (NCBI taxonomy): Eukaryota > Metazoa > Chordata > Aves > Coraciiformes > Alcedinidae > Todiramphus > Todiramphus chloris. The sequence continues at coordinate 12,801,093 of JANVCC010000021.1, read as the reverse complement.
CAAACAAGCCACATGTGCAAACAAACTTATTATTGGTTACAAGTTCTCAGTCACCGCACAAGTCCTCCTCTGGATTGGTGGTCAGCTATTGTTCTCGCGGTTACATGCAACTCCGTCTGCGGGACTTAGATACTCCCTTCTTTACTCCCTTCTCAAGGACGTTCAAGGGCAAGGCACGTCCTCTCTCTCAGATGCTAAGGGAACGTCCTCCATCTTAGATATCAGGGGAAAGACTGGATTGGTCACTCCAAGTTCATGTCCTCCTCTGGCACGCAGCCATTCCTCCACATACACCCTTCTGGAAATGTGTAATGGTGACCTTCCACAGCAATTTGGAAAGACAGGATCCATGAAGACTGGGAGACCTTCAAGGGAGAGGGAGATCTTCTCCACCTTCACACCCACTCACATAACTTCAGATTGATAGGGCAATCACCAGGACATTCTGGTCTTTGAATATAAGTTAACCTAGGTCTTTTACATGGTTAAGTGCTTCCACAAGTACTTAAGTGATGGTGTATTTAAAAGAGACAACTGTTCCTCTGATTTGGAACACATTTGACTTCTAATCTAGCCCATCTATTCTCCTTTACAGCGAATGGCTCCTTCCCCACTCACTCCTAGGCACTGCTGGGCAAACCACTTTGGTTCACCATTCCAGCTTTGGATCTGACCTTCTGGTCCAGCCAGCATGGCTGTAAGTCAGTGGAGTTAGTTGCAAGTATACACTAATGGTTTAGTTTAGGTCAGGTGTATGCTTATGTAGCAAACCACCTGATCATCTCTACTTACTGTGTTTTCCAGGAGTGCCCTAATCTACTCCAGACACAAATGGACATACATTCTGTGGGAGTGGTTGGTCTAGAGGTGCTCTGGAAAAACAAACTGAAATATGGAGTACATCATGGATTTGTGGTCTTCAGTCCCAATTATTTTACTCTTTAGTTCCACTCTATTTATAATTCCTTTCTATTGCAGCAACGATTTGTAGCATCTACATGGGTCTATCTGGCTTTTTTTTTTTTTTTTTTTTTTTTTTTTTTTTTTTTTTTTTTTTTTTTGACATAGTTAGACCTTTTGGCCTCTTTTAATTCATTCTTTAATTCATTCAGTGAATCTTGCCTGCATCTGCATAAGAACTTCTTCAGTATGTCTAAAATATGTTTCAAATCTGGTACCCCAGAGGACTAGAAGGGATCAGCTGAGATTTCTGAGAATATTCTAAAAGCAGAATCAGCCTGCTTTTTATGTCTTGAAGTACATAAAAATAAAAGAAAAAACATCAAAGTGATCAAAGTGAATCTGCCTGGAGCTTAGTAGATGTGCAACCTGGTGTTCCTGAACCTCACTGAAGTAGGTCTCTGTCTTCTCCATAAATCAAATCCAAGACACAATGAATGGAATTATTCTAAATTTGCCATTTCATAAACACCGTTGTCATTATTTTCAGTGTTTGGTTTTACAGTGTGTTTTTAAGAAGAAGAAAAAAAAAAAAAAAGCCTTTTTGCCAGCATTAATACACCTTTGAACAAAGTTCATAAGAAACAAAAGTTTTAAATGTTTTAGTCAAATTTGACTGAGAGGCATAATGAGAAGAGTGGCATGTCAGCATACTTGTACTTGAATGAGCTGAAGAGTTACATAAATCTAGAGACCATTTTCAGCTGGAATTGTAACATTTGCCGGATTATTTACTGATATGACAGTATTTTCTAGATTTAAAACAGTATGTTAAAGTAGAGAAGAGTTAGTGGACATCTTTGAGAGAAACTGACCATGACAATGAATGAAGGTATGTGTCAGTGTTCATAGAAGGTTAACTACATTCATGTTCATGAATATTTCTATTCCACATGAGCAGCCAAAACTTAATTTCATTTTATTCAAATTTCCTCTACAAATTAGTAAACATCAAGAACTATAAAAGTAAGAGTTGTTAATGTGTGCTGTTTAGGAAAAAAAAATATAAATAGATTAATTAGAATTTGTTCCTATTCACCATAATGAAATAAACAGCATGATTCGTTTTACTTTCTTAACTTGTAATTCTGATAAAAGGACCTCAACACTTAATAAATGTAAATGGAAAATTTAAATATTTTATTACATTGACTATTGTGGCACAACAAGGGAAAATCATTACATAAAGGTCCAAGTAAGTGTGAGGATTTGACCAACAAGCTTCTTTTGTGCTTTTATTTTCTTTGTTGTTTAGGTAGGCATATATGTATCAAATTATGCTTTGGTAAATATATCCCATTTTGATTCCCTGATTACATATTCTTATTTTTATTGAGGTGTGAAAAAATGCAAATAAAAAAAAAAAAAAAAAAGGAGAGAAATTGTTCATAATGCAAAACTCTTTTCCTTAAGTCAACTCATCCTGTTCCTTTAAAAGTTGTAGGAGCAGTACCATTCTCTCACTAATTAGTGTTCTTCCAGGTGGTGGATGGACACACAATAAAGAACAGCTGACATTGCTAACATTCACTGTTAACTAACACTGACATGTAGGAAATAATTTAATATCTCTTTTCCTTTTCTTTCTTTCCCCTACACTTCTTTCACTATTTTCTTCACAACCTTAGCACTGACCTGATTGCCATTGTACAAAAAACAATTCACTCCCAATTAGCCACTGTTAGTTGTTCAAGTACACATATTTTAAAACAGAAACTTGCAACAAAAATTGGTAATAGTTTAATCTAATAATTGGCTTCTTCTTGAATGAAAATGACACTCCTGCATGAATCAAGGAATGTGTGGAATTTACATGGATTAAGACTCTTCACAGTCTTGTGTTCTGCCACAAATAGCTGATCAAAGGCTTTTATCCATTTCACTAGTACTACTTCCAGTACAATCTGGGTTCCCTGCAATTTTTCTGCCAGGTGTCTTTCTATGTAGGCTTCATCTTCTAATTGATCCATCTCTACTAAGTGTTTGTTTACTTCAGTGTAATAAAACCTTGTACAGCAAAAGTACTAATACTGGCCCCAGTCACGTTAGTTACAGAATTTTATTTATAGACCAGGACCTATGGACTCTTGGGGCTATTATTGCATTTCCAAGTAAACTTAATTTAAACTCTTCTATAGTTTTCCAATCACTGACATTACTGTTTGTATGGCTGTGAGTGGAAAAAAAAAAAAAAAAAAAAAAAAAAAAAAAATTTAAAAAACTGTAAAAGAAAAAAAAAAAAAAAAAAAAAGGAAAACAAAACCCCAAAAAACCCCAAAAAAGCAACAGGTGAAATCTGGTAGCACATGCATTAATTTAAACCAAAGCTGAAAAAGAAAAAAAACCTCCATGGGTGAAAAGCTGCATAAGCCAAAACTAAAATAAAGAATTTTATATAATCTTAAGATCCTGTATAAAACCCTGATGAATATCAAGCAGCTCTAACACTCCCAACAACTTGCAAATGCCTAAAAAACTCTCTTCTCTTCCTGTTTTGTGAGGAAAAAAAATTCACAGCTGTTGTCTATTACCTTAGAGACAATGCTAACAGTTGGGATACAATAAACCCCTGATGATAAAGGGTATAAGTGTTATCACATCTAACTATAATAGTGTGAATGGTCCAACTATAATAGAGCAAATGACCTGACAGCTTCTACCCACTGAGCATTACCTCCCATCACCACTTCACCGGCAGTAGACCAAGGGACAAGAAAATTCTCATTCTGCATATAGTGCCCCTTGGGAAAAGCACAGTCCTATTAATTTACTGGTGGCAGTGAGAGAACAGTTGTCAAAGTGCCTGGAAGCAGACCAGCAGACTGTTGACTTAATTATGCCAGACAACAGAGCCAACATTTTAAAGCTGTGAAAGATGGCAAATTTTCACACTTCATCTTCCCCTATTTTTTTTCCTGGTAGCCAGGCTTAACCTGTTCAAGTCATCCAAAATCTTGAATCTTAAATATAGAAATTATTTTTGTGCCATTTCCAAATGCAAAACAAAATAAACCCTCACAATTAGAATTAAGTCACTCAATAGTAATATTTATACTAGGATTCAGTGTGAAGACATAACGTTACTGATCAAACTATTATTTCATAATAAGTTTAAAGAAATAATGTACAACATATTCTACATTTTAGATCCCACCTTCTAAGTATTACAGGAATGCAGCCACAGGTAATAAATGCTAAATAGAAAGTAAAATGCTCACACATTTAATCACATACATCTATATTGTCTAGGCTTTTTGTTACAGCCATATACATTTTCAATAATGACTTCTGATATGTGCTCTTAAGATTGAATTTAAGGGCTGAGAGGTTTATCTTTTCCTCTATAACTGGGCCACATAAAACTTATTTCAGTTTTTAAGTGTCTTCTGCTCAAAGGACTATGCTACCAGACCACGCTTCAGATTTGTCTGTAATTGGCCTGAGATTTTTATTTTCCTGCATAATGACTCTTTTCAGTAGTACATTTGCATGACTAAAGCATTTATAAACAGCATCAACTGAACTATTCTTACATCATACTTTCCATCAGCGTATCTTATTTTTTTACAAAAATATGTATAAACTCAGTACCTCAGTGCTGTAGATGTGAAAATAAAATAAAATTAGATACCAATCTTGAGACTTATTCTGTTTCTCTAAGAAACTGTACATAAATCCATCTACAAGCCATTTTGATCTGATATTTTCTTTATAACAGTTACACAAGCATTTTTTAAACTCTAAACTGTTTCATGATATATGTACCATTTCTCCGAAGTCTACTTTCAAATCAGATTTTTGATGTAAACAATCACAGTAATGATTCTTTTTCCCATTGATGCAAGTAAATCTTTATTTAACTATTTACAAGAATCTTGACTTTGTTAAAGCTGTTGACTTGAATTCAGAACACTTCCAACACAAATTCGACAACTTAGACAAATATTAGCTTGTTTTTCAGGGCTTCCTCAGCTACAATACTGATACACCAAAAGTTAAAATGCATGTTTAATGTTTCATATCTAAGTACAGGAAGAGTGAAGAACAACTGGGTCAAGGAAAGAAGTGCTACCTACCATTTGCCCTATTATGTTTTTGGTGTTTACATCTAAGGCTGGAGGTAAATTTCATTATAAAGGGTGCATCTTGTCCACCTTTGAAGCAAGAAACATGTGGATTACCAGTGGAGAGCTTTTTCACTATGCTGACTTCTGCTTATAACTAACCTGTTTCATGCCTGGCATGTCTTGAAGGTCAAAGATGTTCAGGTTGACTGGATATTCCTCAAGAGGGAAATCTTTAAGGCACAGGAGCAGGCTGTTCGGTGTGCTATAAGACGAGTTAGAGGGAAAGAAGATCAGCCTGGCTGAACAGAGACCTGAAAATGAAAAAGAAATTGAAAGCCTATGGCTTATGGAAGAAGAGGCAGGCAATTCAGGAATACTTACAAACATTCCATGAGGCTGTAGGGAGAAAATTAGAAAGGCCAAAGCCCAACTGGAACTTAATTTGGCTACTGCCATCGAAGGTAATAACAAGTATTTCTATAAACACATTAATGGTAAGGAGGATTAAGGAGAATCTCCATCCTCTGTTGGATGCAGGGGAGAAAAAATAGTGACCAATGATGAAGAAAAGATTCTTAATGCCTCAGTCTTTAATAGTAAGACCAGTTGTCCTCTGAGTGTCTAGTCCCCTGAGCTGAAAGACAGGGGCAGGGAATAGAATGAAGTCACCATAATCCAAAAGGAATTGGTCAGTGACCTACTACACCACTTAGACACAGGTCTATGGGGATAGATGGAATCCACCCAAGGGCACTGAGGGCACTGGAAGAAATGCTCACCAAGCCACTTTGCGTCACTTATCAACAGTCCTGGCTAACCCAGGAGGTCCCAGTTGACTGGAGGTTAGCAAATGTGATGTCTATCTACAAGAAGGGTGGTAAGGAGGGTCCAAGGAACTACAAAACACTCAATCTGACTGTGGTGCCAGGGAATGTTATGGAGCAGGTCATCTTGAGTGCCATCACGCATGTGTACAGGACAACCAAGTGATCAGCTGGTGAAAAGTCTAGTCTTATAGGAACTGGGGTTGTTTACCCTGAATAAAAGGGGGTTCAGAGGACACCCTCTTGCTCTCTCTACCTACCTGAATGGTGGTTGTAGTGAAGTTGGTGTTGGTCTGTTCTCCCATGTAGCAAGAAACAAAACAAGAGAAAATGGCCTTAAGTTGTGCCAGGGGAAATTTAGATTGGTTAATAGAAAAAAATTTCTTCATGGAAAGGATTGCAAAGCACTGGAACAGGCTGCCCAGGGAAGTGGTGTAGTCACTGTCCTGAAAGGATTTAAAAGATGTGTAGATGTGACACTGAGGGACATTGTTTATTGGTGACCTGGCAGTAACTGGATAATGGTTGGACTCAATCATCTTGAAGGTCTCTTCCAACCAGAACAATTCTATGATTCAGTGCAACTGCTAACTCTGTGTTCTTGTTTCTAAAATAAAGGTTTTTAATGAATTTTGGCTAAGAGGTGGCAACCAAACACCCTAAATAATGATAAATGATAATTATAAATAAGTGAAAAAAAAAATCTTTCATGCTTGTGCAATTTAAATAAATGTGGGGATTTCTTTTTGGGGTGGGGGTTTCACTGTTTGTTTGGTTTCTTTTACTGGATGTCTATGTCACAAAAGAAATAGGCAAATTTTCCTTCCTTTCTTTTTTTACCCCTGCATCTGATTTTACCAAGAAGTACACTTTTCCAGTCAGTTGTTGTATTCTCTGCTCATATCTGGATTATTACAATGTCATGCTGGTGTCTTGGTATAGCATGGGGCTATATATAAGCATCAGGCAGTACTTTTCTATCTGGGATGGAACTCTTTCACACAGAAAGGTCTGGCACGGAGATTAGGCAGCACCTAAATTTGTTAAACTGTATTCTGAGGACTTGGAAAGGTTTTACATGTTTTATAAAGCTGTTACTTGCTGTCTGCACAGGAAGGAACTTCACAAGGAAACCATCTGACATCTGTGTTCCAGAAATTATCGTGCATCATTCAGAATGCTATTTTTGCTCTTTAAAGCATGTCATGTTTAGTAGTTGTACATTTTCAAGTCTTTCTTTCCTGTTGCCTGTACTCAGGCAACCTGAAAAAAAATGAGAACTAGGATGTTCATGCTGAAACCACCTGATCTGTAGGGCATAGAAAATAATAACTGTGTGTGCATAGTTTTAGAAGCATGCTTTCTTGAAGTATGCAGATAGGGGATAAACAGAAAGCTAAAGGTTTAGAGATCAGTCAGAAGTATCACTCTCAAGCTGGAGGACACATAACCACAGTTTAATACATTCTTAAGACCCCTTTCCATCAGCTGGTCATTGCAGATGAGGCCAAGTGTTCAGTTTTTAGGAACACCATTGGAATATCTTCAAAAATCTATGCAAGTTCCCCAATTCTTCCTGAGGCATGACCAATAGGAGGCAAATTTGAGTTTGTCCAGTCCATTCTACTTATTGAGACTTGGTACTATCTTCTTCCATTATAACATGAAAAATACATACTAAGGACTTATAATGTTTTAAATTCTAAATATTCAGGCACAAGAATACAATGTAATTGCCCATTTATATCATTTTCATAAATCTTATTTATTCTTTTTCTTTTTGTAGAACCCATTGGTAGCAAGTCCTGAATTTGTTTGTTTTGTTTGATTTGATGTTTTTTGTTGTTGTCGTTGCTGGGTTTTTTGG
>JANVCC010000021.1:12763781-12793275 GCA_025345505.1 Todiramphus chloris collaris | reverse complement strand
AAAAAAAAAAAAAAAAAAATTAAAAAAAAAAAAAAAAAAAAAAACAACAAAAAAAGTGTTTTAAAAAAACTTTTAAAAGTGTTTTCAAATAACAGATTTGAAACAGGTGTATCATAGAGCAAATTGTTATTTTCCCAATTTCTTTTTCCTTTCTGATCCTGGTAGCTTCAGAATAATAATTTAAGAACTCTAGAACTCAACATAGAACACAAATTTCAATAAATTCACTCACAATTGAAATTCTCTATATTTCACAATATCAGAAATTATAAGAAAATATTAAGAAGCCACTTACTAACTTGCACTGATATTAAGTTAGATACATTATTCTGAAGTTAAAGCCTCTAAAACTGTTCTAAAGAAATTCATTAACTGAAGTTTATATTGTTCTGGCTGGATGTCCTGTGGGGCCAATGAGACCATGAAGACAGACTTGTCACTTATTTTGATTAACAGTCATTTTTATTAATATTTTTGGAAATAAACAAAAATACTATGCCAACTCTCACAATCCTTTTGTGAGTTTTCTAATATGTGTTTTTCTTATAGACCCAGTTCCTAGACTTATGTGACTACAGCAGACTCTGCTTTCATTAAAAATACATTTTTACTCAACACTGTTGCTGAGAATGCTTGAAAATATGACTCTTAAAGAATTAAGATCAAAAAGACAACTACCTCAAATATATCACTTAAAAAAACCAACCCTTATGATGCTGAGGTCATGATTTATTAATGCTTAGGACTGGTAATGTTTCATTATTAAAACCAAACAAAGATAATCTATGAAATGAGTTTAAATGAGCAGTGAGAAGCATAGAAAAGGGTCTGCAACCATCTTCGTTACTGAAGCTTTGGCCAATGCAACAGTAAAACAGTACTGTAGCTGCCCAGCTTATTTTCCTGCTGATCTCTACCTTCCAGAAAATGTTTTTTTAAATTCTTGTATCACTTGTACCTGACTCTAATTTGCCACACTAAATACTTACTCTCACATAGACCTGAACCTCTCTCCTCTAACCTTCTTTAACATTAATATTAGTGTTAGCATTCTCCTTCTTCCACTTCCTTTCATTGACTTTCAGGTACTATTTTAAAGAATTCATTAAATCTAAATTGTCACTAAATAAAAATAAAACACAAAAGCACTTATTGATTTCAAATACCAGTTTGCCTAGAAATTATCATGGCACAGTAAAAAAAAAAATCCTTTTAAAGAGATTTTTGCAGCCTATATTTATTGTTGATTATCTTTGGTTCATGGTTTTATTATTCAAGGTGTTTTTCTGTAGCACCTTGTACTCTGCTCAAGATATATTTTTGCTAGTAAGATATTAATGGATGAGCAACATACCTATAGATGAGACTACTTCACATAAAAAAAAAAATCACTGATGATGGAAACTGTCTGGAGACAGTTTGCAGCTTTAGAGAATGCCAAGACTTGTATAGACCTACTTTACCGATAAGTTAATTAGAAGTTCAGTCTCTCATAACCTGTTCTTTCTATTGTTAAGAAGTTGTGACCACTATACAAACAAAAGTAACTATTATATCTTGGAGTATTTTATTTAAAAGAATCACACATATTTTTGCTTGCTTGGTTCAGAATGAAGATAATTTGTGTTAATTTTTAATGACCTTCCATATTTCTTACCTATCAGCATGGTTGAAGACTAAGCAAATAAGAAGAGCACAATAATTCATTACTAATTTAATCTGAAGGGAAAGTGATTGAAGGTGTGGTACACTGAGATGCATTGCCTTGTGTGTCATACATTTGTTGCAGCAGGACACATGTGTATCAACACTGACACCAAACATAACCTTAAATACAACTGTTGGTAGTCAATTTCTTACTGTAAAGAGGAGATATATCCAAGTATATTAGTTAATTCTAGTGACATTTTTTGTGTTGCTGTTTCTCAGCTTCTTGATCTAATGGGGTGAACATGTTCAGGAAGCCATAAGCTATCTAGAAGCAGTTTTTGATGCCTACATTTTTTCAATGAAAATATGAAGTTAAAGCTGTTACATGTAATTTGTATATTACCAAGACTAAAAAAATCAAGCTGAAAATGAGCAGGACTTTCTAGATCCCCAAAAAGGACCCATTATGTACATTTAATAGAAACTCAGTGATTCATATCAGAAATTAAAAAGGCTAAACTGACAAATGTTTTTCAAAAGACTAGTATGTAGTCAAGACTGTGTCAATAGACCAGTGTGTGTTTTAACAATCTTGTGTTGCACGGTAAAATAATTTGTACATTTTAAATCTTCATAAGTCCCATTCCTCTTTACAGATTATTGCTGCATTCCAAATCTGAGAAGATAATCATACTTAATAAGGAGATATTGCAAACTCAATTCCACAAAAATGAGCTAGCCTATCAAGTGAAGGTGGTACAGTAGGAAGTAAAGGCAGTTATTTCACCTAGACAGCTGCAAAGAGGAATTACTCCCTGAAAGATTGCATGATTTCAAAGAGAGAAGAAAAAAAAAAAAGAATGACAAAGAAAAATATCATCCACATGAACATAAATTTCCCCTTTTAACATGCAGTGGGAGCACACCTTGAAGGTAGAGATAGAATTTCAGAAAATATGGCCCATAAAAAGACTGATAAATAGGTGGCTCAAAATCTAAGACAGTAACTACAGCTTTCAACATTTTAATTATAGGAGCATAGTGATATTTGTGATTTCTACAGGAGACTTTCTGGATAACTGTTGAAGGCCAGGACAGAGCAGCATATCTGAATTAGTTCTAGAAATCTGTCAGCAACTGGATCAAGCCCTAGTGGACACAGGGACGTCAATATTATAAATAAATAAATAAATAAATAAATAAACCTAGGTTTCCATATCTGCATTTCAATCCATCTCTACATTGCTAAAACTGTAGCAAACATACACAGTGTAATATAGAATAGAGTTTGAAGAAACTGATTCATTTTCTGAGGGTAAAATCTCTGACCAGCATGATATGTTAATACTGAAAATAAATACCTACTTCATTGTTTATGGTAAATTATTCTAGGATACTATTGCAATGGGAATAACATATGTCTGAGTATTTGAAACATTTGTTGAGTTTTGATGCTGAATGTGGTGATATTAATCACATTCAGCTACACTCTGTCAAACAGGTAATGGAAGATTTGTCCTGAAAATGGTGTGATTTGCTACTTAGGCTAAAGGCCACCAAAGGACCATCTGATTTACTATAGAGAGAAAGGGAAAATCCAGAAAGGCCTGTAAGGTAGAAAAGAAAATGGCATAATGAAAAAACTGAAAAAGACAAAAGATATCCCTCTGAATTCAGTTCAGTTCTTTCTAACGACATTGGAGCTAGTAGCCAGTAACGTGGTAAAATGATGTACAGTTGCTTGCTTTTCAGTAAAAAACATTATATAAATGTGAGAAGTACATAGAAATACATAGTAGGAAACTATGATAGAATGATCTAGTAGATTACATTATATTTACAGCCTACTGGAACAGATTTAGGCACTGTAGGATACTTGCCAAGACTATGGCAAGATCTTCAGGTGAGTGAGTATAAACTGATATAGGTTCTGACAGCTGACAGGAACTACCAGCTGCTCTGAAGTCTGACAAATTGGCAATTTCAAAATGGTTTAGTATCAGAGATCTTCTATAGAGATCTTCTACCAGGCTAAAGTGTCATCTGGAAAACTTCATCAAGGATGACAGAATTTGAGTGGAAAGTGTGGAAAATTTTGGAAAATAACTTAGGAAGCAAGCCCATAAAACATTAACTTTAGCTGCTAGTCTCATAAATTAACAAATCAAAGAGACGATGACAATGTGAAATGTTAAATAGAAAACGGTCAACCGTGACATAGTACAGAAAAAAATTATTCTGATTCTTACTGATATAGAAAAAAAAAAAACTGATTTGAAATCTTCTCAGCTCAAAAAACTTGTTCAAAATAGCACTCATCTCTTTCTGACACCCAGTCAAGGAAAAATGGACTATTTATACATTCATTTGCAGGGGTTGCTGTTGAGGAGAGATAAAAACTATACTGAAGCACTGTAAGATTCAAAAATATCAAGGTATGAGCTGTACTAATTGGCTCCAGTTATCTTGTCCATGCCAGCAACTCTAAGGAGTGTTGAATTGGCATTTTTAGGTTTTCTCACTGCAAAGATTCCATATGAAGGAGGTAATCTTGAATTATGCAATGTTAGTGAAACTGAAGACTTAGAAAATTGCAATACTGTCAATAAAGCATAACATAAAAACACCTTTGCCATAAGCATTCATTTATAATTTTAATGCATAAAATACTTTCATGTAAGTGTTAATATTGATCATTTTTATTAGTTATCTTTTTATCAAAGAAATATAAACACTGAACAAGCATGACATTAATTCTGAGAATATGTGTTCAGATTCCTTCTTTTCTGTTTTTATCAGTCATGTGATTTAGTTTTTCACTTATTTCTTCTTATTCAGTATGTGATTTCTGATGTTCTTGTCTTGTAAAAAAGCTATTGTTGTAATATGCTTGTAATATAGACTTAAGACACATTCCAGCTCCTTAAATGACCATGCTCTTATTTCAGCTTCATCATAAAGATAATAGATCAGTCTCAAAATATATGACTTGTGATACTTGCTCTCAGTTATCAACACTTTCTTATGTTAAACTCTATGAATTAACAGTCTTGGCTAACAGCAGAGGTCCCCGATGGCTGTAGGCTTGCTGACATGATGCCAGAAGGGCCAGAAGGAGGATCCAGGGAACTACAGATGAGTCAACCTGATTGTGGCACCCGTAAAAATTATGGAGAGGTTCATCTTGAGTGAGCTCACGTGACAAGTGCAGGATAGTCAGGGGATCAGGCCCAGACAGCATGGATTCAGAAAAGACAGATCCTGCTTGACCAACCTGATCTCCTTCTATGATCAGGTGACCTGCCTAGAGGATGAGAAAAAGACTGTGGATGTTGTCTACTTGGACTTTAGTAAGCCTTTGACACCATCTGTCTCCCCCAGCATTCTCCTAGAGAAGCTGGAAGGTCATGACACAGACAGGTATACTCTTTGATGGGTTAAAAACCATCTGGCCAGACAGGTCCAGAGAGTTATAGTCAAAGGAGTTAAATCCAGTTGGCTGCTGGTCACCAGTGGTGTCCCCCAGGGCTCAGTTTTGGGTCTGGTCCCATGTACTATGATGAGAGTCTGAGGGAATTGGGATTGTTTAGCTTGGAGAAGAGGAGGCTGTGGGGAGATCTTATCTCTCTCCACAACTACCTGAAAGGAGGTTGTAGTGAGGTGGGTGCAGCCTCTCTGCTAAGTAAATAATGACAGGGCTAGAAGAAATGGACTGCTTCCAGGTGCTGGAACAGTCTGACCAGGAAGGTGGTGGAGTCACTATCCCTGGAGGTATTCAAAAAATGTGTAGATGAGGCACTTCAGGACATTCTGTAGTAGGATGGTGAGGAGGTTTTTTTGTGCATTTGGTTTGTTGTGTTTTCAGTTTGTTTTTTCTTTTTTTGTTTGGTTTGTTTTCCATTTTTTGTGGGTTTGGTTTGTTGGTTTGTTTTTTTTTCCATTTTTTTGTGGGTTTTGTTTGTTTGTTTTACATTTGTTTTGGTTTTTTTCTTTTGACAATTGGACATGGTGATCTTTAGTTACAGAAATGTTCTTGAGACAATATCAGCCTTTACCAGTATCCCAACTGTATTTCTTTCTGTCAGTGTGAAATAGTTAGAAATGGTGCGGATGAACTTAGCCAGTTATTGAATGTCTCTTTATCTAATGTAGAAAGGCTTTCATTACAGCTGAACCTGAATTTGAACTCATCTTAAAAGCAAAAAATCAAGAAAACCTAACCTTTTTTTTTTTTCAACTCTTGCTATAGAAATTCATAACCTTTTCCTCTAAATATGTGTGTTAATGTAATAATAATTAAGAAAATATCACAATTAAACACCACTTATTAGTGCCTATGTAAATTGCACATATGTATACACTGGGAAATTGCAATGTGGATGTATTTCAATGTAGGGATAGTATTTATCAGAAGAACATTTTGTTAGACTATGTCTGCTTGCTTAGTTATGTTACAGGGTTGGATATGCATAAATTTGAATGGCCTTGCTCCCAGACTAGTTTGTCAAGACTAATAAATGGAAGGTATTACTGTGCTAATAGCCAAGATTTTTAACAATGGCTTCATTTATTTAAAGAAAACACTATTTCTGTGATTTCTTCTTTTCATGAATTTAGACTGCTTATATTGCACAATTCATATTATACTTACTATCTCTTTGCAAAAATGTAATGCTTTGGAAGTAAAAGCTTGCTACAAATGTTTAAAACCAGTAACCATCTCTTACAGTCATGTTATATAGCAATAATTTTCATGTTAAATAATGTAGACAAAACCAATTATGTACATTAGCAAAGAAAGTAACAAAGGAAAACCAAACGAATACGCATGCAGAAGCACTCAACGGCTAGACTGAAGGTAGCATTTTCTGTTTTGCAATTTTCCCAGTAAATGCAAAAACCTCATTAACTGTATCTTAGTATTAATTGTTTACCAGCTACGGGTGTAAAGGAAAGAGTCTATTTTAAGAAATAGAAATTATTAGTTATAAATGTGATTGGAATAGCTGATCAAACTTGATAAAACCTTTAAAATATTCCATAAGTGATGAGAGATTCCTTCCCATGCTGTTCTGTCAGCATCTACTTTATCATAATTTACAAGGAGAATTGCAAATGTCTCCATTATTTGGATAAATGAGTGTATTTGATGGCTAGCCTTATCCCCTAGATAATGTCACAGAAAGCAGAAAGTCTCCCTTCCCCAGTGTATTTTTTACTTGCATGGGCTGGCCAAATATGTGAAAGAACAGAAGCACAGGTCTGAGCAGAGGAAACTCTTAAGGAAGTGGTTTGCTATTACGCTATAAAGTAATAGGTAGAACCACAGAATTTTTGCTTTTTAAACCCCCAAAAGTGGGTTTTAATTTTTGTTGGTGATTTCACTACTTTAAAACACAAAATGATATATAAGAATGAGGATGTTTCAGGGAACAAACAGCCAGGCAAGAAGTTATGAGCAATCTCATACACACAGTAAGCTGATCACAAGTTTTTGTGGTGTGCAAAGCAATTATTAGCTAAAAGTGAAAGAATTATCAGTTACACACTATTTTCATGTTGGAGATCTCAGTAACCAAGTGGCTTCCCATTTGTTAAGGAAAACTAATTGTTATTGTCTCTGATACAGGATGCTGAAATATTGAAAAAAAGAACTGGCATTTCTTCTAAAACATACTGAGCTCATTCACTCCTTTCCTTTCTATAAACACATCCATACACCCACAGGTTCTGGGAAGTATTCCAGCTACAATGAATTCAAAGTGAGGAATATGCACAGTTGGGTGGCTTGCAAGGTGGTTGGCTAAAAATTTAGCAGAGAAAAAGTAAAGGAAACAGAAAAGGAAAGTTGAAAGAAGGCAGAAAAAGTAAGGGAACCCTCAGAAAAGAAGGGGGTGATGTTTAAAGGAAGAGATGAGAGTAAACACTTGCTGACAGAAAGGACAAGATGGGTTTGAAGAAACAAAAAAAAACCCAAACCCATACATAAAACTGTAAAATAAAGGATCAAAGGGAAAATAAATATAGATTATGATGAATATAGGTGAAAATGGTCCCTTATTTTGTTTGTTTGCTTGGTTGCTTGGTTGGTTGGTTTTGCATTTTTTTTGGTTATCCACATTTTGTTATCTTGTGACTGAATCTTCTAGGATTATTCTTAATGTTGCTATGAACTTTGCAACTGCAACTCATAACTATGTCTTCAAGTTCACTTTGAATCATTCTTCCCAGGAGAATAGACACTTCTCCAAGTATCCTTATGGAAAGATTTTGACTCTATAATGGCACAGTTTCCCCATCCCCCATATTTTTTTTTTTAAATTTCAAGAACTGCACAGTATTATAATAATATATATATTTCATAAAATAGACAAGTTGCCTTAAAAACTTGTAAGAATTACTAAAATTATTTGATAAAATTCCAGACAATGCAGCTAGCAAAACCATATCAGGTTTCTAGATGTTCAAAAATGCAGAAAAAAAAAAAATTGAATTCTAGAGATCTGTGATATTGTATCTAGTTCACATGGCTTAGATACACATGAAAATACTTTGCTGTCAAAGACTGACCATTCAGTCACACTCACAATCTTTCAAGAACAGTGAAGAACTGAAGTATGATGTATGTTGGATATTAATTGGAGAACGCCTGGGAAATACTTCTGTTACAAAAACATTTCATAGGATCATTCTGTTTCAATAATTTTAGGAAAAGATAGAAATTTGCTACTTAGCAAGTGAAGCAAAGAAGAAATGTCCAAGTAGAAGCCATATCTAACCAGAGCTGGTTGTTCCACACAACAGTTTTTGGGTCTATTTATACGTTTCATTTGAATGCTGTCATGTGCCACATAAGTGAAGTATCTTTATGGAAAACCTGATTCATCTGTTCTGTCAAGATTCTACTCCATTTACTGTATGTCTCTAACCCAAATCATCTGTCTGGTAGGTGGAAGCTTTAGAAAACCCTTAGAAAAGCTAAAAGATTTTTGTTTGAGCTTTTTCTCAGACATTTTTCAGTGTAGGGATAGAAAAGTTAGCTACTGAGATTATATGAAGCAATCCGGCATCTCATCCAGTGGAAAAATCATGCAAATTGCTGTGTTGCTTGTAAGATTTAGGTACTGGAAGTAATGGCAGCAGTAGAAAATTAATCTCTGAACTGACTCTTTGAGATTAACCAAATGATGAGAGACAGACACTGATTTATTTCACTCCAGTGTAAAACAAGTTTGGGGATAAGGTGTAAGCATGTATGTTATACATAGGATACTTTCAAAGCCAGAAGTCATGCACAAATTTATATGTCTGGTGAAGATGGAATAAGTATTGCCGTAAATCCATGCTCAGTCTCAAGAAGCTTTTAGTAACTTCTTTGATATTGGATCACAGAATCACAGACTGTTAAGGGTTGTAAGGGACCTTGAAAGATCATCTAGTCCAACCCCCCTGCCAGAGCAGGACCACCTAGAGGAGGTCACATAGGAATGTGTCCAGGTGGGTTTTAAATATCTCATGAGAAGGAGACTCCACAACCCCTCTGGGTAGCCTGTTCCAGAGTTCTGTGACCCTCACAGTGAAAAAGTTTTTCCTTATGTTTCTGTGAAACCTCTTATGTTCCAACTTGCACCCGTTTCCCCTTGTCCTATCATTGGACATAACACAGAAGAGCCTGGCTCCATCCTCCTGACACCCTTTACATATTTATAAACATTAATGAGGTCACCCCTCAGGCTCCTCTTCTCCAAGCTAAAGAGATCCAGCTCCCTCAGCCTTTCATCATAAGGGAGATACTCCACTCCCTTAATCATCTCTGTGGCTCTGTGCTGGACTCTTTCAAGCAGTTCCCTGTCATTTTTGAACTGAGGGGCCCAGAACAGGACTCAATATTCCAGATGTGGTCTCACTAGTGCAGAGTAGAGGGAGAGGAGGACCTCCCTCAACCTACTAACCACACTCCTTCTAGTACACCCCAGGATGCCATTGGCCTTCTTGTCCATGAGGGCATATTGCTGGCTTATGGTCATCCTGTTGTCTACCAGGACCCCCAGGTGTCTTTCCCCTCTGCTACTCTCTAACAAGTCACTCTCCAACCTATACTGGTGCATGGGGTTATTCCTGCCCAGATTCAAGACTCTACACTTGCCCCTGTTGTATTTCATTTGATTTCTCCCGGTCCAACTCCAGCCTGTCCAGGTCTCGCTGAATGGCAGCACATCCTGCTGGTGTGTCAGCCACTCCTCCCAGATTTGTATAATCAGCAAACTTACTGACAGTGTACTCTGTTCCCTCATCAAGGTCATCGATTAATATATTGAATAGCAATGGCCCCAGTACAAACCCTCGAGGGACTCCATCAGACAAAGGCCTCCAACTAGACTCTGCCCCACTGACCACAACTCTCTGACTTCTTTCCTTCAACCAGTTCTCAATCCACCTCACTACCTGATCATCCAGACCACACTTTCTCAGTTTAGCTGCAAGGATACTGGGGGAGATGGTGTCAAATGCTTTACTGAAATCAAGATAGACCACATCCACTGCACTACCATCATCTATCCACCTGGTTATTTCTTCATAGAAGGCTATCAGTTTGGTCAAACATGATTTCCCCTTAGTAAAACCATGTTGACTGCTCCTGATGACACCCTTGTCCTTGATATGTCTAGATACAGCACCAAGGATAAGTTGTTCCATCACCTTTCCGAGTATGGAGGTGAGGCTGAATGGTCTGTAGTTACACAGGTCCTCCTTCTTGCCCTTTCTGAAGACTAGAGTGACAGTCAATGTGGCACTGTGGTGTAACAAAAATCTGTTTAGGTTTCTTAATAGGAACATGAAAACTATATAGGAGAAACTTATAAAATACCTTATTGATAAGTATGGTCATGTATCTAGACATTTTGAAAATATGCAGAATTTCTAGTTTAAGATGGTATAAGTAAATATAAGTAGTCTAAGATAGTGCACATTAAAGATTTGGCCTGACTTCACTGTTACTGATCCTCCTGCCATATCTACGATTTCCACCAGTCTTCTTATGCTAGATGTTACTTGTAGCAATATTTAAAAGGGAACAATTCTGCACTCTTCTGGCTGTCATTTACAAAAGAAAAAATCAGAAAAATCAACCTCAATCAGAAAAACAAGTTAAGGACACTGTCTCTAGACAAAACAGGCAAAACTTCCTAGAAAAAAAAAGTGGTTATGTTGTCACTGCAACTTGAACGGTGACAGTGAACTGTATTAAGAACCTAGTTGCATGATAAAGGACTTCTCTGCATATATAGTATATTTAAATGGAATAATATAGTTACACCTGCAACACATCATGAGAAATTTCATGTCCAGCAATTTTGAAAATGTGACATGTCTTTTTTTTTTTTTTTTTTTTTTATGTTCTTGTTAATGATCAACATTGAGTTATAGGTAATTGTGGCTTATGGCTAAGGCTAAACTTAAGCAAATTCATTAAGTTTACCTGAATGCATTAATCCTAATATTAGGCCTGTCCAGCATACTGAGGACATGTGTTGTGATACAGGGAGCACCTAAATCCTGCTGTAGGCTCTCATGCCATCACACTTCATATTAAACTGGTGTCATCTTCACAAAGATTACCTGCAGGCTGTGAGAACATATCTTCTGTATATACTCAGGAGATATGCAAAATACACCAATCAGAGCATTAGGCCACTTTTGTCCACATAAGCCAGAAGAGTCACATATATCTCTGATTGCTGTTTTTGAATATAGTGTTGGTATAACTGAAGAGGGCCAGAGGAGGATGAAGATACAGATAGAAATTTGATCATGACAATTTCCTTTTCCTTTTCTGTGTTTTTTGTTGTAACTTCCACACAGCTACCTACTGGCTGCTTTGTTCTGCTTTGTAGGTAAAGAAGTAATAAACAGTAGTCCATATTTACAATTTTTTTTTTTTTTGTTATTTTTATTAACCTCCTGCATTTCTTCTTTAATTAAGCTAAAATATGTATTATTTATTTGTTTTAGTTTTTGATTCTTGGTTTATAATTGGCTGGCTTTTCTACTCCAGTGACTACCACTGCTTTACTAAATCCATACTGACTATAAAACTAGACATCCAGCTATCACTTTACTACTTTTCAAATAGATGGCTTCTCTTCTATGGTTAAATGTTTGATCTTCTCTAGATTTCACACCTTCTTTGGATAAAGGAATTTGTCAAAGAAGCAATTTAAATACCAGGAACAAATGTGTAACTGTTCCAATGACTCATCCTAGAACAGTCTAGTGTCAAAACACAGTGGTTAACTTTGAGGTCATAGTATCAGGATAGGGGAAAGCAAAACTCAAAAAGGCCAGCTGTCTTAATGATGTATTTATAAATCTATTCTGAATGTTTTTTATGATTTTTTTTCTGGAAAATAAATCCCCACAAAAATGTCTCAAAGTCATGGAAAAAGGAATTTTTTTTTTTTTTTTAAGGAAAGGGTTAATGCCCATGGACAGTAAAATGACTAAATGAAGAGAAAACAAAAAAACTCAAAATAATTTCTGAACAGTAGATATTGGCTGTGAGTTATAGAAGTTTTCAGACTGAAGTAGCATGAACTCAAGCATTTCTGCATCCTAGAAACTGACAGCTAGTCATCACTGCTTTTAAAAGCTAAATATGTGCAATGAATTTTATTTATGTATTTAATTATTTTTTCTATAAAAAAGGTACCTTTCCTCTGCAAAACTGGTCTGAAAAAAATAGTACTATTGATAGTACTTGAATAGTATTTATATGGTATGATCTGTGACCAATTATTTATTTTCAATTCTGATTCTTAAAATGTGTCAAAAATCAAAACACTTGTAAAAATATGCATTAAATTAAACGATTAAATATAATTCTTCAACTTGATAAGTATTGCAACAAAAGTGGAGAACTATGCTGTAGGGCATAGACATGCGAGCATCAAAACATGTATAGGTTGAATTGTATTACTAACTTTTCACTTACCCCTGCAGAAATTGCTCTTGCCTGTTTCTTCTTGGCTATAAGGGACAAAAAAATAACAGGTCAAAACCAGCACCCAAACAGGCAACTGTCACAAATCAAGAACAACTGATAACTGATGTGCAATCTATCATCATATCTAAGAGAAATTATGAACATTATCAACTGAGAAATCTGATAAGAATGGTTTAGGATGTTTGACCAGCTGTTAAGAACAAATGCTTTAACAGGATTAAGAGCTGTACAACCTACTAGTTTTTAATTTCATGAACTCAGCACTCTATTATTATTGGCCTTTACTTTTTCCTTCAGCTAGAAATAACAAAATTATTTATAATAGCACAAAGGAATTTGGAAACACATGCAATAAGTTTATACGTATCAAGAGACAGACACATATATTATGCACACCCTGAATAGCACTTCATCTTTCATCATCTAGGAAATTTTGACCTATCTAGTTATTCAAAACAAAATTAATTGTAGGTAAATAATATTGCATAAAAGCTTTGGTTAAGTGTGATTATTTGTTTTATGCCATTTCTGAAAGACTTCTTTGTTTCTGTTCTTTCACTAATAAGTTTGAGTACAAAATATCTAGGTATGTATACAATTTATTTTGACTGAATGGTATATTAATGCAGGTGACATACTTGTGATATCAGTCTATATTTTATGCTATTTTAAAAATAAAAGCTGAAGAGACTGTATTTTTATTTGATAAGGAGAAAAATAAAGATGTGAGAGATTAAAATAGAATTTACAGATGTGTACCTTTTACGATATCTTCAGTGTAAGTCTTTGTTGTACAGCAAAAGTCAAAGTGAATTCAGGTATTCTTCTAAGTTTGGAAGCACAGCTATGCTTTTTATACCATTGGTATCCACGACCAAGGCACCTTTCTTTTCTAAAGTTCTAAATTTCAGCTAATCTGTGTACGTGTGTACAGATATTTTTGCACATAAACATTTCTCCCACCTCTCTTGTACTTCCTTTGTTCCAGGATGCTCTGGAGTTTTGTAGCGTATCACATTGAAAGCTTCCTTTTATTGTACCATACCCTTCCTCATCTCCCGAAACAACATGGGCAGGCTAAGGCCCATGTTCATTTTCAGGTAAAGCTCCACACCCAAGAATAGTGTGTTTGCTGAGAGGGAGCTGATGCAATTATGCATATCATTTAAGGATCTACACATGGGGATTGCAGTGTGTGGTATTTAATGTTACCCTGTACCAATGTGACCAGTTCACATAAATGCTTAAGGAAGAATTAATCAAAAAGTCAAGCAACAATTTTCCTGTTCCTGCAGATATCGTGGAGTTTGATATGAGACAAATATCCAGAATAATGCTTTCCTCTTGCTTATGTCCCATGCCACACTGCTGACTTTAGCTTAATCATAGAGCACGTTAAATTGTTTTAAATGGATTCTGTCCCCTACTTACACAGCAGAACATGGCCTGGCTGGCACATGTTTTCTATAATCATTAAATCTAAGTGAAAATTACCTGCAAAACACTTGATCTGACCTTACTAAAAAGTGTCATCCCATTCCATATGCATTCAGAAGTATATAACTTTCTTAGAAATGTAAGAAAATAATTTGATTTAATTGTGATTATTCATTAAATGAGACATGAATTTATGAAGAAACTTGGGGTGAGGAGGATAGCTCTCTTGTCTAGCTGCTTTTAGAGGTTTTTCTGAAATTAAACAAAAATTTGAACTTGTATATCATGAGAAACTCTTAGAACAAGGCAAGGCAACACAACATTCTAAACCTTCGAAAGTAATGTGATAAAGAACTGAAACTTCCAATACCTTATCAAGGTTACCCATAATGTTAGAAAATAGACTTTCAGGGCTGGGTTTGAGAGCAGGGTGATCAAGATTTTTGCATCTTTACATAAGCCTAAGTGTAGGGTAGTCTTTGAAAAAAAAACACAAACCAAACAAAACATGAATTTGTCTGCTGATATCTGACTGAATGACCAGTGCTTCCATTTTATCCCGGTAAATCAAAACATTTGATCAGTGAGTGGTATTTACACAGAACTAAGAAGCAGATCAGAAAGACTTCAGGTAATACCAGCTTACCTGATGTAAAGCAATTAATAGTCACCCATGTTTTCAATACTTCTTGTAAGTTGTGCAATGAATAAATTATCAGTTAGTGCTTTACTTATGCTAATGATACACAGGCTCAAAATGCAATAAATTTTTTAAATCTCTTTTAACCATTCACATAAGAAAAGTGTCTTAGGACTTCAATGGAAACCTAATACATAACATACAATTTATAGATCACTTATTCAGGTATTTTTACTCATAAAAATACTTTACTAGTGAAATTAATAATAGAGTTAAATATTTATGACTTTAAATAGAATAGCTTTCCCAGTTTGAACTTGGCAATTGAAATAAATTGATAAATCAAATATTCTACTATAGATAAATTTATCTTAACAGATTTTTTTCTTTTTTTTTCTTTTTTTTTTTAAGATGAAGGTATGAAAGACAAGTAGAAAGGAATTAATTTATTGTATAGAAAAGACAAGTAAAATGCATTCCTCCATTAAAATAAATTACTTTCCTCATCATTGTGAAAGAATTATATTACTCTCTGGACTTGTAAATTTGTACTTTTCCACTTAAAAACAAATGATAAGTCATGATAAGTCAAAATACGTAGGATGTTTATTTCTAGGAATGGTGATGTGCTGTTGAAACAAACGTACAGTTTATTTGAATGAGAACAACTCCTTTTCAGTATTTTTTTTTTTTTTTTTAGTTTCTCTCATACATAAGAAATTTCAAAATCAATAAAAATTAGTCATTTTTAGCCTATTATACTAAGAATTATATACACGGTGAAATATTGTCCATGCATTTGACAGTTGTCATGACTATCAGATCCTCTCGCAGTTGATACGAAAACCTCATTTTTGAATTCCTACTTCTAAAGAATTTAAAATTCTAAATATAATTGTTTTACTAGTTATTTTCTGCAGGAAGTGAATTAAAACGTTTTACAAACATGATATAAATAATCTTCTGAGTATTTGAAATTCAATTTTTTTTTCTCTCTCTTGTATATCTACTCTTTGTCAGTGTTAATATTTTTAAAATAAAGATAAGGAAAAAAAGGCACTAAAATGACATAATGAATGATTTTGACTTGCAGACAGCAAGACCTCCATATTTAGCTATTCACAGGCACAGAAAACATTCAATTTTGCAATCCACAGTGCTTTTTGGTGTAGTGTCATTCTACTGATTTAGTCCTTATGTGTCCATTTTTATGATAGCGCACATAAAATAGCCAGGTGTGCAGGGTGTAATACTGATAGAGTTATCTCACATGGTAATTCCTAGTCCTCAGGTGGCCTCTTTCTCATTCTAGAAATAGAACAATTATGCATTTTATGACTTTCACTGATTCTTAATGAAATGGCATTAACCAGTAATGAAAGCTGCCTAAGATGAGCAAGTTGTTTTAATTTTTCAGAGAGTAGAAGACTGTTGCGCAATGTTGCATAATAAAATGCAATGATTCTCTGAGAATGATTTACACAGGAAAACTTTCTATACTGTAACATTCATAAATTAGACTACCTATGTATTGATCTCGTTGATACTTGCCCAAAGGCACTTTACACTTAAAAATGAAAATCAAGGATACATAGTAACTGCAGTAAAGAGAGACAAAGAGAATTTTTCAGGGAGAGGAAAAGTAACATAAAACAAAGAACCTCATGAGAATAGTGGGGAGAAATGAAACAAGTTGAAAGAAAGTTTGGGGAAGGGACAAATAGTACCTTATGGATAGAAAGTGGGAATGAACAGGAAAGTTGACTGGTCTGTTCAGTGCTCTCCGTGATGAGATCACTTTAGTAGTGATTTGTTTCCAACCACAGCTCGAACTCTGACGATTAAGAAAATCTTCTCAGCATATGCCCTATCAAGATATCATATTTAAATATTCCTGCTATGTTTATCTAGTAAAGAGAAGAAAAAAAAGAAAAAAAAAAAAAAGGAGTTTGACATAACAAGCTGACAATACCTATCTACAGAAGCTGAAGTCATTGAGTAGGGTATTAGACAACCTGACTTTTCTTTCTTGCTTTTGTAATTATGGTTCAAGAAAGATAATCTGTACCCCTACCTATTTTTAAATCACTAATCCATTTTGTGTCTATGAATATAATTAATTCTGTGTTCTGTCTGCACTTACCATATCCTGCCAAATTTGTAATTTTCACGTAGCAGCTATTCACTTAGTTAACAGTGTAGAACAAAAAGCTTAGCATTGACTTGATGATCTTTGGAGGTCCCTTCCAACCCCTAACATTCTGTGATTTTGTGATTCTGTAACAGGGCTTATATGAGTTTGCTAACACTTGATGACTTGTCATATGCAATGAAACCTTGATTTATTATGCACTTCCTTCATAATGTCTGTGCGGGGAACATTACACCCAAGCAAGATACACAGAATGAAATTGTATGGTTAGAAATGTCTTCATTTTTCTAAAGAGCACTTGGGAGATTCTTAATATTCATAGCCTTCTGTGGATCTTAAAATGCACAAATGAGATTCCGTTCCTTTAAATTTTATTAAACATACAGAAAAACAGTTCCTCTGTTCACAAAATAGACTCTTATAGCTGAATACAGCAACAGCTCAGTGGGGGATGTTATCCAAAGTGAGGACTGCAGTGCCTGAACTAACACAGATTTGCATAAATGGGCTGTCCCTTTTGGCAAGTGGGACTGAAGCTCTCCCCAGCAGCAGCACCAACAATTACAAGTCCATTCCAGACAGCATTATTCTGATTCATTTACAGTGATGGAAAGGTAGATAGATAGGTGAAGAATTCAGAGTAATGCAGTTTCCTTTGATGTCAATTTAATTCTGGGTTGGCTTTTTGTTTATTGTTTTTGTTTGGTGTTTGTTTGTTTGTTTTTAGTTTTTGCTGATGGACCTAAGACAACCATGAGATTTCTGTTCTGTTGTTCATAATACTCCTGTGAGGTTGGTGCAAGCAAAGCAGTCTTGACTCATGAAATTTTACTTAATTTCCGTTACTTCCAACTAGCATAAATATTTAATTATTGATTCAGACAAAAGAAGATATAAGCAATTAAACAAAAACATTGTTTTTGTTTAAAAACCAAACATTTGTTTGGGGAAACACATTTCCTTCCTTTTCCCTAGGCTCAACTTCATTCTTTGTCCATCATGGGTCAACCATGGGGTGCAGTCTTTAGGGCTGTCCTTGCTCTTCTGTGGAAGATCACTATGTCATCTTCTGGCCTGGAGTGCCTCCTTCCAAGGCTGTAGTCTCCATTTGTGTCCACAGTAATGTCCCCTTCCACGTGTTTCCTCTTCTTTTTCCCATTTTTCCTCTTATATCTCCTCATGTGTGCCCCATTGAGTGCACCCTCAGCAAGTCTGTGAATGACACCAAGTTGTGCTGGGTGGCTGACACGCTGGAGGGAAGGAATGTCATACAGAGGGGCCTTGACAGGATGGAGAGGTGGGCCCATGCCAACCTCATGAAGTTCAACAAGGCCAAATGCAAGGTCCTCATACTAGGTTGGAGCAATCCCAAGCACCAATATAGACTGGGCAGTGACTGGCTTGAGAGCAGCCATGAAGAAAAGGATTTGGGAGTGCTGGCGGATGAGAAGCTCAACATGAGCCATCAATGTGATCTTGCAGAACCAGAGGGACTATCATATCCTGGGCTGCATTAAGAGAAGTGTTGCTAGCAGGTTGAGGGAAGTGATTCTCCCCCTCTACTCCACTCTTGTGAGGTCTCACCTGGAGTACTGAGTCCAGTTCTGGAGTCCCTATTACAGGAAGGATATTGACGTTCTGGAACGTGTCCAGAGAAGGGCCATGAGGATGATCAGAGGGCTGGAGTACCTCTCCTATGGGGACAGACTGAGAGAGTTGGGGTTGTTCAGTCTAGAAAAGAGAAGGCTCCAGGGAGACCTTCTAGTGGCCTTCCAGTATCTGAAGGGAGCTGTCGCAGTTTAGGGTCAGGGCGGCCCCTTAGACCTATAACAGACTCTCTCTGATAACCCCCCAACATTCCCCAGAGGGGAAAGAGAAAGGGAATAAGGGAGAGAGACTTACCAATTAGAAAAGGAAACTAGAACAGCTTAAATGAAAATTAAATTAATAATTATAAAAATGGAATATATACAAATATAAACAAAACCAGTATCGAACCCAACCCCCCTGATGGTATTTACATCACCGTCACCACTGATGCTGTGCAGGCACCGGGGGAGTCCCAGACTGGGCCCCGCAGCAGACGGGAGCTGTGTTCAGGAGCTGGGTTCTGGTACTGGGTTCAGGAACACGCAGACCAGGATCGAAGGCAGAACGGACAGAGTCCTCCTCAGATGCTCCGAGGAATGAACCAAAAGAGGACCCGAGCCAAGCCAAGCAAAAGCTGGCAAAGCAGTCCAAGAGGGGAGAGGAGAGCCTAGAGACCCTTCAGATCCCTCAGCTCTAGACCGAATATGGTGTATATGGGATGGAATACCTCATTGGTAAGTTTAGAGTTACCCGTCCTGTCCACTCCTCCCTGAAGGTGCAGCCCTTCACTTTCTGCACCCCCCAATCTGGTACCAGACCCAGCAGTGGCCTTGGACTGCATACCAATCCTTGGTAGTAACTCTAAACATGAAGTGTTATCACTGCTAGAAGCAGTCACTGTCTGTGAAAACAGGCTGCTAACTTCAGACAGTGCAGTTAGAAGAACTGAGCTGAAAAGTAAAATTACGGAACAGAATTAGTTCTGTTTTCACTCAAACCAGGACAGGAGCCTACAAGAAAGCTGGGGAGAGACGTTTTAGGCTGTTGGGCAGTGATATAGGACTAGAGGGACTGGATTAAAACTAGAGATATGTGGATTCAGTTTAGACATTAGGAAGAATTTCTTCACCATGAGGGTGGTGACACACAGGAACAGGTTGCCCAGAAAGGTGGTGGAAGCCCCATCCTTGGAAGTTTTTAAGACCAGGCTGGATGGGGCTCTGAGCAACCTGCTCTAGTGGGAGGTGTCCCTGCCCATGGCAGGGGGGTTGTAACTAGATGATCTTTAAGGTCCCTTCCAACCCTGACAATTCTATGAGTCTATGATTCTTCATGGCTGCTGCTCATTATTATACATGTCTGAGCTGGTGCACTATGGGGGGTTGTGTCAGAATGAAATTTTAGCAGTCAACAGCCTGCACACTTGTGTCAGTCTGGGCTGGGACCATGTGGGACCAGGACAAGGAATTTCCTGGCTTCCTCCACACGTCACTCCTGAAGCTCCCTAAAACTCTGTCATTCATGCCCAAACCAAGAATTTTCCATTCTCTCCTTCTCCTACATCCCCTTTTTTACTTCTCCAAACCTATAGGCAATGGTACTCTCCTTAGGTCTAGAAGTGAATTTTTTGTCAGTTCATCGCAAGATGTTATAAGAAAGGGGAAGGAAGGAAGGAAGGAAGGAAGGAAGGAAGGAAGGAAGGAAGGAAGGAAGGAAGGAAGGAAGGAAGGAAGACTTGTTTTAATCATTGGGATAATAATGAAAAAAATTGTATCCCATTTAGGATAAGATGCAATAGGTTAACAGGAAGGTAATTTCTCATTCAAAATAATGAAAAAATGCCACAAATATAAGAAATTGTGGAAAAGGAAACAAAAAGGTTAACTGAAAAAAGAAAAAAGTAACAATCTTAAACTATCTATAGTTATAGAACAGCTCATGCTAAACAGAGAAGAGTGACTGTTGTTAAGGGAACATTCTGGCAAATATATGTGTACAACCATTTTCTTTCTTTTGCTTTAGGGCTGTTGTCTTATAAAACCAATAAACAACAAACAAAAATTTGCTTTTTAAGCTATATGAAAAGGTGTCTAGAGCTCAAGGGTAGAACACTTCCCTTTGTAGTTATAAATCTAAGCAAAACAATGTAACAAAATTTTTATAGCACTACTCATCTGAGTTTCTGGCTTTTTTTTCCTTTAATATGGAAAAGGCTTTTGTAAAAACTACAATTCCCTTTGGTAGCCTAAAATTCTGTAAAATATTTAGAGTTCATTTTTTTCCTTTTCTGCAAAAGATGTGCAGAAATATATTTCATGCAGGCGTATGAAGATTTACACAAAGTGCTCTCATTAACACTAATGGAAACATAAATAGCTGTGTGCCAGCTCTCTCTTAAGATTTCAAACCAATGAAGAATAAACATCCATGTCAAACACCAAGGGAGATGCATCTAGATTCAATAAAGAGGGAAGTAAATGTTTTCTACAGCCACAGTTTGATTTAGATTAAAGTGAAAAGTGGGGTTAAATCATGCTGTGTAAGTCTGAGCTCAACTTGCCATTTCAAAGGTAAAATACCCTGAATGTAAGCAAAACTTATCATTCCAAGTCAGAGCTACAGCAGTTCTTACATAATGTGCTTTGCAAAGGTTTGTTGGTAGTGGTTTTTTGATTGCTTGCTTGTTTGCCTACTCAGTCAGATGGACATTTATATACATGGGTACACAAACACATATGCACACGTTTTACTTAAAATGAAGTTTGGCCTCTATGTTCAGCTAGACAGATTCACTTAGTGAAGAATCAATTAAAAGCATGACAAATTGTAAGGGTAGGTCTGTTTTTAGAAGGCAGAAAGTTAAAACTTCTAGTGTCTGGGAAACAGTGTCACCTCCAATAAGACAAAATGATTGATGCTGCACAAAGGGGGAGCAGGGATTGCAAGAATTTGCAAAGCCAGCTTTGCAGTTCTCAGAAAATGAGAGCTCTCCCCTTCCACTTGACACTTCCCATCCTGTAAGTATTGTTTCACTAAAGGAGAAACAGATTAAATTCCAGCTGCTGTCAGTTCTTAGCCAGGTCTGTTGAAGAATGTGGCTTTTGAAAAGTCGTATCAATACTGGTCTTTCATTATTACCAAAGCAGGCTTAACTGTCTTTGATGTCTCCTTACCACCATCATTACAGTTTTCTACAACCAGTGAATAGTGGGCTTTATTTAAGGTCACGTTGAAATTCTGAGTTGGAATTGCAATGCATTGGGGGACTGGATTGTTCATTGTTTATAATACCTTCCCTTTTTTTGCAGTTCGTATCGAAACCAAGTGAAAGAATGGCTTCAATTTTCTTTCACAAACATAGACCAAGTTATTAACCTGGACCATTAGATTTCACGGGGTGAAAGTCAGCTCAAACATCTGTCCTTTTGCTTGTGTGCAGGCTTAGCTTTGCTTGGGGAATAAAAGAAAAAAAAAATCCTGATGAATCAGTTATACACATTATGCTTTGGCAGACAGCGTACTACATCCACAAGATTTTGTATGTGAACATTTGCTATACCCTATTGGTCAACACATCACAGGTTTTTGTGTGTTCAATGTCTAATGATAACATGGTAACATTGAAAATTTCTCTCTAAACACTGTATACACATGGATACAGGGTATTGCACTCAAGTTTGTGCACACTCTTGGGAAACAAATCTAGCAAAGGGAATATATTTAGCCATCCACCCTTGTCGTACTTGTACAGTGTTAGTGCTCAGTTATAAGTCAAGTGTATCACTTCTGCTGCTCAGCCAATGTTAACGAACTAACAGATAAATAACCACAGCAGCAGCAAAGCCCACAGAGCAACAACAATATAACGATTAGTGTAAGTTGCTTTCTTTGTATATTCCTGGCTATTTGGCCGGAATAGTTTGGAAAAATTCTACTCATAGCACATGAAATCATGCTTTTTATAAACTCTTTGTGCAATTCTAACTCATGTTCTGAATTCAAGCAGACATTTACTGATTGTTTCGTATCATATGTCATATTCTATATCAAAGTACAGCCACAGGTCAGTCCAAAAACACTGAAAAATTAATTTAGCCTTAAACACTGCATTTGTTGAAAAGATCTGTAACAAGCCAAATAAAATTGTTTGCCTATAAGGTGGCAACACATATTTCTCAGCAGAAAGGAGCATAGTAGAAATTATGTTTTAAAATGATACACAATCTCATTGTTTTGCATAACCTATTAACACCAGAGCTTAACACTTAGGTCTCACTTTGAGTACTGTGTACAGTTCTGGGCCTCTCACTTCAAGAAGGATATTGAGGTGCTGGAACAGGTCCAGAGGAGAGCAATGAGGCTGTTGAAGGGACTAGAAGGAAAGTCTTATGAGAAGAGGTTGAGTGAGCTGGGGTTGTTTAGCCTGGAGGAGACTCAAGGGCGACCTTGTCACTGTCTATAACTACCTGAAGGGAAGTTGTAGTAAGGTGGGGGTCAGGCTCTTCTCCCAAGCAACTAGTGACAGGATGAGAGGGCATGGCCTGAAGCTGCTCCAGGGGAGGTTTAGTTTGGGTACCAGGAAGCACTTCCTGAGATAGAGGGTGATCAGACATTGGAATGGACTGCCCAGGGAGGTGGTGAAGTCACTGTCCCTGGATGTGTGTAAAGAAAGGCTAGATGTAGCACTTAGGGCCATGGTCTAGACAACGTGGCAGTGTTGGGTCATAGGCTGGACTTGATCTCAGAGGTCTTTTCCAACTTCAGTAGTTCTGTGATTCTGTGATTCAGAACTGAACTCTCAAAAAGGTTCCTTTGTGAGGGAAGAAGATAATTTCTCTTTGAAGGAATCCTGAGACTTCAAAAACAATAACAAAAATTAAAAAATCCTGAGGATACATGGACAGAAAAATGAATCAGAGATAATATTTGTACAAGTGTATCATCTTGTTAGTGTGGTAATTTTCACATCTTCAAAACTCCCTAGGAAAACAAAGCAAGATCTTGTTTAGCTCATTTACATTCCACCTAAATTTACACTATTTAGATCAACACTTTTTTTTTTTTTTTTTTTTAATTTTTTTTTAATGATAAAAAAAAAAAAATTTTTTAAAATATTTTTTTTTTTTTTTTTTTTTCTTAAATATCATTATAAGGATGAAAAAAAAAAGGTGCTCAAAAGTGTTCCTGCATTTTGTTTTCCTGGCAGTTTTTCTTGTGCGTTCTTCTTGGAATATATTACAGAAATATCTCAAATGTATTTTGAGCAAAATAGAAGATTACAAACAGTTTGTGGAGATCGAGGTCAATTTATAGTGAAGGAAAGGTTAACTCTTACATTAAAGCTTTTCCCCTAGGACTTTTCCATTATTGTTTCAAAAGACAATATAAATTATGCACTAGTATACAGGAATCTCAATTATGCAATGCCACCCATTTACAACATTAATGTCTCAATAATGCTTTTACATAGTTCAGTCTAAGCAGGGTAAAACAGAACTCTTTTAGTACCTTTGGAAAAAAAAAAAAAATTGGAACAGTAATATAGATAATATAACTAGGTCATATTTCTGATGTACTTGATAATTTTTATATTAGAGTAATCAGAAAAAAAGACAGTAACATTTCCTTTGTGATAATAACATTTGTACTTGGAGTTAGATACATGCTTGCTTATTTTTAAACAGGTAAGAGATGGCACTAATTAATAAAGGTTCATAGAATCACAGAATGGTTTGCATTGAAAGGGACCTTAAGATCATCTAGTTCCACCCCCCCTTCATGCATAGGCAGGGACATCTCCCACTACATCAGGTTGCTCATAGACTCGCCCAATAAGGCCTTGAACAGTTCTAGGGATGGGGCCTCCACTACTTTGCTAAGCAACCTGTTCCAGTATTTCAGCACCCTGACAGTGAAAAATCTAATCTAAGTTTACCCTCTTTCATTTTAAAGACATTATCCCTTGTCCTTTCACTAATAAATATCCCTTGTACAATGTCCCTCTCCATATTTCTTGTAATACTTTTAAATACAGTAAGGTTGCTGAAAGGTGTCCCCAGAGCCTTCTCTTCTCTAGTCTGAACAACTGCAACTCTCTCAGTCTGTCTTCATAGGAAAGGTGCTCCAACCCTCTGATCCTTTTAAAAGGCACCTTTGCTCACTGATGCAATATTCGACTTGGACTACAAATGAAAAAATAAAATTCATTGTTTCTTATAAAATACTGCTGATTATAACTAAAACCATAGATAGTGACTTTTTTGATCTTTAGATGGTTTTTTGTTCATTTGTTTTGGGGTTTTCTAATGCTGTACATTTTGAAAAGGAGGTACAGACATTAATTAACTAATCAATTTCACTGGTGTTCTTTGCTGTGGTTCTTTGGTGTTCTTTGCGAGTACATATAGGAAAATATCTTCTCAGGATTTAATGATGGGAAATGGTACTATCTAAGTTCAAGAATCAAATAATGAAAGGTAAAGTCTAAGTTTCAAAGATTAATCAAATAAGTTCCAGCATCATAAATTACAGTCTGACTGCAGGTTTTAAATTTAAGCTTACCACATGAATGCAGTTGTAAGGAGAAAATACTGTAGCAAATTTACATTAGTGTTCCTGGAAAAAAGTGATTTTAAATTATTGCCATCTCACCAATGTAATTCTTTGCAAATTGCCAATTACAAAATAGCTGTATCCTATTCTACGGCACAAGACTACCCTTAGCACACAGTATTTTTCAAGCTACATAAAAGCCTACTTTACTTAAATGCTTACTTTGCTTTCATTCTTATTTTAGCCATTAAAGGTCAGAGTGAGAGCACCTGTTTATAGTGACTTTATGAAGGTGAAAAAGCTGCAGCTCCAGACAACCTGAATGAGCTCCACATTTCTTTATTTAATCTTGATGCAGAAATCATTCATCTTTTTTCTCCAGGCAGTCTTGGTTCAATACTGCAGAGTAAAGGCATTATGTTTCACAAACTTTAGCTGGTTTCTCATTGATCAGTGGCATTAATATATCTGTGTATGACACACAGAGCAAATTAATACAAATCTGAACTGAAATTTGTCAAATGTGGTGGACTATAAAACAATGAATATCTATGCTGTAAAGCTGATTGAGATTTCTGCAACTCATTTTTGTCAAAATCTTTTTTTACCTTCCCCATCCCCCCTTTTTTTTGTGATGTAAAGTGTTTTTAAGTACCACAGAGTATTTTCAATATGGTATGCCTTGGAAAAGAAGCGCACAAGTTGACATGAAATGATGAAATTATTATAGGAAACATTGGGCAGTTGGTCTTGTTTCTTTAATTATTATTGAAGAAAGAAAAACAGCAGCAAAAATAAACATCAGCTTGAACAGCAAATATATATTGTTATCTGATTGTCTTTTGGAGTGGGCATAGTACCTACTACTTTATCACTGATGTCTAACAATCTTTAATGTATATTCCTTTGAATTATCTTTTTTTTTTTGAGTTGGAAAGTAGGGTTTTTTCCCCTTGTTACTCATTTTCAAGTGAGGTAATTCTCTCCAGGCTTCACAAAGTCTTCATGGTTAAGTACAGGTATCAGGATGTCAGAAACAAGGGTTTTAAAATTCCCATAGCTCAAAAACCCCAATTTCTTTGACTTTACTGCATCATGTTTTTGCAGAACATGCCTATTAATGACTTGAAAATACTGGACTCGGTCCTTTTAAAGAACAGGGACCTTTCTTAACAGAGTTCCAGAAGAGTGAAGTTAGCTCAAAGCCTTTACGAACCTTAATTTGAGGAATGAATTCAGTTAGAAAACATGGCTTTGGACAATCTCAAGAATCATATTAGTAAACTATGTAGTCCAGTATTGAAGGCAAAAGGAAAAACTGGCTAAACAGGACAAGTATAAATATGATGAAAGAACACATAGACCAGGGTTAGATGAAATAACATAGATTAGTGGTTAATAAGAAAATCAAATTTTGCCGAAAGTAATAGTTAAAGCTAACCGTCAGGCAAATATAACATCTCTGTTAATGTCAATGCACTGTAGTGCAACAAATGAGTTAAAAGAACTGTGAGAACTAGAAGACAGTGTACACTGACAGGCATTTGTTCAAACAGTGATAAAACCTGGCACAAGAGATAGAAGAAATTCAAGCCATTAAAGTGTGCCAATTTCAGCTATGACCAGAAAGTACAGGAAGCAATGAATGCACACTACTCAAATATCATCTTTTGGAGAGCTGGAAACAGCATTTACACTGTTCTTCAGATGGGTTGCTTTCTTTTATTATGTACTTAGGAGGCGGTTGGGACATAAGAGCTAGAAATTGTGAGACAGAGCAATCTAATTTCCCTGTGGGACAGAGCAGGAAAGCAACAGTCCTAAGGCATCCTCTTGGAACTTGATCCCCTACAGAGTTTACAGGAAAAGAATAGTTGTAATAACAATTACATGTTGGCAGTGTTTGTTTTGCCTTGTGTATTTTACAGTTAATAATCCTGAAGCCAGCTTTTATTAATTTTTAAAACATTCTCCTTTTTAATAACCCAGAGGACAGAAGGAAACACCTGAAATATCTTATCTTCTAAGGGTTTGGGCATTTGTAACACATCCCAGAATTTTCAAGATGCAAAGTTAAAAGGGACACATTAATCTGTATATGATAGCAGATTGATCACTAAGAGGTTCTAAAATCTTATCAGATTTGCCCCAGACATGTATTAATCAGACACGAAAAAACCCCAAAATCAAACCAAACAAGTTGAAAGGAATATAGAGAATACAAAGGAGAAGGCACATAAATTGCAAGTGACTGATAACAACTGATTTTCTCTATCAAGAGTCCATCATGATTAGGAGTTTCTACCAAATTTCACCCTCAAAACAATTGCACTCTCTTCAGTTTGATAAAGGCTGATGGCATTTTTTCCTGTTTCTTACTTAACATCTCCCCTCTTACTCTACTGATAATATGCTGTGCAAGAGATCTGCTTGATGAGTGCCTGCGGCAATGTGTTCTGCAGCTAAATTGCTTTCGTAAATCTTTTTACTAAAATAAAATGAGCAGCAGGATGTTTGTCATTTCAGCTGTAACAGAATAAATATTTTATCATCCCTTCTTCAGAAGCTCATCTGTAACTCAATGGGTTTTCAGAACAATTTCAAACGTAAAAGCATTTAATTCACTTTAACTTTGATTACATTACATGACCTACTGTATTGAATTTTTGAAGTGTTTTGTAACTGGAGTTTACTTAAAATACTGTGTGGTTTCAGGCTGATTTTTATTTACTTTCCTCAGATAAACCACCACATTTTTCAAATGGGTGCACAAAGTGTACACAAGCAAAATAACACTATCTTTGAATTTCCGTCAAAAGATTTACAGTTTTATAAGGAGGGTGTTTTTCTTTTCCCTTTTCCTTAGAACCTCTTGAAAGCATCAGAATTCAGCATGCAAGTGATGAAACATTAATGAAAAGACATGCTGAAACATTTGAAGTGGGGAAAACAATCACTTCACTTCTCATCAAACATGCAGAGAGTTTAATCTGGTGCCCTTTAATAAAGATAGACAAGAAATTTATCTAATTATGGTATCCCTCCCAAGTTGTTAGAAGATCACTCAGTAAAGGTCAAGATTCAAGGAGCAGAGCTTCTGACCGCATCTCTTGCTGACCTTGAATGCTGCAGGGAATCCACTACTGCTTACAGGACTTTGATTTGCAGCATCCTATTCCCAGTAATACCAGTTTGTGCCAAGCAAAAACATGCGACCTCCTGAAGTTTAGAACTAATAACCAAAATGAAACATAAATGAAGAAAAATGTGAAAATAAAAAAGAGCAACACAGCTTGGATCATCTTGTATCTAATGGTGACATTTATTAGAAAGAACAGAAATGGCAGAGTGAAAGGAAGAAGGGTTTTTTGTAATAGCTTTTCACAGGAACATAAATAAATAAATAAATAAAGTTGAAAGACAAGAAGAACTGATTTCATTACTGAACAAAGTTTGTGTCATACAAGCCTGAAACTAGAATTTTACTTAAATAACTCTCATGGCTGACAGTGTCTTTGGAAAAAAATGAAGTTTTAATAAACTACAAAAGGGAGAATTTGAAATAAAAACCCTACATAAAAAGGCAGATAAGAAACCCCCAACATACAGCCTCATAATTCTAAGATACTGACACCAAGAAATACTTTATATCATGGTACTCAGATCTTTTAAAGTTATTTTAAGATTCTCTTCCTCAGGTTTTTTTGCCTTACCTCTCCTTTCCTTATCTGCCTCGCCTTGCCACACTTCATGTCACCTTGCCTTTGTCTGTCTTGCTGGTGCTTCATAGCACTGATATTTGTTGTCTGTAAAATTGCATCTGTTGAACTGACTGTTGTTCATCCTTTCTAATCATGAGATTTCTCTGGGTTTTTTTATAGATCCATCTTTGCTGCTTACTTTAAAGCCTCTGCCTGTAGGAAAATTCACTCCAGGTCTGCTTGGCAAAAAGTACTACTATTTAAGTGTCAGAGTGACAGATGAGGTGGGAGGCCAAATGCTATCCTCATTTATGGTTGTGAGAACAGAATCAATCTTTTTAATTCCAATGTGGGGGACACAAAATCCCTACAAATAATCTTAACTTTGAATGCAGTAACAAAATTTATAAGATGATATATTAGTTTTTTCTTTATTATATTTTAATTTCACAAGGGAAAAGGGTCATATCTGAAAGGGAAAGAATAATATATAAATCCCATACATATTTTAATAGTAACTTTTGGGGTTTTTTTTTTTTTTTTAATGTAGTTTAAAAACTAAAAAAGCCTCTGTTTCTTGTTTTGTATCATGTAACGTGTATGTTTAAATTTTCCAATGTTTATATAGTTTATATAGTTTACTTTCTTTGACTCCTGAAGTAATCACATCTGTGTTGTATTTTCCTTTCCTTTCCTTTCCTTTCCTTTCCTTTCCTTTCCTTTCCTTTCCTTTCCTTTCCTTTCCTTTCCTTTCCTTTCCTTTCCTT
>JANVCC010000021.1:12685639-12760231 GCA_025345505.1 Todiramphus chloris collaris | reverse complement strand
AAAAAAAAAAAAAAAAAAAAAAAAAAAAAAAAAAAAAAAAAAAAAAGCTGCTTTGTTAGAGTGTTGATAAATCAGAGGGTTTTTTTCTGTCTCAGTGAATTGTTTGGCATATACAATAGGCAGAATAGAATGAGTTAAATATATGATGTGTTTATTTGCTTGGCATTGTTGCTTACAGAACATTTATAACAAGCTCTTTGTGACTCCTTGTAATGGTGGGGAAACAATTTGTTTTGGAAATTAATGTGTTGTATAGAAAATGTTTCCAGTTTGCTTTCCAAGCTATAATGACATGACTGAATTCAGAAGTGCCCTTGAAAATCTGCAGTGTAGAATGGTATACACACACCACATTTATTCTATACAGTGCCAAGGAAGCTACTAACAACAAATAAATAGATGCTGTTTTGCTTAATTTAAAAACTGGTACTGATTTTGGTTTCATTTTCTCATTTTATTTCACCTCTGATACGCCATTTGCCACCAAGCCACAGAATTTTAGCACATGCTAGGTTTTTGACACAATGACTGTAACTCTGACTGTTTAGTCTGTTGATACTGAGATGCTACTTACTGTTATGCTTTGCATTTCCTGTGCAGCCCTTGAATCTTCCTGATTCTTTAAATCAGCCTATTAATTCTAATTTCTGAGTACTCAGGTCCTATCTCATGGACAATTAGTGATAAAGAAAACCCAGCCATTCCCCTTTAATTCTCTCACTCACTGCATTAATAAGCCAAATTAATAGCTTGAACTGAAGAAAATCAAATATCACTTTCTATTTTTGTAGAAGGTTACTGTGTGCTTTAGCTCTCTGAATATATAATGTGCACAGTCCTTATTAAGTACTATCAGTGCTGAGTCAATGAATGAAATAGTTGCAAATGCTTAAACACATGATCAACATTAATGATATTTTTAAGCAGAAGACATTTTTGACTCTGTCAGTTTTTGAATTGTAAAAAAATCACATGCATAGATTCTTTAGCAAAAAAAAAATTAAAAAAGGAAAAAAAGTGACAAAAAGGTCTTATCATTGATTCAAATTGATGAAGCAGGAGAAAAACAGTGGCACAATTTAACTCATTTCTCCAAAATATACATTCAGGTCTTCAGTCATCTAAAATTGCTAGAAAAAAAGTCATCAATCAAAGGTAAGCCTACCAGCTGGGAAAAAAACCAAACCAAACTAAAGCAAACAAAAACCAACCAACCAACCAAAACAAACAACCAAGCAACAACAAAAAAACCCAACCCAACAAGAACAACAAAAACACAAAACCAAAATAAAAATCAAAAAACAAACAAAAAGAACAACAAAAAAAAGCAAGGTATTATGAAGGTAACAATTTATTCAGAAGATATAATGGTATCTTAAGGTCTGAAACATACAAAAATTAATACCTTAAACAAATAAACCCCCCTTTCTTTTACAAATATTCACTTATCTGCAGCTTCCTTATCCTTGCCAACAACATTTCTATCCACAAGGAAAACAACACTGTAGTTTCTCTAGAAGAAAATATGTGATAAATTAAATTAACTAAAATAATTTTAAAGATATGGAAATTTAAATTAATTAAAATATATTTAAAGATATGGAAAAGCAAGCATTTTCTATGCTGTGACCTAATTGATAGTGCTAATTCTGTTGAAGGCAGGCGTTGGTTTAGAGACAGAGACATGGGGAGTACCACAGGTACTCAACCCTATCACAAGAAGATTCTTGAATTCCCACTGACTGACATTTTGTTTTGGGAGCTTTGAAAGTATCATAGGGCACAGTATGCTCCATGTCATTTCAAGTTTCAGATGTCTGCATTTTCCATATTAGTAGTTTTCTATACAGGAGTGTGGTTACTCTATGCTGGCAACTCCCCAAGCTTCAGTCCAAGGGGGGAAGAACTTGGCCTTGAGGCTGTGCTCTGATGATCAAAGTGATCAAGTGATGAATCAGCAAAGTGATGCTGACACATAACAAGAGAAAAAGGCAAGAAATTTACCAACAAATAGCTGCTTTGAAAGTGGCTTGCTTTGAATCCTGATGTCTTTGTTCTGCTCTGTTCAGCAAACTGGCAGCTTCGTATAGGGGGTGTTACCTGGCACGTTCTGTTCTTGATACTTGCACACAGAAGAGGACAATAGCTTGTCTTTGTTTGACTACATCTACATCCCTACTGGCAGTTTCAGCCATATTGCAAGCACTCATTTAATTCCAAATTATTTAATTTTATTTATTTATTTATTTATTTATAAATGAATTCCTTTATTATTTAATTAATTAAATTATTATTATTATTATTTACTTTATTTTATTTATAAATTTATTTAATTCCAAAATTCTGTCTCCAAAATTCCTATTAGTCTGGTCTTTCAATCATCATTACTAAATTCATACAAGTACCAAGAAAACACATTTCTATTTTTTTTTTTTTTAAACTTAGAATTTTACTTACCTCTCCCCCATTTTCATCTTTACAGTGATTAGCCATGGACTTAAAAGCAAAATAAACATTCAATTCCTGAATGTAGAATATTATGCATATTATAAATAGGATTAAAATGTATTACAATATTCTTTCTTTTTTTCTTTAGTTTTGCATTCCTTACATCATTACAAGAATGCTTCTTTATTTAATTTAACCTCTTGGAAAGGAGCTTCTTGTTTCAGATGGAATGGACATGAGAAAATGTTAAACATTTATCATTATATTTGTGAAATTAATTTTATTTATAATACTAAATTGATACATTTCTAGGAAGCTGTAGTTCTTGAAAATGGGGTATTTGATTGCTAATATCTGTCACTTCAATACCTAGTATCATTCAAAAAGGCTTCAGATGAGCAGTAACTGCTGTGTTCACTCTGGACACCATACAGACTAACAACAGGAAAAATGTTGCTTCCTGAGACAAAACCAATTTGCCTTTAACCTGTCTTAGCTCACCTCTGTAGACACGTGGGCAAGAAGAGGAATAGGTATGGGCTTACTGTCAGTGTTTCCTTTATGAAAATATAGAATTCGTCTTAGAGTTAGTCTTTCCCCACACTATTTCTCTTTCTCTCTCTGTCCAGTTCAGCACTGTCTTTGCTAGAACTTGCTTCTTTGAGCCAGTCTCATATTCTATACAAAAGGAATCCAAATAATTCACATTTACTAATTATCACAGTGATGCAAGAGACAGTGTATGAATATTATTAAATATGTGTA
The DNA here is from genome assembly GCA_025345505.1 of Todiramphus chloris collaris. Classification (NCBI taxonomy): domain Eukaryota; kingdom Metazoa; phylum Chordata; class Aves; order Coraciiformes; family Alcedinidae; genus Todiramphus; species Todiramphus chloris. The sequence goes on along the minus strand of JANVCC010000021.1, from coordinate 12,757,018 downwards.
TTGGTAAACACTTAAAGGTATAGTTTTATACCTTGTAGTCTACCACAAGGGTTGTCAAGCACTGGAACAGTCTGCCGAGGGAAGTGGTAGAATCACCATCCCTGGAGGGATTTAAAAGACTTGTAGATGTGTCACTTAGGGACATTATTTAGTGGTGAACTTGGGAGTCTTAGGTTAATAGATGGACTTGATCTTAAAGGTCCTTTTCAACCAAAGTGGTTCTATGATTCTGTAAGGATGAGGTTCCCACCGAGAAAGACATTTTTTTAAATCACACAGACATGTGATTCCAAGAACTATTGCATTGAAAAGGAAGTAATCATAAGTGTGTGGACAAGTCTGAAAAGTGATCTAGAGATGGACTGATGGAAGAGGTTCTTTTTAAATACTATCAAATTAGCTAAGCTAAAACATACATACTTCAAATATTGTCAGTTGGAACAAAAAATCTAACAGGTGTCTGAGTGTGGGGGATTGTGGGGGGAGGCAATGGAGGGAAGAAATGTTGGGAGTGGGACCAAAAGATCAGTGACAACACCACAGAAATTCAGCTGCTTATGAATATGAAGAAATACAGTTAAAGATGTTTCGCTGAGAACATACTTTATTACTCAGTTCATTAGTTGAGCAAGAACAGAACTTAGCTGTCTGCCTCACTACTACCATTCTTCTGATGAAGTCAGATGAAAAATTTGCTAGAATTAAGAGCCATGACTATGAATATATAAAAGTATTTGATATTTTCTGTTGAAATGAAGACATAAAACATTTCCCAATCATGTTTTATAGCTATGCAATGAACACAGTTTTAACTATATATTAGAGTTGAATGAATCTCATCTAATTAATAGGAAGAGTCCATAATAGGAATATAAATCTCCTTGTGTTTTAAAATTTTGTCCTATTTATATGTATTCTATAGGTATTTTTTGAGACAATATATTCTTTAGATCAGAATTGACAATTCGTATATATGTTTAGAAGTGTAACTATGAGTGTTGGAATGATTTTCCTTTCCTATGAACTCAGGATAATTAGTTTTTCAAAAGATGTGCACTATGGGCTTAAAATCAGCATTCTTGAGCCAAGGTAATCACTCCAGCCAGTAAAATACGTAACAGAGGAGTTCAAGATTCAAGGAACTCATCAAAGTTACTTCAAAGAAAAAATTCTGCCTAAACCTTGATCTGGAAACTGTTTCCATGGATTCACAATAATGGTGGTCTGCCTATGTCAGACACTTGTCTTGAAATGAGGTTCTAATCATTGCTTCATTATGTAGAAAATGTTCTTATGAAAGTTTTTTACAACCCAAATCCTGAATGATTTCCTCTATCAAAATGGGTAAAGATTTTTTCACTGCTAACTCTCTGTCAGTTTCCTGAGTGTCATAGAATCATAGAATCACAGAATGCTTTGGGTTGAAAGGGACATCTAAAGGACATCTAGTCCAATCCCACCCTGAGAGGTTGGACAGAGACACCTTTAACTAGCTCAGGTTGCTCAGAATCCTATCCTTCCTTATCTTGAATGTCTCCAGGGATTGGGTTTCTACTACAAATCTGGGCAACCTGTTCCAGTGTTTTACCACCCTCAGCACAAAAAATTTCTTCCTTATATCTAGTCTAAATATATCCACTTTTAGTTTAAAACCATGATCCCTTGTCCTGTCACAACAGACCCTGCTAAAAAGACTGTCATCTTTCTTATGAGACCCTTTAAGTACTGAAAGTCCACAATAAGATGCCCCAGAGCCTTCTCTTCTCCAGGCTTAACAACCCCAACTCTCTCTGCTTTTCTTCATAGGAGAGGCATTCCAGCCCTCTGATCATTTTTGTGGCTCTTCTGGATCTTCTCCAACAGGTCTGTGTCTTTCCTGAACTAAGGACTCCAGAGCTGGTCATAGTACTCCATGGGGACTTGTAGGAGTGCAGTAGAGGGGCAGAATCACCTTCCTTGACCTGCTGGCCACACTTCTTTCAATGCAGCCCAGGATACAGTTGGTCTTCGGGGCTGTGAGTGCACATTGCTAGCTCATGTCCAGGTTTTCATCAATCAGTACCTCCAAGTCCTTCTCCACAGGGCTGCTCTCAATCCCTTCACCTCCCAGCCTGTACTGATACCAGGGATTGCCCCAGTCCAGTTGCAGGACCTTGCACTTGGTGTTGTTGAACCTCATGAGGTTCACAATGCACAATTTGTCTAGGTCCCTCTGGATAATATCCCATCACTCAGGTGTGTCAGATGGACCACACAACTTGGTGTCATCTGCAAACTTGCTGATGGTGCGCTCAATCCTGATGTTTATATCCTAGATGAAGATAATAAAGAGCACAATTCCCAATATGGATCCTTGAGGGACACCACCTGTCACTGATCTCCATCTTGACATCAAGCTGTTGTCAACTACCCTCTGGATGCGACCATCCAGGAAATTCTTTATACATAGAACAGTCCACTCATCAAATCTATATCTCTCTGATTTAGAGAGAGCAATGTTGTGGGGGACCATGTCAAAGGCTTTACAGAAGTCCAGATAGCTGACATCGGTAGCTCTTCCCTTATTCACTGATGTAGTCACTCCATCAAGGAAGGCCACTAGGTTGGCCAGGCAGGACTTGTCATTGGTGAAACCATTCTGTTTGTCTTGAATCACCTTCCTGTCCTCCATGTGCCCTAGCACAGCTTCGAGGAGGGGCTGTTCCTTGATCTTCCTAGGCACAGAGGTGAGGCAGATGAGATGTTTGTAGTTACCAGGGTTGGCCTTTCTAACCTTTTATAAATGGGTACATTTCCCTTTTTCCAGTCATCAGGGGCTAGACCTGACTGCCATCACTTTTCAAATATCAGGGGGAGTGGCTTGGCAACTACATCAGCCAATTCCCTCAGGACTCTGGGATGCATCTTGTCAGGTCCTATAGACTTATATGTATGATCTATGTCAGAGCTTAGATCACACCAAACTGATGGTGGGCAATGCTTACTCCAGAATACATCTCAGAGTTTGACAAAACTCAGCTGTGCTAATTTACCAGGGACAGAAACATTAAGACTTTTGAAACTTTAGCAGGAGAAATTTAAGGCCTCAAAGATTAAGAATATTCAGGCTTTAGGCTTAAAAATATAGTTAGTATCTCTGTCCTACTTTTAACCTGAATAATCCAATCACAATGTTTCAACAAAATACAATTCTCTTCGTAGACATTTGCCTGGTATTATCATGAGAACTGTTATTAGATAAGCACTGTCCCTGAATATCAACAGTTCCTCACTGCCAACCTCCATTTACATGTTCTTCTGTTATGACTACAAATTAAGTCTACTATTTTGTTAATTTTCTTGCAGTGTAAAATCATCAATTTGTTATATAGGTACAAAATTGTACCTTTTTTTCTGCTGTCAACAGGAATTGGTGTACTTCACCTTTTTTATTTCACTCTTCCCTTAAAACACAAGAACTGCTCTACTGGATTATGACAAAGGTTTGTTTCACCTAGTTAATTCTTTCTTGATTGCAATCTGAAGAAGAAACTAAAGAAAAAGATGATAAGAAATAAAGCAAATACAGTTATAGATCACAGACTTACTCAATGACTGATGTAATCACAAGTTCTTTGACTAACGCACTCTTCCAGCTATGATAATCAATGTTTTAAATACTTCTTGAAATAGAGATACCTAACCCTACTTTTAAATAGATAGCAATGACATTTTTTTTCCTCTGAATTTGCCTAGTCCTTTGAAAAATGTATTTAGAGTTTAGTTTGCTTCCATATTTGGCATTCATGAGCTCCACAGTGTAACTATACATCATACACAAGTTATCCTTTTTTTTTTTTCCTCAAAATTTCTTGCTTGATAATTTCAGCTATCCTTTTTTGTTATTGCTTTCATTATGACAGATACATAAGAATTTTTAATTCAGTTTCCATGTTGTTTTTCTCCACAGAACTCTCATCCCTCTTGCTATGTCTTTTTTCCTGAGATTTCCAAACTAAATCTGTACCCTGTTCCATGTGACCATTCATTCTTTTTGCTTATCCACTCCATAACTAAGTATTTATTAACACTGAATTTCCTCTTCTCTTTTACCATTCATTTTATCATTATGAAGTATTCCTTCCCTTAAGCAGTGTGATTTAAAATTAGTGATCACAAATTTGTATGAAATTTTATGTCATGTGCAAACTTTATCCCTCACTATCCAGCATTTTCTTCGATCTGCTATTAATAGTAATACTACTCATGAGTCACAGCAGATATTCTGGGGTGTTTCAACATTAGTAGTAAAGTACACCAAAAATCAATGTCTTATCTTCTTGTTTGTTGTGAGGGTTTTTTTGTTGTTCTTTTTTGTTTGGTTGATTTGGTATTTTGGGGGTTGGATTTTGTTGGTTTTTTATTTATTTATTCTTCCTGACCAAGACATAGAAAGACCAGTTCATTTATCTCATGTTCTGGTTTTGTCTGAGACAGAGTTAATTTTCTTTATTGAAGTGCTTACACAACGTTGAGTGTCAATTGCTTCTCACACTGCTCCAACAGTGAGTAGGCCAGGAGGGCACAATATGTTGTGAAGGGACACAGACAGGACTGCTAACCCCAGTTGGACAAAGGGATATCTCATCCAATATGAAGTCATGCTCAGCAATAAAAGCTGAGGGGAATGGGGAAGAAGAGGATGTTTAAAGTTGTGGCATTTGTCTTCCCAAGTAACCATTACATGAGATAGAGCCTGGCTTTCCTGGAGATGGTTGAACATCTGCCTGCCAATGGGAAGTGAATGACTTCTTTGATTTTCTTTGCCTGAGCCTGTGGTTTTTACTTTACATTTTAATTTGTCTTTATCTTAAGTCACGAGTTTTCTTTATTTTACATTTCCAATTTTTCTCTCCATCCCACTGCAGGGGGCTGAGTTGCTGGCTGGTATTGGTTGAACCAGCATTCATCTGAAGGGAGAGAGCCAAGGAACTATGATTCAAAGAAATCTGAGAACATTCCACAAAAAAACCCAAGCATATTTTGAAAGAAAAGCTATCTTTTAGGCTAGTATTCAGCTTTGAGTCTAAAAAGTGTCTTTTTGGTTGAAGTCACTGTTAGAAATTCATCACTGGATTCATCGATATGTTTCATCCATGGCAAACATGGGCAAGTAATTGAAAAATATAACCCCATTCTGTTTCTTTAGTGTGCATCTAAAGATTTTAAAAGGTTTGGTTAAATATTTTATTTTACACTGATCAGGAAAATAACTTTTTTTTTCTTATCAATTCTACCATTGCATTATTGAATAGATTGTGGGGGTGTTTGTCTTATCTTATATAACAGATGGGTAGCTATCTTACGGTCCAGATTATTTCTTGCAAAGCTTCAATTTATTCTTTTAATTTTATCTCCTTTTCTTTCCCATACTAATGAAGTTTTCTGTGATCCTCTATGTAAGATCTGCATTCATATTGCAGGAAATACACAACTTTATGCCAAAGTTCCATGAGAGATCCTGATTTTCACAAGCAGGTTTCTATGGTGATACCTTTTTACACATCTTTTCATCAGCTTCACAGTAGCCTTTATCATGTTAATCTCCTAAAATATATTTAAATAAAGTTCAATAATAGCTGTGTTCTGAATTTTGTCAAAGTCCATATTTTTTTTCTGTTTATTGATATTTTTTCTTCTCTAAGGACTGTCTATTTCACAGCTTAGTTTTGTTTGTTCGGTCTGTTAATATATGATCCTCTTTAAATAAAGCTTTATGCATAGGTTTCCATTGGAGATTTTTCTGAATTATTGGCCATGTTTTACTGATTTGCATTTCTACTAGCTAATAGATAATTTTATCGATTTAACTAATTTCACACAATAAATATTTAAGTTGTAAATAATTTAGCTTTGCAAACAGTAACTGGAAGTCCATATACTTATACGTTCAGTAGAAATTGACACATTTTTTTACCGGCTCTCTCTACAGGTATTTTACATAGACAGCATATTTCTAAAACATATAATGATTTTACATTTATTGAGCAAAATATCAAAAGTTTCTTTCCTATTATCAGCACACAGATGTGTTTCAAGTCCTTGAAGTCATGGATCTGCTCATACATCAGAAATCAAGAGTCCTGAATCAAGATTAAGGACCATAACTCATGTGATTAGAATAAGACCAAAGAGAAGGTATGAATTAAATATTTAATTTTTGTTTGTCTATCATCTCTAAAATGATTATAAGTTTTAGGAATATTCTCGTACCAGCTGGAAGCTTTCTCATATAAATTAAAGCTGTTTATTGGAACGTTGCTGAAATATGTAATTTTTGTGGTACAGCAATAGAGGTGAGAGAAGTCAAGGGTCTAGACAGAGATCAAGGTGAGCTTCTGCTGTAGTCAGTCATAGTTCTTTCAGATTGTTCCAGACCCTGCAGACTAATACAACTGCTCAGTAAAGATACCACCAATGCATCATAATACCTGCCTCCTAAGCAAAGAGTACTGAGATTCAAGTTAATGGCAACATCTTTACCCTCACTGGTAGTCTCTAAATAAAAGTCTCTTAACAAAAAAGTCTCTAAATAAAAGGTTTTGTTAGACTCATTCCTCATGTGAGAGAAAACAGCATTTTTGTTCTTCCAATCTTCATTGTAGGGGAATCATCTGATATGGGAAGTTTCTGCACATAGAATTTCACCATTTTTGAGGATGACATCATGATCATAGCATGACTTCAGAATGTAGATAGACGTTCCAGAACCCTGTTGGACTCCAAGTCAACACTGACAAACAATGTGGCTTTTAGGCAGGAAACAGAAAGGACAGCACAGTAGCGTTATGCCTTTCTCTGGAAGGTGCAATGTCCATTTTTTGATCCCAGGTACAAATTTTTCAGGGTTACAATGCTCTGATACTGTCCTATCTACTTTTTAAAAAAAATATATCAGTCCATGATGTCAAAGGATAAAGTTTTAGGATTCTGACACTGCAAAAGCTGTAGAAAAATGTTACCTGCTTAGGTTTCTATTCAGTGGCAATACCTATCACTTCATGTGTAGCTGGGATTCAACTTCCTGTCTTTAGGCCTCTGAAAAGTAGGCATTGACACTAAGGCAGTTGAGTAAAATTAAAAGACATTTGAAAGAAGTAGGCAATTTCAGAGAGTGATTCACCTGACTGTAAAATACAGAGGGTGAACCTTTCTTTCTCATTACTTTGACTATTAGATAATGGCCTAAGACTTCATGCTTAATTATAGTCCTTCACCAGGTGAGATTCGTATGCTCACCTTCATGTGTTATATACCCTTCATAACTCTACATTCATTCTTATATTGCATATTCCTCAGGAGAAGGAGAATGTTAGCCTCTTATAACCTACATGAAATTCAAACAAAAAATAGGTTTAAAAATTTTCTGTACTGAATTCATCAAAGGTAGATTTCTTAAATAAGTTCTTAAGAGTTCTTAAACTCTTCTGTATCAACAGTCTGTTTATGATAGTGTCCTTCATCTGATCACAAATAGGTATTATAAATTACTGGTTGATTTTTTTCTTACATTTAACTGGTCACTACTTTCTGTCACTTTTTTGACTATTAAAACTTCAAAATGCTTTCAAATTGTACCATGATTCATACAGCTCTTTAGAAATTATTCCTTCTTTTATTTTCTTTTATCTTCAGCAATCAGTTTTATATTATGCATTCCTTTTAAAAAGCTGATTCATGCCATGTGCAACTTTTTCTCGTCTTCTTTTAAGGAACCAAATGACAAAGGAAGTTAATGATGAAAAACTGCACCATTGGGAGGTCAAAGAGTTCATTTTCTGACACAGACTCATTAGAAGATGTGGCACACACAAAGGGTAGCACTGCTTACCATAGCCTCTGTACTCTTAAAGGTTAATGATCAGGATAATTAGCTAACCTATTGGAACCAGATAACATTCAATTGAGATAAGTGACAGGTGACTGTAGTTATTAAAATATACCAGAAACAGACACTCCAACATTACCACTTACATATTAAAAATTACTTGTAACAGAAACTGCAGAAAACACCAGCTGTTTCTTTTAAGAAGGTGTAGTCTAGGTCTAGTTTAACACTTCCTATGCCTTCCACTTTATCAGTACTTTACTACCCCAAAATTATTGTCCATAAAAAAAGATTAAAGAGAGAGAGAGATTCAAGAACAGATGTTCTGGTGGAAATTTTAAAATGAAGCTGGTCAGATATTACAAACTGTAACAAGAGGACTTAAAAGCAACCTGTATGTTTATTTTGAGAGTGCTATTGTACAATCAAAGTGAGAGTTTATAGCAGCAGTACCATAAGAAACTTGTTTTTATTAAAAATGTTTCATCATGTTTTATTTAAATTCATGGTGTTCTGGTGGGGGGTAAGTTTATTTTGATTTAGATTCAAGAATTTTAAATTGGAGACAAGTAAGAATGGAAGATGTTTGGTGAATATTTTCCTACATCACAGGAACAAGCACAGTCTTGACACTTAGGAGATTTAATCAAAAAAACTCATTGACCCTATGTAAGCAGAGAATGTGTCTTAGCTCTGGAGGACTACTGTACCACTGTTTTGTTTTGATGTTTCTTCTGTACTGTGTTGATGTAGATAACAGAAGAAGTAAGATCTGCATAAGTCATGTCTTTTACCACTCTAGCTGATGTAACTGTCAAATTGGACAAAAAAGGCATAAAAAGTCATCCTTACCCATGAGGCAGATATCCCAGTAGAAATTTTATTAAGTTTTTTATTTCAAATTCCTGGAAGAAGCAGTATATGTAAAAACACAGATATAGGAGGGATAACCAGGATGATTGAAGGCAGCCCAATCTATGAGATCAAACTTCAGAAAGGTCCATAAGTTCATGTATTATTGTCCTGTTCCACATATGTGCTCTTCCTATAGTACTTAGGTTCTTTAGTACAAAAAGGTCAAGAATCTAGGGAAAAACGATGCTAAAGATTAGGCTGGGAAGTAACAATAGTTTTGGCCTCTGAAACTTCAGGGAATTCAGGAGCTGAAGATGTCTGTGCTTCATCTTCACAAAGGAGGTACAGATCCTATGAAATAAGGAAAAAATTGTTCCCAGATATAAAGTCAAGTCACTCTCTAGCTATGAGAATATGAGAAAAAGAATTCTGATATTGTTTTCAGTAGTAGTACAGACACAGCACACTAATCAACATTTCCTTTCTAACTACAGATGCTTCAGAGGAAGACCAAAAAAGCCTGCAGGACAAGAAAGGGAAACTCTTGTCCCAAGCAGATTCTTATTCACTGGAAATCAGATAATTAATTAAACTCAAGCCAAAAAGATTTCTTAGGGATTTCAGGAAGTACTTAGCATAGTGGTCTTTTTGGGATCACACTTTCCATTAGGTCAAGGATTTACTGGTTTGTTTTCTTGGTATATACAGTAATTTTATGTGTTTATATAATTTCACGAGGAATATTTAGTATAATTTCTTAAAGACAGACTAACCATATACTAGTGAATTAGGAATGACAGGGAATGTTCCTGGTGACTGGAAGATGATCATCTGAACTGTTAAACTGTTAGAACTATTGTGGCACAGTTGTTGCCAGTGCTAATTATCACGTTTCTGAAGCATTTCTGTGCATGTTTCTGCAGCTAAACAGGGACCATTTCCAAAAGTCAGTTTTCCTGTGACCACTGTGTTTTGTGCATAAAAAGGTTCAATATTTCTATCACAGACTCTTCGGTATCATCTGGTCTCATTGCTGCAGGACAGTGCAAGACGTGTTAAATTTGCTAATACAGACTCCGGCTTTAGTGAAAACCTTATATCCTGGATTCAACCAATCTCATATGAAAGATAATTTCTTTTTTATCAATAAAATTTTGTTTCTAATTATGGTATATCATATCTGGAACACAACAATGTTTCTGACGATTTCAATGATAAAATCCAGAGATGCCAGTATGACTGAGATTTCAATATCTAGCTGATACAGAAAAAATGAAAGAATTGTGTTAATTCTCTCTGCTTAAGGAAAATTCTAACCTAAAGAGTTGTAGTTTGCCTTCACCTGGAGGGGTGTCCAGTACTCCTGGAATTGGTTGCTCCAAGGGTGAAAACACAACCCCGCCATCTGCCACAGACTGATCCATACTTCACTGGAGGAAGTTGGGGCTCCAGAGAACCTCCAATACATTGATGATATCATTGTATGGGGCAACACAGCAGGAGAAGTTTTCAAGAAAGGCAAGAAAATAATTGAAATCCTCCTGGAGGCTGGTTTTGCTATAAAGCAAAGCAAGGTGGAAGGGCCTGCTGTGTGGATTCCCCTACGACAAGTCATTGGAGTTGCTGAAGGACAAGATGAATCCAGTCAGTTTGCAGAAGTGAAAGACATTCAACCAGCCCTAGATATTGCCAAGCGAGAAAAGTGGCCAGTGCTCTATATCTATACTGACTCCTGGATGGTAGCAAACGCCCTGTGGGGGTGGTTGCAGCAGTGGAAACAGAGCAACTGTCAACACAGAGGCAAACCCATCTGGGCTGCTGGGCTGTGGCAAGACATTGATGCTCGGGTAGAGAACCTGGTGGTGAAGGTGCACCACGTGGATGTTCATGTACCCAGAAGCCGGGCCACTGAAGAATATCAGAACAACCAGTGAGCAGACCAGGTTGCCAAGGTGGCAGTGGCTCAAGTGGATCTGGATTGGCAGCAGAAGTGTGAATTATTTATAGCGTGATGGGCCCATGACACCTCAGGTCATCAGGAAGAGATGCAACGTATAGATGGGCTCGAGATCGAGGGGTGGACCTGACCATGGAGGCTATCACAGAGGTCCACAGATGTGAAACATGTGCTGCAATCAAACAAGCCAAGAGGTTAAAGTCACAGTGGTATGGAGGACGTTGGCTAAAATATAAATATGGAGAGGCCTGGCAGGTTGACTACATTACTCTCCCACAAACCCACCAAGGTAAGCGCCACGTACTTACAATGGTGGAAGCAACCACTGGGTGGCTGGAAACGTACCCAGTGCCCCATGTCACTGCCTGGAGCACCATCCTGGGCCTTGAAAAGCAGATTTTGTGGAATCATGGTACTCCAGAAAGAATTGATTCAGACAATGGAATTCATTTCCAAAATAGCCTCATAGATGCCAGAGCACAGCATCGAGTGGGTGTATCACATCCCTTATTATGCACAAGCCTCTGGGAAGATTGAAAGGTACAATGGACTGCTACAAGCCACATTAAAAGCATTAGGGGGTGGGACCTTTAAACAATGGGACAAACATCTAGAAAAGGCCACCTGGTTAGTTAACACCAGAGGATCTGTTAGCCATCCTGGCCCTGCCCAAACAAAACCCCTGCTTCTTGTAAGAAAGAGATAAGGTCCCTGTAGTGCACACTGGGAGGTGGTTGGGGAAATCAGTGTGGATAGCTCCGTTCTTGGGAAAAGGCAAACCCATTTGTGGGATTGTCTTTGCTCAAGGACCTGGATATACCTGGTGGGTAATGCGGGAGTATGGTGAGACCCAGTGTGTACCTCAAGGAGATTTGACCTTGGCAGAAAGATAATCTGGAATGTGAGTTGTATGTTGCAGGAAGTGATGCTGTAGGAAGGAGCTGGAATAACAGAGTTAATTTCATGAAGGACATTTTCATGAGTACTGAGAGGACCCAGATCTAGCCAGTGCAGATGCCCAACAATCGGAAATACTGCTTCTTCTGACCAGAACATCCACCCTGACAGATGAGACCCAAGTCATCGAGTGAAGGAAGCTCATGGAATGAGGGGCTATCTGTTAAACGACTGGGGATAGTAGTTGATGACAATGTATTGGCTGGGTATGGAGATGGTTTGAGTATGTAGATTAAGATGTATCTGTGATAAGGGATTTTTGGTAATGAGAATTGAATATGATGAAATGGTTAAGTATGTATTACATGGGGCCTGAGCATGACACAAATGGTATGGAATAAGGGGTGGAGATTGTAGTGGGTCTGGCTGAGCTTCTTTTCCTCATCCAGCCCTCATGCTGCAGTACTGGGAGCTGAAGGGTGTTGATAACACACCCGTGTTATGACTGCCAGTGCTCACACGGCACCAGAGACTGGGGGGCAAGATGGGGGAGGGGATACAGCTGACCTGAGCTGACCAGTGGGATATTCCATACCGTATGACGTCAGCTTAACTGTAAAGGGAGAGGGCAGGAGGAGGATGGGGGGGCATTCCGCTTGTCCTCCGAGCAACTGATACATGTTCTGGAGCTCTGCTTCCTGGACTGAGCCAGACATTGCCTGCAGACAGGAAGTAGAGAATAACAACTTTATCTATCACAACCCACAGCTCTTTTCTTTTCATCTTATTCTCTCCCTTCGTGCCATGCTGATGGAGGTTGGGGGGAGTCATAGAAGGTCTTGGTGGGCATCTGGTACCCAGCCAGGTAAACCCACCACATCCATATTCAGTTAAAGAGATTATTTTACCACATAATGTCTATTGTAATAAAAGAGAAAACTACGTTATTTTTCGTTCACACCTGCACCCCCTCCCCCACCCCTTGTCTAGATTTTTATTTTATTGCACTAAATCTGACATGATTGTTTGTAACAGATGTTCCACTTTTCCTTTCTTCAAGTGCTGCAAACTATAAAGCTTCATTCTAGACTCTTAATGCAGTTAATCATTTACCTAGTAAAATAAAGAAGACTAACGAATCTTTCCCATATAAACCTTCATTTAGCTGGACTTGACAATACAGCAGTATTGCTCAAAGATGTGTGAACAAGCTAGTTGAATACCTGGAGCCAGATACACTTAAGTAGCTCACAGTAGGTCACAGATAGGAAATGGATTACCACAGCAAAATGAAAAGCAAGAGGTTTTGCCTCAGGCCACCTCTGGGGCATTTGAAGTAATGTTGTAATTCTACCAGGACCAGCATGATGAAGCATATATTGCTACATGAGCTGCTCGTAACAGCTTGTAAGACATTTAGAGATTAAATATCTTCTAAATGCTTACTTTTAATTGGAATGTGATTAGCCTGAAGGCATTTAAAGTGTGTCTAATATATTTTTTCTTTTAACTCTTTAATAAATAGTTACAAAAAATACTTAATGAGATTTTAATAACTATTAAAAAGTTAACTTCCTTAGCTTTCTCTTGTAATAAAGAAGTTACAGAATCAAAATTTTAAGCTACTATAAAAAAATTGCTTTTAATTCACTATCTCACAATTGATTGAAGCTGAATGCTGAAGATATTTATTCAGTTGAATATTTTGGTACATACACAGAATCTTTGTAAAACAAAATAATGTCAAACACATATGTCCAAGGGAATATTTTCTTTTGAATGAAATGGCTGTATACAATTATTTAATAGAACACTCTTCATCTGAATAATGCCTCGAGTAAATGCATTTTAATTATTTAGAAGGAAGATTGTCTTTTTTGGTTTTTGGGGTTTTTTTGTAGTTTTTCACATCAAAGCAGTTCTCTGAATCTTTTGTCTGAGAGGAGAAAAAAAAGAAAGCTACTTTTGACTCCCCATTAGTGAATGAGCACTGTGACCTTTGTGCCAGAGTAAACTGTACAGCTCTCTGCAGTCTCCTTTTTCTTGTTTCCCTCTGTTTTACATAAACTATGTAAATTACATGACATATTAAAATAAATTAATTAGGACTCAAGACTCAAGAATTAGCTTTATGAATTAAAAAAATAGCCTTTTCTATGTCAAGCTTAATACCAATATAGACAGCTCCTTTAACAATATATGTACTATGTATCTGTGAGACTCTTAAAATATGTAAAAGGTCTATTTTTCACACTTTTTGATTGTGATAATATTAAACATAAAGATTACAAATTCTGTGAAACCAGGGAGACGTTATGTGTTCCTTACACACAATAGGAAATCAGACCTAGTAGATCTCTAGGAAACTGTCCATTTATGATTGCCATCCACGTCTAATGCATTAATACCTGTGGGGTGATAATGATATACTCATTTTGGTTTTTTTGAAAAGGCAGTTTCTGTGCCTCCAAAGAGACTAGCTGTTAGGCCAGCTTCTGTCCTATTGACAGAGAGAAGGAACAGAACAAAATTAACTCCTGGTTCATGTTTTAGAACAGTAATTACCATTATAAGCCTATGCCACACTTCTTTTAGGAGGAAGGGTCTTGATAAATTACCTTTCATTAATGGTTGATACCTCTGTGCATATGAAATATCAGCATAACGCAGACTAAGTTTCTGTGACAGCTCTTACTCTTAATTTTATTTATCCTTCTTTGTGTCAGACATAAGTTGGTTTCCTGAAGGGCACTGACTCATTCAGACAAACTGAAATCCCATTTAAGGGCACAAAAGTTTTCTTCCAGGGTGGTGTTATTAATAAATTCCTTCCCAACACTTTTAGCCTTGTCTTGGTTATTTGCTTGTTTGGGATTTTTTGTGCATGTATGTATGACTATACTTCTAGACCTCCCTAAATACACTGTCATATTTTAAGGATAACATAGACTGTATATTTCCAGCATAGCTCCTCTGTAAGTTCACTTAACTTCCTTTCACACCTGTGCTATCACTAATTGCTAGTTTACCTCTCTGGCTATAAACATTTATAGTCTACAATTACTCTGTGCACTAATTACCTTGAATAGCTGGTTTGGGGCAAGGGAAGAAGGCAATGGGAAAATACATATCATTGTTTTCTAGCATTAGAAATATACAGTCTTCCTGTAACATTAAGACAGAATATACATTCTGGTTTTCTGAAATTAATTAGGAGAGTCTTCTGTTGTTTTTTTTGGTGGGTGGGTTTTTTTTTTTGTTTTTTTGGTTTTTTTTAAGCTAGTTCAGTCAGGTAAGTTGAGATATCCACAGAAGACATAATTGTTTGAAATTTGCATAGCATAGAACAGTGAAAGCTTTCTTGAAATCTATAAAAATACTTTATTAGAATTCACAAACTAAAAACTCTAATCCTTGATGGAACTAAGTGTCAGAGTGGGAGAACAGAATTTAGCTATGAAGGTTAATTAGGTAATGAGGAGTTTTCAAATCTCTTACTTCACTGAGAATTGGAAAATATTAACACCTTTGAGCAAATGCAACTGGCATGTAGGGTGAGATAAGCTGTTATGGATCTTAAGGTCTCCTCTGTACTTCAGTCCATGAAAGAAGAGTTTTAAGCTTTTACCATGAGGAACCTTTAACTTGGACTCATTCATCTTTGTTTCATTTTGTCACTTAAACACTTCAATCATCCTTGACAATTGCATCTTCTTTTCAGACTGCCAGGGTTATTCTGTCTTGATAAGGTGCCTGTAGCAGAACCTGAATGTACTGACCTGAATTCTGTCACATGCTCTATGCTATAAGGATCAAATATGTATCTGCCTTACAGCTGTTTCAGACTGCTGGGCTAAGTTAATAAGCTGTCAAGATCATGTAAATCAAGCTGACTGTGAGGAATATTAAGGAACATGATGCTAAAGCAACCTTATTGTGACAACCCTTTTCCCTACTTCATTTTTCCTCTTCTCCATGATTTTTGTCCTTTTTTCTTGTTTTCTTTCTTCCCCAATTAGTAAAAAAGTTTAAGGTTTTTCTAATAGTTTTGGAAATCTATAATCAAGGAAAAGTCTACGTTCTTTGATAATTAAAGGTAATGAAAACTGAAGCAGCAGCTCTCCTAGATTTTGTTGGAATTCCTGTTACTATAAGGAAATGATAAAGGTACATTTGCAAGGATGAAAGCTTAATGCCCTTCTCATTTTCTGCTCCATTTTCCTCGTAGGACTTATAGTATCCCTCATTATCTCTAATATGTCTTCTTTAGTAGTATTTTCAGGGTTCTTTGATGTCCTGTAAGGAAAGACTTAATGCGGAAGATGCCCTGTAAGAGGAGATTCCCTGTATAGTCTTCCAGTATTTATATGGGGCCTACAAGAAAGCTTGAGAGGGCTTTTTTTACAAGGGCAAATAGTGATTGAACAAGGGCTAATGGCTTTGAACTGAAAGAGGGTAGATTTAGATTGGATGTAAGAAAGAAGTTGTTCAATGTGATGTGTGGTTAGGCACTGGAATAGGTTGTCTAGATAAGTCCTGGATGCCCTCTTCCTGTAAATGTTCAAAACCAGGGTGAGTGGGACTTTGATTAACCTGGTCTAGTGGGAGATGTCCCTGCCTATGGCAGGAGCTGTTGGAACTAGATGGTCTTTAAGGTGCCTTCCAACCCAAACAATCCTATAATTCTTTGATTCTATGATTTTACTATGATTCTGTGCCTTTCACCTCCATGAATTCACACAGTCTGACTTTCTGGTTTATGATGCTATACAGCATCATGTCATGGAGACCATCCTGAAAATTCCTTTCTGAAACATTAGTATCTGATTCTGCCTACCTGTCCTCGAACAACAATTTTCTTTTCATTACTCTGAAAGTTTCTTTTTTTTTCATCTATTCATAGTTCACAATGTATTTGCATCTCCTTAATAAAGTAATTGACATTTTTTGTGATGTTTTTATTCAATTCACGCTCAGTGTTTTGTCCTGCATGGCTTTGCCATCATTTACTCTCTTATTCTTCTATTATGCTAATAACATGTGCAATAGTTCTTTGACATTTCCTCTTATCCTTCACTTATGAAATGTACATTTTAAGCAATTCAGAACATATCTATGGGAACTTTCAGAAGTTGAGGGTCAAATGATGTAATCATTCCAAAGTGAAATTTCCTGATACTCATTCTTATTTTCTTTCTTCCTCTACATACACAGTGGAGTAGTGACCTCCTGTCCATCATGCAATCTTGTGTTTCATTTTAGACCAGCCATTTTATTCCTTTATTATAATAGTTTATGTCATGTAATTCTTTGTAAGTGAAACTTGTCTTCTTTGGGAGGACTTAATCAGCATTTTCTCGATGGGTGTAATGAAATATTATAAATCTTTTCACAGACACAGGGCACATAGTAAATTAGTGTGATACTGACCAAAAATTAGTTCATGCATGTTTGTAAAAACATGAGCTCAGTTATTAATTATAGTCATTAAAGCACAAATCTACAATTATTGGAAGCAGTAACAAACATAAATCAGATTAGAACCCTCTGCAAAATAATCAAACATTTAATATTCTCTTTTTCTATTTCTGTAGCTTTCACCTCTCACAAGAGTATTTCCCTCCATCCTTCAAAATTGTCTGAAATTTTTCAGGACAAAGCATCTCTGTTTGGCTAGACTTCTTTATTATAGGAAAGTTTTCAGATTGGTTCACATCATAAAATAAATATGACTGGTAGTTCCACTTCACCAGACATCAACACTGGCACAAATGTTTACATTTTCCTTGGATACCTAAAATAGCCACTAAGGAATTAAAAATATCTGAATCTATAGACTACTGAAGTCTTTCATTATCAGAGAAAGCTAAAAATTCATAACTCTATAGAATTACTACCTACTTAGATATAGTATTGTATTACAACAAGTTGCAGAATACATAAAAATCAAGTTTTTCCTTTGTTACATATCATTCTGAATTTGTTGTAGGATGAAAAATTATAACATGTCAGAGTGTTTAGTAGGGTTAAATAATTTTAATTTTGCTTATTGTCACTTAACTGCAGAAAAAAGACAAAGGGAATATTACTGTAGTTTAAAGAGGAGCCTCAAGATATGCTAGAATAAAATAACAACTTTTTTTTTTTTTGAAAATTGAAGTTTTTTTCATAATTTTTAGTATGACTCTTTAGTATTATTATTATTAGGAAGGAGAAAATGGGATAAGAGACCTATAAAAAAATCATCATCATCTATTTTAAAAATACTACTGTATTCCTGATATATGATCCTGTATCATATGGGATGGGTCATCTAACCAAATAAAAAGGGTAAGTAGTTCAGAAAAATAACAAGCCATTTTTACACAGCATAGAATTTTGATGAAGGAAGTTCTAAAGGTGTCAGTACATAAAGTTATTTTTTGGCAAATGAGAAATTGAGTGTGGGAAAACAAGAACAACATAACTGTTATCTAAACTACACAAAAAGAGGAATTATGGTCCCCCACAACATTTTTGCCACTAAATTGGACAGATATGGGTTTCATGGCTGGACTCTTAGATGGATAGGCTGTTGGCTGGATGACCATTCCAAAGAGTTATAATCAACGTCCAGGTAGAAATCAGTAATAACTGGTGTCCCTTAAGAATCTGTGCTGGGACCAATGCTAGTCAAGATTTTCATCAATGACATAGAGAGTAGGACTAAGTCCATATACAAGGTCCTACACCTAGGTTGAGGCAATCCCCAGAATCAATACATATTGGGGGATGAATGGTTTGATATCAATCCTGCAGAGGACTTGGGGATACTGATGGATGAGAAATTGGACTTCAGAAAACAATGTGTTCTTGCACTGCACCTGGAACACTGCATCCAGCTCTGGAGTCTTCATCCGATGAAAGGTATGGATCTGTTGGAGTGAGTCCAAAGGAGGATCATGAAAATGATAGAAGTCTTGAACACCTCTCCTATGAAAAAAGGCTGAGACAAATGGGGCTGTTAAGCCTGGAGAAGAGAAGGTTCTGGGGAAACCTTATTGCCACTTTTCAATACTTAAAAAAGACATAAGGAAGATAGAGAGACTTTTTCCCAGGGCCTGTAGTGACAGGACAAGGGTCAGTGGAACTGGAAGTGGGTACATTTATATTAGACACAAAGAAGACTTTTTTTTTCAGTGAGGGTGGTGTGACAATGGAAGTTGCCCATAGAAGCTGTGAATGCTCCATCACTGGAAGTGTTCAACGTCAGGTTGGATGGTGCTGAGAGGAACCTGACCTAGTGAAATATATCCCTGTCCATGACAGAGTTGGTTGGACTAGATGATCATAGAATCATTAAATCCTAGAATAATTTTGGGTTGCAAAGGCAAATTCTATCCCAAACCATTCTGTTAGTACAAAATGTGTTAATAAATATCCTAAACAACAGGTCATTTTTACTTTTGTACTAACAGAATAGTTTGGACTGGAAAGGATCTTAAAAATTATACATAAGAGTCCAACCATTCTATGACACAATGATTCTATGAGTGGAGAATGATTATTAAATAACAGTGGAAATGTATAAATGAGAATTTGCATATTTAGATTCAAGACACAACTGTTGTTTTATTTACATCCATATGTGCTACAGAAACAGTTTTGAACCAGAACTGCGGCAATTGCCCTTATTTAGGAAATTTAGTATCACATTTTGTACAAACTAGAAGAACATTCAGTATCATCTAGAAGAACGCCAAGTAAAATTGGTATTTACTGATATGTCTTATGGTTTATTAAGGTTTATGTAATTAATATTAATATTTCTCTAATCAAATTCTAGCAAAACCAAACAAAATAGTGCTGTGTTTCACAAATACCCTGGTCACATCTCTGTGTAGGCATAGTAAAGATAAAATGAATACTAGAGATTCATATTTTTCCAGTAGTATGCTTATTGTGATTACTGTAGTTTATTTTCAATTTTCTGATTGTTTTGGAATATATGAAATGCAGATTATAGATTTAAATATTTTTCAGAAAAAATACATATTTATATAGAATATGTGCATTATTGTTTAAATTCTTCTAAATCCTTTACAGTTCTTAAGAAATCCCAGATTTTGTGCTTATCAAATTGCCAGTGTGGTGCTTATCAAAACCAAATGTAAAGTTCATTTGTTTAACTATGCATCAAAGAAACACAGTCAGAAAACTTGTATATGCCCTTTACTACATACGATTCTTGAATGACTGGACACTACAATTACTGTTTTGAAGAGATGGTGTTTCTTCTGCTGTTTTAAGTTCATCAGATGTGGCAGTGGTGTTAAAATTACCACACAATATGTTTTAAATTTAACACACAAGAACAAAAGCGAGAAAGCTAGTTTCCTCAGCTACAAAAGTGTTCCTCGGGCTAAAGAAATAGATGGTAACTGTGACATTTTATTAAAAAACTCAATCACTGATAATTCAAGACTATGAAAATTCATTCCAGTTAGTAAATAGTATGAAAATTACACCTGTTCTAATAAAATTGAAGGGGGGAATTATTTTATTTATATACATATCAGACAGCTTCCCTTTTTTATTAAACAGTGGCTTGTAACTAAAAGTTCTCATTTTCTCTGTTCTGTATTCCAAAATGGCTGCAATTGATTATGCCTAAAATTTAGAGCAGTTAGGTATATTTGGTGCATTAATAGGACCAGAAAGTGAGTAATTTATCAATTTATTAAGCCAAGACCAAAAATGCGAATATGCTGTGCTGTCACACAAAAGCACATAAAACTGCACAAGATGTATAAAACTATGGCAGAAGGCATGAAGTTCTGTTGTTATTATATCACTGCTGTTATTTCTTTTGCTGCTCTTTTACTCGCATCATTCCCCCTGGGTCCCAGAGCCTTCACGGTTCATTTTCTGTTGATTTTCAGTACTACTTCTAGGAAATGGAAAGAAGAAGAAATATTCAGAAGTGAACAACAAGCAGTCACAAGCAAGTAAATTCTTTATGATGTAAGTAACTTGAAAAGATTTATGGCAATGTGTTTTATATTATATTAGAATTCTTCACTTAGGTTTGCCCTGAGTTCCATTTCATATATTTTACAAAGCTTGCAGTTTATCTGTTCATATGAGTAGACCTTTTTATTTAATTTTCTCAGACACTTTGACATTTAGTACGACTGAATAATGAGAGCTTCCCACAATGGATATCCAGTGGTTATTTATGTTCTCCATAAACATACAGTTTTAGCTGTTAAAATATTCTTTGAAGCACTCTCAAAGTGCATGATGGGCATCCTTAGTAATGTTTGTTTTCTCCTTTTTTGAGATCTGAATCTTGAGGAGAATGCTTTTCTTGTAAAAATGAACAAAATCCATACTTAGCTAGATTTTCAAGAATGTGAATTCTGAAATTTTTCTTACTATCCTTAATCAATTTTAAATGTGTAAACATCTCATGAGATTACCATTGACATAATAAAGCCCTTTCCCCTAGTGATTTTCTCAAAGCAGTGTTCCACACATTTAGTAAATATCCAATCAGAAGAAACATCTATAGTGACCCAAATAACATCTGTAATAACAAATCAGTAACACCTACAATTTAGTTTTATTTAGAACAGAAGGATGTTCATTTAACAGGAATAATTTGAAGCATAATGCTTTACTGTAACAAAAGTTTGGAAACATTGTATATACGCATGCACAGGATACAAATATATGGAGACATATATGTGGATGTTTTACAGCATAAATGGTATGTGAGAAAGTATAACAGAATACATAAGTGGGATAACTTTAATGTTAAGCAAGAAAGGATGTAAACACAGAACTGTGTAACCTGTGTTGTCTATTGAGGTAGAGCTCCAAAAAAAATGTTTCCCAGAACTTCACCTAGGATCAGTTTTAAAGGAATGAGCAAGACCTGTGGGCTACCCTAATTATTCCCAGTAATATTTTGCAAGTGTTGCTCCCCAGAAGCATCTTCAAAGTTGGAAAAGATCTATGTGATGGAAAATGGGAGGAACATGTTAGCCCAGTTAGTGAAGGAAGAAAAAGAAAACATCAATAAGCAACTGTCAAAGGTATGAGACAGGCTTATTCTTCCATGTAAGAACATTTTTCTTCTAGTCTTCTTGCCTCTTGAATTTAAGACTTCTCAAGTTATCAAGAATTTTTGAGAAGTGCTATACTTCGTGCAAAAACATGCATTGAGTCCTCCTTCCAGGTAGTGTACCGTAAGTCTGTCATTTTCCCTAATTTGATTTTTAATGAATAACACGTGAACATATAATTTAAAGGAACTGAATGATCTTCTACACAGCAGAAATAATTTATGTCTGTCCATAAGAAGTCATAATTCTGGTAGACAAACACTTACAAAACTCACTGACTGACTCAAAGACAGCTTCTCCTCCCTGATAGAAATAATAACAATCTGGTCAAATATGCTGTGATTTTCAGAGGAAACGGAGATTATACCAGACACAAATCTTTCAAGCAGCAGCTGTTGGATGAAAGAATTAACCATCGGTCTGCAATCCTACTCAGCAAAGACAAACTCTGTGGTATTCTTGTTTCAAATTGCATATTTTGCACACTAATACTAAATTTGTGTAGTTAATGTACTGTTTGTTTGGTTTGGGTTTTTTTGAGATGAGAGAGAACTCAGGAAACTGTTTCCAGTTATTTACTGCAGATTAAGTTTTGCTATTCATATACCACTTAATGTTTTTCTCACTAAAATGTGTTTTCACAAAGAAAAGATGTTATTTATAACAAGTAAGGGTAATAGAATCTATACTTATGCCAAATGAAAATGAATTTATCTGAGAGGTTAGGTTTCTGAACTCATTTAATGCTGTTTATCTGGTACCTATTTCTCCAAAATCATAAAGTTTTTCTCTGAGATTTTGAATTTAATTGTGTGTGTATTCAAAAGGTAATTATATGCAGCTACCTGATTAAATGTTCATTCACATAATGATTAAAAGTGTCTTATGATGACAGTTGTAGTATGTCAGGTTCAGAACTGAATGATTATCACCTGCTGATTGTAGAAGTGAATGCCTATAATGGGAGTAATTTTATAGCAGTACTTATTATAAACTAATACTGATCATATATTACAGTGATTATTTTGTTGTGTCAGATACCTATTTGCACAGAAAGAATTATTTTCAGGCTTCATTTACCTATTGACAGACATAGAATTAAAAGAAAAAAAAAAATTCAGAGTATTTTATTCAGTTTAAAGTATTATGTTACCATAAGGATGTGGTCAAAGTAAGGGCTCTTAGAGACAGTCCAGGAGCATTAAGGATCTTTAAATAGTTTTCTTTTTGTAAATTTTGAAAACAGAGAGGAAGGAAGCTGCATAAAATGATACAATTAATTAATTCATAACATTATTGTATTGCTAAATTTACAAAAGTTTCCAATATAATCAAAATTAGACTAAGATTATTGAGCCTTATATAGTTTTGGACAAAACTTTTTTGGCTCTTGTCACAGATTTTCCCATTTCTTTAGCACATATTGAGGGCTTCTGTATCTTTCTTTTTTTTTTTTATTTTTTTCGTGAAAATTCAAAATTCCCAAGAATTCTGAACATATTTGAATACCATTATTTTTATCTGAATAGAAAGAAAGATGTGTTAAAAGAAGAAAATGGTTCAGGAATAGGTTTTAAACCAATAAAATATACATTGGGACTTACATTAATGATATCTGAATTAGTATCTAAAACTTTTCTAGTACAAGGAGATGAAAGTGTGTTTCTATTGTTTTTCATTCCTGGACAATAAAAAGATATTCAACTATCCCATAAATCATTACATTGTTAGCAATCTCACATTGCAAGAATACAGAAAGCCTAATCAATAGCTGCTCAATAGAAATTTGCCCTTTGCTGGAAGTCGTAGAATGATTCCCTTGTTGAAGGTTAAAACCTCTTAGTGCTGAAACTACTTAATTATTACAGATAATCGGAATTTGGCCTGTACCGAAATGGTATAAAATAGAAACTGAATTTGCAACTTAGGATCATAAACTGATACTTTTTGGGTCTTAAATCATTTATACCTTCTTAATTCATTTATACCTTTGTAATTCATTTATACCTTCATAGTTCAGAAATATTTCTATGGAAAGCAATTGGTTTTTACCAGATTTATGCAACTGCAATAAAACCTATCAAGAAGGAATGTTTAGTTTGTTTCATTTTGGACTGGTTTTGTGTGTGAATATAGCAGTTGCTTTGGTAGATATTGTCATATGACCTTTCCCTGTTTTTTTGGGGTTAGTTTATTTTTCATTCTTGTGAGCACTCTTCTTGGCCCTAAGTAGCTAATTATATTAGCTTATATCAAAGCTATTTTTCCAAATTTCTCTAGCTGGTGATATATTCAGATTAAGTGATATAATGTCAAGGAAAAAGAACGGAAAAGTCCTAGTAGTTTCAACCACTACGAACACTGATTTTTCCTAAATTAAGTGTGTAATTATCAACTTTATCTACACTGTCATATAGTTTAACCTTTATTGAACTAATTAAAATGAAGCCTAAAATTACTTGCTGACTAACTTGATGAAACAGATGCAATTTTTTCCCTTTAAAGAAAAAGCTGGGGGAAATGTAGGAAACTCTATTATCAATAGCACACAAGACAAACAGATATTATAAAAGGATCAGCTATTGAGGTGATCTATATATAGGAACTTATATTTTCTGAAAAGAACTGGGATAAAATGTGTGTAACATAGGTAATCTTACACTAGTGAGAAACAGAAGGCAAAAAAAAAAAAAAAAAGTGATTTTATATATTAGTTTCTATGTCCTAGTGGTTTTTCACTACTTATCCTGAGAGATCTACAAAACTTTTAATTAAGACAATAATATGACGACATGTACTCACCTCTCACAGGAGCTCTGAAAGTCCAGTGCAGCCCACTTTCCTTCTGAATTAGTCTGCTCATAATAGAACAAATTCCCCAATATGTAAGCATATTTTCTAACACATAATTGCAAATATATTAAGTAATTGTCAGGGAGTAAACTCCTAAAAATACTTATTGAAAGCATGTGACAGAACAGTTGTTTCCTTTTGTCTAAAAAATAAGCTGGCAGTCATTCTGAACATATTGACTCTCATATTAGGGAAGGCTCTTTGAACACATGCATCCACAGCTGCTGATCAAACTTCATTAAGACAATCTTTCTGGTTTATCCTGTAGTGATGAGGAACATTCAGAGACACTAAATCAATATTTTGAAGACAATTAGAGATAAAGCATGCTTTGACTACTCAGACAGCACTCAGTCATGATACATAATTGTAAGATTTTACTTGTTCCATTATTAGTAATTATTTTATAAAAACTAGCTTTTTCAGAATACTGCCAACAAGTAAGAGGAAAGAATCACCTTTAAAGTGTTAATGTTTGTTACCAATGTATTTCATGGCCCAGAGTCTCCTAAATTCACTATGCAGAGGTAGCCAAATATTTAACTGGAGACCACTTGTCTGTGTCTAAGAGGGATAGGTCTGCTTCTGGGTGGAGTCCTGTCCTGGTGTGAGTGAGAACAGAGCTAATTCTGTTTAGTAGTTTCACTTTTCAGCTCAGTTCTTCTAACTAACTGCACTTTCTGAAATTAACAGCATATTTTCACAGGCAGTGTATGCTTCTAGCAGTGATAATGATCATTGTTTCTAGTCAGTACCAAGGATTAGTGTTCAGACCAAGGCCACTGCTGGAACTGGTGTACCAAGTTGGGGGATCTTGTGTACCAACTTGGGGGGGGGGGATGTACAAAGTAAAGGAGCAGGACAGGACAGGTGACCCTAAAGTGACCAGTGAAGAATTCCATCCCATGTGTCATATTCAGTATAAAGCTGACAGATCATGAGAGTCCCACTGGACCCATCTCAGCTCTTCCAGCTTCTTCCTCATTTTGTCAATGGCCAGCATCTGAGGAGGACTCTATTCATTCTGCCTTTGATCCCAATCTGTGTGTTCCTGAATCCAGTACCAGAATCCATCTCCTGAACACAGTTCCCATCTGCCCCTGGGCCCAGTCTGGGACTTTCACAGTGCCTGCTTCACAGCATCAGTGGTGATGGTGATGTAAGTGCCATTGGGAGACTTGGGTTTGATGTTGGTTTTATATATATTTGTATATATTCAATTTTTATTATCATTATTTTCATTTTCAGTAAAGCTGTTCTAGTTTCCATTTGTAATTGGTAAGTATCTCTCCCTTATTCCCTTTCTCCTTCCCTTTGGGGAGTAAGAGGTGTTAACAGGGAACATCTGTTATAGGTCTAATGGGCTGCACTGACCCTAAACCATGACATGTCTGGGACTCTGAAGTCACCCAGCCTAGAAGGTCTATGGGAGCTTATTGCTCTCTGTATGCTTTCTTTTATTGTTCTCTAGTGAAAATCAGTGCATAAAGATATGTTGGGCAGACATCCAGGCTGGTAAATTCTCTATATCCATAAACCCATTGAATTTATTTAGAAACTAAAATACATTCCCCAGATCCTGCTGCAAGCTATACTGCGGTGTTCTTCCTCTGCATAGACCACCACCTCTCACCTCTCTCAATAGCCTCCTGAAGCATGTCATTGTTGCAGTCAACTAGCTGGACTTCTTTTTGTATGTAAATCGTAGGAATGTATGGTGATATATATATATATATATATTTATTTTTTAAAGAAACAAACAAGCCCCAAAAAAAACCCAAACACAGATTAAAATTATCTTGCATTCACATTCAGCTAAGTAAGTCTAAAATGGCAACATATGCCTTTCAACTAAAGTTAAAGGCGTTTCCTCTACAAGTTTTCCTAATTTTAAACAGATTAAGACCACAAAACTTCGAAAACTATACAGAGTTCCTATTTAATTTTTAGCACTATAGGTAGGGTACGTAAGATTCTTGATACTACACAGAAACAATCAAAATACATATATATGTACTTCCTTAAAATCACTTGCATATTTTTCTTTTTAAGTACTAAACATTCCAGTTTTCTCTCCATAATTCCTAACTCTTCAGGGAGAATTAGATGCCTTAAAACAAAATCTTCAAATGCTGGTCTTTTGACAAAAGACAGGTAACCCAGGAAAGAAATACAATTAAAAGCTATTTTGTAATCTTACAATAAGGCATTCTAAGAAAACAGATAATTTTGTTCAATGTGGTTACAAATTAAATTTGGGGAGAAATCAAAGAAACAAAACCCTCAAACCTTTGAACCAGAATCCTTGCTTTTTAGACATCTTTAGATGTGAACAGATTATATCAAATTACAGTACCTAATTATCATATATTTGTGCATGGTGACTGGAAAAAGAATTTTTCATATAAAGTGTTCTACAAATTTTGTCAGGAGGAACTCTGATATTTTCACATGAAGAACCATGACAATACAATTCTAAGACTAGACTTGTAGGATGTATCAATTCATAAGACAAAACCAGATAACTTTATTACTATTTGAACATCAAATGGCTGGTCTGAAGAGGAGCATTACTCTTGAGAAGTCATTTGAAGTTGAAACATTGCTAAGATAATGTAAGAATAATACTAAATATTTTCTAGTAGGATTTTGTTTTCCTTTCCCTTAAAGTTTGTGATGGAGTGTCGTTTTTTTTTCCCTAAAAAAAGTCTGCAATCTCTGAATAAATGTTTTCATTCAGATTGAGGACTTTCACTTCATACCAAATAGCATGTAACATTTTCAGACTTCCTCTGAGAAAAAAAGGAATCTGTTTTCAAAGCCACTTACTGTAAATGAAGGGTACTGGATCACTCTTTCTTCTTTAATGTATTGGAATGTTATATTACAGATTTTAAAATGGATTAAATTATTCCTATCAGTTTGAATAGTGCTTAATCAACTCAAATATTTAGCATTTCTCGGAACTGCAATTAGCCATGTATTCCTGAAAGAAAAAGTTTACCCTATTTTTTTGTTATAGATGAACAAGGACTTTACAAAGGCATTCAACTTATGTTTTTATCTGCTGCTTGTTATTACAAGATACAAGAAAATCTGAGACTGTTCCCATTAATGATTCATCTGGCATCAGAAAATAGGAGTCATTTCCTACTGGAACTCAAAAGAATTATTTGATTGAACGCCTTGGAGATAGCAGTGAGAGAATGGATTTTGACTGAAAAAATATCTTAGGTGGGAAAAATTCCTATAGGAGCTCAAACTGCAGACTTTGTCTTAAACAGAGAGTCTATAATATGACTTGCAGTCAGAAGGGTTTTATTTCTATATGGAACACACAGTTTTGTATACATTCTGTGAAGAGGAGAGGTCTATAGAGGGAAAAAAAAAATGGGCAATAACAGCATACAGTCTGTTAGATATGAGATGCTGCAAAGTACTATAGAGTAACATCATTCTGTTGATGTTGCTCTAATAATTCCTTGCAGAAAGTCCAGATAAGGCAGGAAGATGTGGTAATCAAAATAGATGTCTAGTAGTCATTAGTGGAAGCTATTGGGAGGTGACTGTGTGAGAAGTTACAAGTTCATGACTGGTGGGTTCAGATGAGTAAGGAGGACAACAGTGGAATACTGACTTGGGGAATAAGCTAATGGAAAACTGATGTTCCTTCTATATGGATAGGAGTGAAAGAAAAAGTAGCTGTGCAAAAAAAAAAAGTTAGAATATTTTGTGATGCGGAAACTACAAGGAGTGGGAAAATCAGTAGATACATAAGGAATAAAAACAGATATGGAGAAGAAAACAATTTTTCGAAGACTATCACAAAGAAAACTATTCCAAAGAAGACAGTTAGTAAAGGGATGGATGCTGATGATAAGACTGGAAAAACAGGATTAAAAAATTGAAAAGTAGAAGGAAATAAGGAAAGATGATTGGAGTGAGAGGAGTAAGAGAGAATAAATTAACTTTTCATACATACAGAACAGAATGTATGCGTCACTTTGTTACAATCAAATTAATTAGTTTATCTAAGTAATACAGAAATACAAGTATAGCAAGCATTTTTGAATACAACTTCAGTGCAATAGGTGTTGTCAAGCATTCCAGAAAAATATCAGTTTTTCCGCAAACAACAATAAACATGAAACAAATCATATAAGTGTAGGTTAATTAACACTATTAACTTAAAACATAAGTTACAAGAAGAGGATCAGAAGATAAAAGCTGTTGGTATGCTACATCTTTTCCTGGAAAACTGCTAACCAACCCTGACAGAAATGTCTTCAAAAGTAGTTTTATAACTAAGAGTAATTATGGGTTTGTTTTTTTTTTTTCCTGAAAAGCACTGTGTTGTATCAAATTACTGAAAAATATTAGTATCCTGGAGAAAATATTTGAAAAGCTCTCACAAACTTATTAACACAACCCTCACTATCACCACCACTCCCCACCTCTCCTCATTTTCCCTCTAAGAATTATAAATTATAAAATGTTAAAAAGTTATTTCGGCATACTTGGTCTCACAAATATGGATTTGGGGGGTTTGGAACTGGAAACTTAGCTATTTATATACATATAAGTATAATTTCTGTCAGGAATCTAGACATCTCCATCCTACATCAGAAAAATTACAAATTATTCAAGAAATAAAAGAAAAATATTTTGGGAAAATTATTTATGAAATAAATGTTGAGCAGTATAAGGAAATAATAGCATCCAAGCACTTTTAGATTGTAAGTTTTTTGTCTAAAAGAAGAAGCAGGAAGTGAAAACCACAAGGGGACATGTTCAATCAACACATTTTAATTTTTTGGTATTGATAGATCCACTTCTAAACCAATTTAGTCAAATGAAGGCATTTTTTTGGTGTAGACAAGTCACACACTTTAATTTACCTTGCTTCCCACAGAAACGTGTTTTCTGATGACTCATGATTAACTTCGAAACCATTTCTTATTTTTCAGACATATGCCAATTATCACAGTTGCTTCCTGGTGGAACATCTTATTTTTTATCATATTTTACCAAAAAAACCTTGTGTCTCTACTGAGAAATTTATTTCTATCCTTGAAAGTATCTTAGTCAAAGCCTTTTTTGATAGTTTTGACTACTTTTTGTGTCATTTACCTTAATTTCTGTCACCTTGATTCAGTCTCTTAATTGAAACAACTGGCTGAGGAATGGAACCACTATACTGTCCTTATAGGCAAAGATCAGATGCAGGGGTTGACTCAGCCCAGTCTCTGAGAAGTGCAAATGTTATCACTTTTTTGATGGAGGAGCTTCAATCAGTTGGACTTCTAGCTCAACTTATGAAACTGGTCCAATTGTCCTATGGATGCATATTTTTGTAGACAACAAGAAAGAAAACACAGAACAGCAACACAAATTTTATGCTGCTCTTTACTGGATCCAGATGGTTGGATGATCCTCTGATGGCTGCACTGTTGCTCCCTTTAGGAACAGAAAGTAGATAACAGTCTGCTCTGTTGCATGACTACTCTGGTATGTGCCCCAGAGAGACTTTATTTCTGTGCTGAAAGTGGCATTGATGGAAGGACTTTACAGAAGCTGCTGCTTTGTACTCAGACCATTATGAGGTCAAGAATGTTGATCTTGAAAGAAAGCTAAGGGGGATTACAGTTTTACAGAATTCTTATAAATTCCAAGGGACAAAAATCACACTTTCATTTCACTCCACAAGCAAAACTCACTCTCTTTAAATATGTATCCCCTTTCTTTAAATAAGTAACCCAAGTACACAGTGCTAACTATTTTCTCTGTGCTCTCAGAGGATTTCTGCATTCTTTCCTCAGAAACTATATTTTCTAGAACATGTTTCATAATAGTCATCTCTGCACTTCTTTTGGGAGAAACTGCTTAACAAATACAGCCAAGCTTCATATAAAATATATATGATGTTAACATAGAAAAAATAACCACAAAACAAACCCGCACATAAAACACCAAAACAAAACTAAATTAAACTAAAAACTGCTGTTATAATCACTAAGCTCCTAAAGATTTCCCTAAACATCAATTTATGGATTAATACTTAGTCGGTTAAATAAGTGCCATGGTGTTAGTGACACCTGCTGCATTCTCATGTTTTCAGCTTTTTCTTTTCTTCCTGATGTTTTTTTGGGGTTTGGGGTGTTTGGTTTTTTGTTTTTTTTTTTTTTTTTTCTGGGTAGTTCACTTTCTCATATAGGAATCTAATCTTAACTATCTTACTATCTTCTCCTAGAAAACTTAACATACATGCTTTGATTCATGCCTGACCTTTCAGGAATGAGAAGTGGCTGTCATTTCACAATTACACTATTTTTTTTTTTTTTTTTCCCAAAAGGACCTGGACTTCTAAGTGCTTGAAAGGAAGTGTTGTCTTCCTTTCTTCTGGCTGTTAAACAAGAGAAATGGGGGAAGATTTACTTGGGTTTCAGTCAAATTAATAATTACACTACTGTGATATAAGAATTAGCCTATATGATGCGTAAAGAATGATTTTTAGGAAAGTAGAATGAACTGAAAGATGTTCATAATTCCAGAAATACTAGAGCAGAAGAAAGAAGTCTTCATATTCTATCACTATGCTCTGACTGGGAGGTGAAAGTCTGCTAGTGTTCTAAAACTCATATTTGAGGGTCGCAAGAGGCTTGATTAAATGGAAACTGTCAAATGAGAGTAGTTTTACCTGGGCAGAGGGGAGGAATTAGAGATGTGGTAATACTTGACCAAACAACCATGAAATGATACCTACAAACTGCAGTGATGACCCATAGGTCTTCCAGCACAAGCAATAGAGAGAAAATATTGTCTACTGTCTGAATAAATTTTCCTTTTGTTCAAGCTTTAATAATTTTTTAGTCTTTTCTGCTTTCCTTTAACAACCAGTTAGAATGTTACACAAAAACATTACCTTCTTGGAGTGTGTCACCTCTCTTACTTGTACCACAAAGAACGTAAAAGAACCTCATTGGCATCCCCACCTTGCCTCACAGTAAAGAGCAATCCCTGAACAATACACTAAAAATTCTAAAAGTTGGTCAGGTTTTGATGTTAGCTTAAACTTCCAAATCTTGAATTTTAAGGAGATCTGGGATATAGGTAGAATAAACAAATTGCCTAAGAAATTTCTTTGGTATCAGATATTGCGCGTTCTTGGAAGCTTTTATTCCTAAGTAAACAGTAATATATTTTCTCCTCACAGGAAGAAGTGAACTATGACTATGATATTATAATTTTCAATCCTGCACTTTCTTCCAGACAAATAAAGAATGATGCTTATTTAGTTAACAAAGCAAAGAAAAAAGTGTTCCTTTCCTTGTTATTGTTTCTTTAAGTTGCTTAGGAAAAAATATATTTTAAAAAATAATTTAATGGCTTGACCTTCATTGATTTAAGAAAACTGGATGCTTTCTTAAAAGGTGGAAATATCCACTGACAAAGGATAATTAAAATTTTTAAATATTATTATTGTGAGAACTGGGTAGTGAAAACTTGAGAAAAAATAGACATATAAAATATGTTATTTTCCAATTGAATATAATTTTATTGCTTATAACTCACTATACTCACACATGTTAGGTCCAAATCTTCTGTCCTTAAAAAATTATCTTACAGTCACCTAAGTGAGGTGTGTCTATACAGGAATGTAATAAAATACACATAATTAATGATTCAATTCCTTGCATAATCATCTTCTTCTTGTTGCTTTTCCACCATGGTATTCTCACTTTAGAAATAGGTAAAACTAAGATTTAAAATCACATTTATTTGTTGTATCTGTCTTCCTTCAGTACGAACACAATTCTTGCACAGAAAAATTCAGAGAAATAAATGTCTATGATCATATTAATATATTCTAATTATGATGGTGCTGATTGTCATAGAAAGTTCAGTGGATTCACTGAATAGGTATAAAAAACAGAGATGCAGGATGTTGTTCTGATACAGATCAGCATCCTTATATCTTCTTGTCCGCATAAATTATTGGATTTTTTATCATATTTTAAACAGCATCCAAATGCACACAAAGGTATATTATACATGCCTTTTTCATCCTTATTAGAATACAACTTTATAACAGTGTCAGATAGAACCAGAACAACTTGGGAAATTTTTACCTCTGGTATACCTTTGGCAGCTCTATACAACTTCATACCAAAACCA
Source organism: Todiramphus chloris collaris (assembly GCA_025345505.1). NCBI lineage: Eukaryota > Metazoa > Chordata > Aves > Coraciiformes > Alcedinidae > Todiramphus > Todiramphus chloris. The sequence goes on along the minus strand of JANVCC010000021.1, from coordinate 12,724,305 downwards.
TTCTTCTAAGTGAAATATGAATATTCAGCTTCAGAGAAATCAGAGTATGAAATAATTCTCTAGGAACGGAAACAATATCATCACTGTCTCTAAACATCACATGAAATGGTCAGATTCTGTTATCTAAGAACATTCTGATCATGCAGAACATCTGAGCATAAAAAAAGCAGAGTCAAGTCTCATTGTCCTCCTGCCAAAAAGTAATTTTGCCCCATGTATCTGAAAAGGGGTTATTCTTTGTGCATTTTAAACACTGCCAACACTAATGGATGCTCCAATATGGTTTTGACCAAGGATAAAAATTATGTTTTCTATGACTGCACTTAAAAGACATTGTTAACCTGCAGAAGTCACAGAAATAGACAAATAAGGAGATAGAGCTTCTCATTAGTCTCATTTATAAGGGAATCTTTCTCACTGAAAAACTGAAAGCCTTACTAAACATCTAAAGACAATCTTGAAAGATGAGAAATTATCCAATCTGCATCTTTCCAGACAGTTGAGAATCCAACCACAAAGCATTAGTTTAATAATAATAATGATAATAATGAGTAAAACCCTGAGGCCTGATCACCGAAGACAATTTGAATAATTCTGTTGCTCACAAAATTATTTATACAGGCATTAGACCAATATTATCGCTTTATATTTTGTCATTGGAACTTAGTCCAATTTGGATGCTACCTAGATAAAAAGTATATTATTCTAAAATTTGTCATGAGTATCTGGCTGCAAGGATAAGCTTTGTATGACCAGTTTTAGACATCAGTGATTCAGTCTGCTACCCCAAAGTTATCCATTCTCATCTCCCTTCATAATCAGTAAGCTGTTCCATGATGTGATGCACCTACCTACTAGGGCAAATATAGAGATAAAAGTATAAATACTTCATAAAATATCTATTTCTCTGAGCTGGTTTACCTAGTTTTTCCAAAACAAGCCTTGAGGACTTGACAATTAAGTTATAACCCTTAATTTTTTCAGTCACTTGGATTCTGTTCACAGTATAGATAGGATCATATTATGAATGTAACTACATTCTTTCAGTGATCATCTGACATGTTCAAAGCTAATATGATTCAGCTTATCCAGAGAAGATCTTTTCTTTTTTTTTCCTGGCAGAACCATGTGTTAACCAGGTTGGCCTGTCAACACCTAGTATGCTAACGGACTGATTTTGTTCCAAAGCATTCTGGTATAACCTGGGCAGCTTTCCCAAGCTGCCAGGTGGAAGAGATGGAGATATGTGGGTGTTGGAAGACTATAAGCCAAATTGTGTCAACTGCTTCTTACTATATTTTTTCTTTTTCTTTCTTTTTTTTTTTTTTTTTTTTTTTTTTTTTTTTAACTAGGGGAACTCTAAAATTAAAATGGAACTTTCTTGATTTAAAAATAAATAAATAGAACCTGAACACCTTTTTTCCTCTCAGAAAGTGTATGTGAAAAAATTCAAACCTAGCAAATTTCCAATTGGACAGTGGGGAACAGGTATAATAGTTCCTGGTGTTTAAACTGTTTGACTTTGTGTTTTGGGGGAGTTTTATGGTTTTAAATGATGAATGACAAAATCCTGTTTTGTCTCCTGCCTTCATTTAATTCTCAGTTATCATGAAGATATCAGTTCTAGCTCACCTGTATTACTTTCCTGTATATTATTTTTCTATCTGGTCTTTATAATGGAAAACTGGAAATGATTGTCATCATGGTACTTCTGTGCTCACTTTATTTGTGTAACATTAGAATAATTCTAAATTCTGAACAAAGAGTGGTAGATATTTCAGGGTGATATGCATAAAAGTTAATAGCCCCTTTGCAATTCCAATTAACTCCACAGATCAGTTATCCTCAGCTGTGTTAAACTTCTGGATTAATTCTACTAATTTTATAGTTCCATATTCATTACAAAAAATATATTTTAGCTGCTGTGTAATTTTTACTGAGTAATTAACAAAGTGGAAGACATATAGCAGACAGATAAATAGCAATGTAATATGATAATTATCTCTTTAATCTAGTATTTCACAGTGGTCTTAGGAAAAAAACAAAAAAAAAACCACCTGCATTTTTTCAAATACTGTCAAGAAAATAAACAAAATAAGAGAGACAAAAAAAAAAAAAAAAAACCCAGATTAACCAATGCAGTGTAATAAAATAGAATCCACTCTCTGGTCCCCAGATGAAGATCTGAAACAGACAGTAAAAGAATAGCTGAGATTATAATACATTTAGTGTCCAGAATATTGTCATGAAAACCTGCGCAATATGCTTCTGTCTAACTCTACACCAGTGACTTCTTTATTAAATCTTCTTATGCATCCTGAGGCACGCACCTACTCACCTACTGTAATCCTTCTTTACAACATACTCAGAAAAGGAGATTTTAAAAAGGAAACAAACACACGAAAAAACCAAACCAAATCACCACCAACAACAAAAAAGCAGCAACAAGCTCACCATGCAAAAAAGCCTTGAATGATAAAGCAACAATAACATTAATAGTATGGCAAATCCTGACTAGATAGAAAGTGTTAAAAGTTTAGAAACATCCTTATGTCAGGAATGCATCACAATACAATGGTATTGGAAATAAACCTTGGAGTTAATGGTATGGATACTGTAGATAAGTGAGTTCATTGTGATCCACAATAACTTACTACAGCAGAACAGTTGAAGATATTCCTTTGAACCCTGTAAATGTAGGTTTAAAATCCCTTCACAGAAATAGTACTATATTTCAGCACCAACTTCTCAGAGAGTATGTTGGACATCTCTTTAAACTACCATCAGCCTTGTGAACATTCCCAGCATATTTCTAGGTAAAGTCAAATCAGTCAGTTTAAAAAACTTTCAATAATATTATTTAGTTTATTATTTTTAACTTTTTTGAAAATATGCTACAGTTTTACCTGCTGGATAAAGTGGTTGCTGGAGATCAGCTACCAGAAGATCTCAAGAGATCTACTCCCTTTTGTGTAATATTTTAAACTATGTTTTTCTCTTGAAGCATACTATAACGTGTGATGTTTGGATGCATGGAGTGTGAGGTTGCCAAGTGGCATTTAGATCACTTAAAGCTGGTCATGTAGACAAAACTGAAGCAAATTCAATGTCTACAAATACAGTCTCTGATGTTTTTATAATTTTTTATTTAATCCTTTTTTTCATGGTATGAATAATGATCCACATTGTTATATAATGTTATTCATTAATTCTCTGATTTAAATCCTACTGAAGTCTAGAAAAAATATTCTCTTGACTTGAAATATTTTGCATTACATGTAAGAATATTTGCACTTTTTAAAATGTGCTGATCCCAAAACTTAACATAAATATAAAAGGGCATATTTTGTTCTTATTATCTAAAATAACATTAATTATTGCTGCTGAAACCTTTACACTAAATTCCATTGTCACTACTGTGAGATTTTTCTGGCTTTAATAATTAATTCAAACAATATAATCCATATTATTTAAATTCCAGTTTAGTATAAATAAGTATAATCCCTTTATGGTAATACAATAACTGCTTATTCACACTTTTATGAGTGTATGTAATGAAATACTGTAAGCCTTTTTATGCAAATAAGACTTTTATATATTGATTAGATTTACAGCTTTTTGCCTTTCCTACAATTCTGCATGAACAAACTGCATTTTGTGCAGGTTGTCTATAAATGTGCACCTACCTGATTAAGAGTAAAATTATGAGTATACATATCTGTACTTATCACCAATTATTTATGTTTTATTGTTTTAATTATAAGGAGCAGTCTTTGCAGTGGCTGTGATACAATATTTATATGTAGAGCAGAGTTTCAAAAAAAAAAAAAAGTACTTTTAAATTAGACTACAAATTAAAAGATATTTATCTGCAATTACTTTTAGTTATCACTTAGGGGAGCTGAGATGTATTTTTATTGCAGAGTAAACCAGAAAGCAGAAGTTACATTTCACTATTAACCGACTGTTGCATGACAAGTAAACAAGTTTAATCGTGTTATTCACCTCATTGACTTTAATGATTCAATAATAGATGTAATAGGCACCTCAGGACCAGATGGCTTAGGGAAAAAAGTCCCCATGAACTAGTACTTTTTCATCTCAAGTATCTGATAAATATGTTAACTCCCTGCACTGTGATGACAGCCAGAATTTCTCACCAGCTGGCCAGTTGCTCTGCACAGTGGGTGCTATCATCTTCAGTCAAATGTTGAATTTTCAGCTCTGTAGTAAGGTCAGGACTTGTGATTATTTTTTTCAAAAACCAGTTTTTATTGATTTCACATAAACATTGTAATTGACAAAAATGTAAGTGGATGAGGTCTTAGAAAGGGGTGAATCATGAGTTAAGGTTGAATTCAACATGAGCTCTACTCGTAACAGTGCTTATCAGACACATACATTACAATATGGGTTGAATATGTAAAGAGAAAGTGGTTCTACAGCTATCTCCCATAAAGTTGTTTCACTACCCCAAACCATTTGCTCAGCATTTTGCTACCTCAAACAGAGTGTGCGTATCATCATGCCTGGCAGACATTTCAACCATGAAAACACTGTTTATTTCTAGCTGTCATCTGTGCTGGTGCAAGAAGAGCTTAGAAGAAACCCCCATCTTTCCTGGAAGTGTTAATGAAATGGACAGGTTGATTATCTGCAGCCTGTGTCAGCCAACACTGTTCAGGTCTGAAGCAGTATACAGCCTACTGTCTGTCACTATTGCTTGCTTTTGGCCATGTTTTTTTAGCACTCCTATTCTTCTTAGATATCACATCTGTTTCTGCCTCTGTCTGTGCAAAATCCAACTGCAGCATAGCTTAACAAGACGAAAAAGTGTGTTTTTTTCACATGCATGTGTGTGTGTTTGTCTTCACAGAACAATATTTTCTCTTTGTTACCTGACTTCTGATTTGCCCTTGTAAAAGAGACTATACTTGGTCCTGCATCAAGAAGAAATTTTGTCCAGTTTTGCAAGGGAAACTGAAAGGTACATAAGAAAAAAAGGAGGAAAATAAACTATAGGTGCATTAGCCATCTCATCATTTAAGTGATTCTGAAACACAAGACAGTTCTGAAAGTCTTTGATAACCTAATTGTATTCATATTCAAAGCCCACCTTTAAAACAAATTATAATTTCTCAGCAATTTTAATTACTTCCAAGTTACATTAGAACACTAGAAAATCCAGAATAAGAAGTATTACACAACATTGTAAAACTTGATTTTTCTTTATTGCTCAGTATGTTTGTTACATGTTAGTTATCTCATTTTAATGCACAATAAGTTCTTCAGATGATATCATAATAAAGAAGACACTTCCTACCATAATAATATATAACTTCCCATAACTGTATATAAGGCCAAATATTCATATAAATTTATATATTCAGACATCACTTATCATAGAATCATAGAATCATTATGGTCGGAAAGGACCTCCAGGGTCATCAAGTCCAACCTTTCTCCTAGCATTTCTCTAACCACTACACCATATCCTCAAGCTCCACATCTAATTGTTCTTTAAACACCTCCAGGGATGGTGACTCCACCACCTCCCTGGGCAGCCTGTTCCACTGCCTAACCACCCTCTCAGTGAAGAATTTCCTCCTAATATCTAATCTAAACCTCCCCTGATGCAACTTGAATCCATTCCCCCTCATCCTATCATTACTAATTTGAGAGAAGTGACCAACACCAGCCTCTCTACAACCTCCTTTTAGGTAGTTGTAGAGGGCAATAAGGTCTCCTCTCAGCCTCCTCTTCTCTGGACTAAACAAACCCATTTCCCTCAGCTGCTCTTCATAGGGCATGCTTTCCAGCCCTTTCACCAGCTTTGTTGCCCTCCTCTGCACTCGCTCCAGCAGACGCTACTACTTTTCCTCTCTATAAAAACTTGTGGTTTGAATAAATAGAAACTGGAAAACATTTAGAGTAGTGTTTGAGGGTTTTTAATCATGTTCACATACCTTTATATGAAGTATATGTACCAAAACAATACATCTGGAAAAAAGTTTGCTATGTGAAGACAATCAGGAACATGCAAGAAAAAAAAAAAAAAAAGTCAACATAATGAAGTATTAAAGTACCAAGAAATTTATAAAACATCAACAGAACCAAAAATTATTTATTCCATTATGTCAGGATCAAAAAGTCTGGGAGAGAATTATTGTATTGCTTATGTACTTGGATATCAGAGGCTGAAACTGCTGGTTGAGAAAATCAAAATAGAAAAAGTATTCTCTGAATCATCTGTCATCAAAGGGACAAAATTGCTCTCTGCTTAGGTACATGAACCAAAGTACAACATGTATAAAACTGTGACAGAACTACTTCATGAACTGATATTATGCCATGCTGAGAATTTACTCTTTGGCACTTTACAACTGCATGCCAGGTACACAACCTAAATGATGCAGAAAAGTCCACTTCTCCAGAAAGGACTGGTTTTTTTTTTTTCTACAACTGATAGCACTTAGCATTGGAATTTCTTCAAGAACTGTGTTGTGTTTCTATGACCCCCATATTCTATATTTGTGGGGGTTTTAAGTTCAAAGTGTCTGGTAGTAGACAAAATCTGTGCACACCAGATTACTGCATAAGCATAAGCATGAAGATCTTATTGAATGAAATACATACTTTACGCTTGGGAAGCATTTTGGAGTGCTTGGAGATGCAGACTTTTGTGAAAATTACAGAAAACTGCACAGGATAACAAATACATAAATCTCAAGTTTTTGGTTTGTTTTTTTTTTCTATGTCCTTTCAAGACAATTCCTTAAAAAGAATAAACCCATAAATCATAGCTAGGCTTTGATTTGCAGGAGATAGTTGTTTCACTCAAGAGAGGAACTATAAGTGAATTAAAAATCACACAGGACCTAGGACCATATTAGGCATATACATCATCTGGCAGTGAAAACAGATACTAAAGCCAATTAATAACAACATTTTCAGATTGCATATATCTTTCTGTAAGCAGAAGGTTGATCCAAAGAACTAACAGGAGTGAACTTTTGGTAACAGTAAATCATAAAAATGTGATCTTAGTTGTGATTTGGGTCAATTTGCCAGATAAGGTATTTTGCAATCGGTAAATGGCAAGGATTAATCCAAACAAAATCTAAACCAAAATGAAACAGTGTCAGAACCACTCTTTATTCACAAACTCAATGGGTTTATTTCCTTTCCAGAATGACAAACTGAAGAGTATCATCTCTTCTGAAGTTTCCCATCTCTCCCAGAGAGTCTTTCTTTTCTAGAATATAGCACATTCTGTGATAGGCTTCATCTCTATTCATACTGAAATGCAGAACTACTCCATACTTCCCTACACCCCATCCTTCCAACATGTTGATCAGGCATCAGACAGAAATGCACTCTCTCTTCTGAATATTACCTGCTTTTGCCTCTCTTCTAAAGCACATCTGGAATTTCCTTTACAGAGAAAGGCATGGGTTGATGAAAAGTGATAGTAAATGTCCACATCTTACTTGTACTCTAATATGGGGTTAAGATATATCTGAGGAATCTAGATTCTGAAATACTCTTAGGTACCATGTTAGACATCTTTGTCAATCAATCTCATGTAATAAACATCTCCCACCGTAGTCAGGACAAATGTGTTGAGGCTCAAGTCTTAAGTCTTCCTCCTGCCTCAGCTTTCTTTTCAGCCCTCAAGCCTCTCCTTCTTTCTGAAGATCACCTGGTTGCATAGTGAACTGGTTTTGGAAAATTATTTGAGTTAAAACTAATTTTGTGTGTGTGTGCTTTGATCTAAGTGATCATGGTGTTGCAGCCTTGGGTAAGAGGCAGTAGACCATATGGTTCAAACCCCTCTGTTATGGATACTTAATTATTTATACAAAGTACAACAAACTTTTGGTTTAGTGCCTAGTCACACAGAATTCGAAACTTTTCAATAATGTGTCTCATGAATAACTGCTTTATGATAATAAAAATGACTGTAATTTTTATTTCACTCTAGTTCTTGTTTTCTTTTGTTCCTTTGAAAGTGCTTGATACGAAAATTTCACTTTCAATATTCAGTACTCTTTGATGTCACAGTTTGGAATGGAGATAGTGTATTCTCAGTGAAAAAATAAATCAGTGAACAAGTACAATTTTTTTTCCCCAGCAAAAACATAAAAAATGAATTCTTATCACCATACTCCTGCTAAGTAAGGATAACTGTACCTGGATGAGTAACTAATGGACTATTGTATATAATATGACTAGATAAATGAACATAATAAACCTAAAGTGTGGCTGTTTGTCTTGTCCAGTCTTTTCTAGTTTTACTTTTTTGTCTCCTGTGTACCCAAATACTGATTATGTAGCTCTTTAATGGTCAGATGCGTTTTGTTGGTAATTAGCCTCGAAGACAAAGGCTAATTGCTCAATTGTCTTTGGAGAGTCTGGTGTTAGAAGTCAGAGCTTGTCATCAACCAGAAACTGAAAAAAGGCAACTCTACAGTGTTAATAAAGGAAAGATATATTAATGTCTTTTAACTTTCATTTGACATTATATACATTTTCTCCTTCTAAACAGACATGCCCCAAAAGCCAAGCTGCCATATCAGATATTTTAAGTCTACACTAATATGTAATATTTTTGGATATTTATGAGACAAGCTTTTTAAGTGTTTCCTATCATGATGTTTATATTTAAAAGAGGAGTTTAGTTAAACTCTAGTGAAGATATAGTTACCAGTGGGAGATTTTAAATTTATTTTTAATGATGGAAAATCTTTCTAAAAATATATAATTTTGTGTGGTCAAATGTACTCAATATGTCAGGTGTGGTACTACTACTTTTATAACAGAAAACAGAATATATTTAACAGATGACATCCAGAAAGCCAAATAATAGACCATCTTTTAAACTGCTGTTATGGTTTAACCCCAGTCAACAACTAAGCATCATGCATCCTTTCACCCCTCCCATCAGGTTGGGGAAGAGTGTCAGAAAACAAAGAAACAAACAAACAAACAAACAAACAGTCTCATGTCTTCAGATAAGAACAGTTCAACAACTACAATAAAATATTAACAATAATAATAATAAAATATAATAACAATTATAACAATTGTAATGAAAAGGAATGTAGCAAAGAGAGAGAGAAATAAAGCCCAAGAAAGACAAGTGATGCACAATGCAAATGCTCACATCCCACTGACCGATGCCCAAGCAGCAATCTACCCCTCCCAGCCAACTCCCACTAGATTATATACCAAGCATGATATTCTATGGTATGGAATATCCCTTTGACTAGTTTGGCTTAGCTGTCCTGGTCACACTTGCTCACAGTTTCTTGAGAATCTGCTTACTGTCAGAATATGGGAAGATGAAAACCCCTTAATTTAGGTGAAGTACTACTTATCAACAACTAAAACATCAGTGTGTTGTCAACATTATTCTCACACTAAATCTAAAACACATCATGGTACTTACTACTAGGAATAAAATTAATCTATCTAGGACAATCAATCAAAACTAGGACACCTGGTATCATTATGTTTTCTAGGTAGTAACAAAAAAACCTATGTAACATGAACAGAAAACGGATGATTTTTTTTTTTTTTTTTTTTTTTCCCCAAGTATTCTTTTCTTTACAGGCAGGATTAAATTTAAAAGACGGCTCTGGTGCCATTAATAAAGTGCCTGTGGTCCTCTTAATGTCTACGTTAAGTTCAGAAGTATCCTGGTAATATCCATATCATCTACATCTAGGTACTAACTCTCTTTATGACCTGTTATTCAAATAAGAATTTCCACAACTGAGAAAATTTAAGTCAGATTACTTTTCCTAAATGGATGGAAAGATAACTAAACTGCCTCAAAATTCTAACATAATTAGTCTTATTATCTATTACAATGTTGCCATTTTTAACACAGTCTCTATTTTCCCTAACCAATTTTCCATATTCATGGTCTTACAACTTGATGTGATTTTATAGAAAACTGCTAATTAGTAAGAGATTAATGTGAATTTGTTCATTCCTACCACACTTTATAGTAGCCAACAGACCTAATAATATTGCTAAAGTGAATCATCAGGGAGTCCAGTTTTATGATTATGTTTGATAATGAAAGCACATTATCCCAAACCTTTTAATTTTGAAGCCCATCCACAACATGCAGCAAAGTCAAATGAACCAAGGCAACTGAATTCAGAACCACAAAGACCCAGGAGTTTACCCAGGAGTTTGTATTCCCAATAAAAATAGTGCAGATACTGAAAATAAAGTAAGTTAAACATGCTACAAATAAAATTGCCTTCACTTTAGTCACTGAGGTGAGTAGGATTTCCATTCTGATATTTTATATGACAAGCGAAGATAATAGATGTGGGCCACAGTTGCCCATATTTTTCTCAGATGTATTTTTCCTTTTTCCCTGAAGACAATGGGTGAAGCAAGACATCATATTTTCATCCTGTTTTCCCCAAACCTTTCCTTCTGACCCAGGCTCAGAATCTGACAAAATGGATTTGGTATATGGCTGAGAATCCTTGATCTGACCCTATCTGTAGTGTGCTAGAGAAAGCACTCATCTATCACTTTAGTTTAATCAAATGAATTTTCCATATGCAATATGCATCTTCCATTTTAAAACACATAGTATTTTTCCACTGAAAATCCACATAAGTCATATACCATGAACATCTGACAGAAAACCACTAGTAGGGAAAAAAAAAAGAAGACAGTTTGAAGAAGATAAAATTGGGGGAAGATTGGAATAATAAAATTAGAAACATTTTTGTTGTAGGGTATTCTTAATATATGAAGTGATGTATTCAGACAACTGTGCCGTAAGCATTATTTTTCTACTATTTTAGACTTACTTGTAAGGGCCTTACTCATGTTGAGCAGTACTTCTGCTCAGATCCTTCAATTAATTTCATGAAGTGAGGTATTATTCAGTGGAGAAGACATAAATTCCTTTCTTTGCGGGGTCAGATGCTACTACTTTGATGGAAGTTATTAAATATTCTGCTGTAAACACTGACATTGAACTATTGCTTCCATAGAAGGAGAACAGAATGTTTTGTACTATTATTGGGAGTATTTTTATAATGCAACAGAACAAAATATGTTCAGGAATATAAATGTGTGTGTGGTATATATATTTGGGCATATAAAGATAGGTATATTATGTAGGCCCGAGTAAGTATTTCTTAAAAATTGTTGATAATACAGTATTGTTAACAGAAAGACACTGTAAAGCTTCCTATGATAAAGATCAATAATTAAGTTCCTTTGAATAAGATCTTAGTGACAGTATAAATGATATTGTAGAACTTAAGATTGCTTTTTATCTGAAAAGTGTACAGGATTATTACTTTCTAAGACACAGAAAGTTAGTATGCTTCATTTTTTGTCAGGAAAACATTTTATGAGGGTTTTTAAATTGCTGTTTGCCCATCAGGTGTGCAGCAACTTTTGTATTTCCACCTTGCAACTGGTGCAGTGAACTTTCAGGACAAATTTGAAAATATCTAACAGTTTGCTATCTTCCTGGAAGATGCCAGGAACCCCAAACAGTCAATATCAGAGAGGTGTTGTGTCTTAGAAGCTACTACAAGAAAGGGATTATTAAACTTATGTTATAATTCATTACATTCAGTTTGTGCAACTTCCAAAGAATGCCATAAAGAAAAGTAAAGCTGTACGGTGTCATGTGACGTGTATTTGGTACTACTGCAAGCCAGTGAAGTGTTTGCAAAGTACCATTTCTGTAAAGATTTTTTTTTTCCCCAAATACAAAGAATTTTTTCAATGCTTGTCTTCCTCATCTATATGAATCTCAGAATTCAAACTTTCATGTAAATCAAACATTGTCTGAATTTTTATTTGTTTTTTTTTACCGCATTTTATGGTGTAATACATCATAAGATTTTCTATGCACAACATTAAATGCCGTAAATTACTGTAAAATGAAGCAACATATCACAGTGTGTGGCTGGAACTGCAAATCATTGATATTGCTTGCTTTCCAGAGCTTGCTTTTCTTGAGCTCATAGTGACAGAAGTCATTTATTTCTAATTCACATACTTGACCTTAAATTATCCTGTTATCTAAACCTAGCAGGTATACCTGAGCATATACACACACATATACATATGAAAATACATATAAGCTATCATTTCTGAACTGAATGAAAAGTTGTTTTGAACTGTTCGAAGTAAATCAAAAAGCATATATCATTTTTTATTAAAATTGGTCCACAAATACAGGCTATAGCTTAAACTAATGAAGAAGAAGCTATGAGTAGTTTTTATAGGCTTTAAATAATGATCTTGTGCTACATCATTAAGCCAAACTATTACCTGCTTTTCTATAACATCATTATACAAGATTTAAGCATTTTACGAAGGTTGTCAGAATTGTCAGTCTTTTCTAAGGTTGCATTTTCTGTGCCACTAGATTGAGATTAAATTTATAACTTTCTTTCCCCCCCCAGTTTTTAGTTGTAATTTGTCACTGAAAATAAACAGTTCAACATTACAAAATCCTTTAAAAAAGATTACTTGCAGTTTGAATTCATCTAAGGATGTTTCCTTATCTTCAGTGTGGCAATACTGTTGACTTAAAGTCCATTTCTGCTATACACTGATGTAGGCAGGAGCCGACAGCTCTGTAAACACGCAGAAGTTCCATGCAGGGCTGCTAATCAACTCTGCTCAACTGATATTAGTTAGGGAACTAGTGGATTAGAACAACGTATTTGCAAAATGTCAGATCTGTTTGTTTTGAGGCAGCAAGAGCTACTTCTGCGGGAGATGAAAGATCAGCTGAGGTCCTGTGAGGGAAAAGAAACAGATAATTCATTAAGGGCTCTGTGTTAGAAACATAGAGTAATATATAGTAAAATCAGCACCATCTCAAAGAATCTCAATTCAAGACAAAAAAAAAAAAAAAACCAAAAAAACCCACCAAACCTCTGCCTAAGTCAAGAGAGCAAGAGATATACCACATTGGAGTATATCAAGAAGGGATTTGGATCACAAAGTCCCTCTGTTTATGTGAAGTAGAAAATTGATTTAATATTATTTTATAAACAGGCTTTGGATTTTTATCATTTTAGCAAAGGAAAACAGAAAACATACACTTCTCACAGAGTATGGATAGCGTATGTTTTAGAATGAAAAGCATTTCTGTATATACAAACCAGATTAACTGTCTGTTAATTCTTTAAAAGGCCAGGAACATAAATGGCTAAACTCTCATAACACCTAGATGTATTTTACATTGCATACTGAGTTAGAATCTGTGATGTAGCTACTAAGCATGTATATGAAGTAGCTGTGCTAAATCCGCAGACACAGGAACCCAGAGCAGCAACAGGCAGAAGTGAGTCCTGGAAGCTGGACGATGAAAGGTGAAGCAGAGGCTCTCCCTTCCTTACATCTGGCTCATGTTGATGACACTGGGAACCAGCCTAAAGGAAAGAGAGATTTCCCAGGGTCAAGTGGGAATATAATGAGCCAGGATTAAGTTCTCAGACCAAAAGGAATTCTTCTTTAGGCTTGAATGGGAAATAATTCAGTCCTCTCACATGAGCTTTTGCTAATGTAACCTGCAGATGAAGTGCTAACTCCAGAATGGCTGTTTGCTCCTTAGCCTGCAGAATTAGTCTTTATAGCAAGGCATCTAATTTTTAAGGACTGATGAATCCAGTCCTTAGTGTCCATCTCCTAATTGCATGGATACCAGGTGACTAATTGCCACTGCCAATATACAAACTGTACCTGGCCTGCTCGTGGAAGAACATACCAGAATGTATGAATACTATCGTAGATTAAACATTTCAGGAAATCCTGTCTATTCAGCGTGGATGAGATCTCAGCTACATAATTTGCCTGGCATTGGACTTCAAATTTAAACAAAGATTTGTACCAGTGTGACACAGTCTGGAAGAGAGTTACAACAATGACCTGAAACCTAGAAAAAAAACTGCCTATGAGGAAAGTCTCAGGAACTCAGCTACTCTTCTCATCTGAAGAAGTGAAAATTAAGGGAGATAAAATAACAACTTTCAAATCTATGAAAGATTATGGCAGAGAATGATAAATAAGTAAACTGCTCTCTAAAGGGAAAGGAAAGAAGAAATAGGTTAAATTTCATTGAAGGAGATTCAACTCAGATGTTAGAAAAAACTTTCCAGCTGTGAGGATGTTTAAGCAACATAACTGCTCTGTCAGGATGTGGAATCTCTATCTTTAGATGCTTTTAAGAACAGGTTAGATAAACATCTGTCAGGAACAGTTTAGATATAGTGACCCTCTATTCAGAAGGAAATTTCCACAGATGAATTCCTGAAGTCTTTGCAAAGTTTTTCAGCTTCATTTTCTATGACTTTAACACATCTCAAAAAGGTATGTTTAATGAATTTACAAATTAATAAACATAAGGTATACATAGATCTATCATCCAATCATTAAAGTCTCATTCTTTTTATGGTTGTGTTTTTTAGGGTTTTTTGGGTTTTTTTTCTCTCTTTACTCTGTTTTATGGCCAAATAATTCTTCTATTGATTAACAAATACCATCTTTAAAAAGTACGTAGCAGAGCTGCACAAAACTGTAAGACAGACCAGGACCCTGCTATTATTATTTACGAACAATAATACTTAATGTATTGCACAGTTGTTTCACTTTAGCAGAGAGAAATGATTCCATTTGCAACATAAAATTAACAGTAATCCAATATATAGAGTAGCTGAAATTTAAACAATATGCAGGCTATTAAGAATAAGTGAAGTATTTTTCATTTCTGTAGTTGTAATCCCACTTGTTCCAGGCTTATTTCTGTAATAAGATCTTGGAATACCTGCCCTATAAGTGTATTCTACTTAATTTATATTGTAATCAAATTTATGATTATTCTAGAAGGTTGGATTAAGAAGACATACTTTCCTTTTATGATTAATGTTAACTTGGAACACATACCAAGCCATTTATCAATAGATGTGTTTTCTCACCTGATAAAGTCTGTTCATCCAGATATTTTTTCCTAAAACAAACTTGTATAAATATTCTCTAATGTATAAAATATGGCAGTTCTGCATAGCTTCGAAAGTGAAAAAGGTATTTTATTCAGCACTTCAGAAGTGTTTTATTTTTCCAGAATAGCATGACTATGTAATTTATGTTATTTATACAGAACAATTCTACAGCTCCATGTTCCCGTATTCAGAAGAAAAAGGTAAAAAAAGTAAAAGACATAGATGTGTCTTTTTGATGCTCAACAGTGTTCACAATACATACATATATATATATAAAATTTAAACACAGCTTTGTCAGTAAGTTGTTATCATAAAAGTACACTACAAAAAAATTATCACCACCAAAGGAAGGCAAAAGAGAAACCTATCCTTCATACAGTAGCAGGTCTATTACCCTCTTTACAATAAATGTTCCATACAGTAAATCCCATAGATATTTTTCTTGAACACTGCTGTATAAATCACTTAAAATAAACTAGTCAGAGTGATTTCCAAATGGTCTGTGGGCCTAAAACATTGCTGGAGGACAAATGTTTATAATGACCAGTGCTGCTTCTTGTTAATTTTTCCAAATGTTTCTCCAAAGCAGGTACCTAAGACTCTTTGTTTGGTTTTAGCTAAGGGAAATTCAAGCCTGAATGGTGTTCCAGACTTGACAAAACACTTCTATTAGAAGGTTCTGTTGACAGAAAGTTTGTAAGACCTGGCAAAAAGGACAGTTCTGTACAGAAAACAGCAACATTCAACAACCACAATGCCAGTTAGATTAGGGTTTAGTAATGTTTTCTTTTGAAAATGAAAAAATATTGGCGAGTAGCTTGGGCCAGATATCCATAGGAATAGTGATAGCAGAGATTGCATGCTACTGGTGGTAAAGTGCTTAAAGTTTGTTACAGCTATCCAAGATTAACTATTATATACATCAATACTTGTCCTCTACTTTTCCATATGCTTCTCCTTATCTAAACTGAGAGCAGTAAACAAAATACGAAAGTTTTCTACATAGAAATAAAATAAAAAAACCCAAAATGTAAGAAGTCTTCTGAAATAAATCAAAACAGAATAATGAAGCTTTTTGTGACATTTATTTAGATTTAACATTAATTAGAATCCTTGAAAAGACAAAATCATTATTGTATATGAAGACCAGACATTTAGGGTTTTACATTTTTTCTAGTTGAAAAAACTGAAACTAATAAAGGATGTTAAAAAGATAGAAGTCTCAGGAATATGTCTTTTATTTCTGAAGTAAATATATAATGAAAAAAAAATAAGGCCAGACAGAACTAGCTATGATATAACTTTTGCAATAATAACTGAAAGTTAGTTAGTGAATATTAAACAATGATATTTGTGTAGATAAGGAGGCCTGGTTGTATTGAATATGTGGCAGTCCATTGAAAAATGATGTTTAAAAAACCCTCAAAAACCAGAATAAACCAGGTGCTCATTATTCTCATTATAAGGCAAAATAGAAGTTCAAGAGACGTGAACGATCAATGGCTACTGATACTGTCCTTTTAATTAATGCAGTAGAGTGCAAGAAAATTACTTCAATGATGCCTGTGACAGACACACAGTAGAGACTCCTGTGAGCAGTGTTTCCTAAGAGATTTAAGATGAGGCGTTCCTGGTACTTGAGAGCTAGCCTAGGGCAAGCTTCCTTCTGTAAGGTCTTAATATTACCTGCTATGTGTAACATCCAAAATGTGTTTGTGTACTTCAGCCACTCTGTTTTCTGGAGTAGAAGTGAAAGTTTATATTGATCTACAGTTTATGTGATTACAGGTACCAACATCCAGAACAATGAAATTACTAATCTAATAAAGAATAATGACATGTAATATATGGTAAGTAACAATTCAGAACATTCTTTCTATTCCATTTTGGTGCTTGCTAGCAATTTTTTAGCTCACTATACACTATTATTAGTAGTGAACACTTATATAAGTAACCTCCTAAGTGAGTCAGGCTGTACTGTGAGCAAATGCTGCTGCAAGGCATGTAATGCTAAGTCAAACACATCATCAATCAGCATGAAACTCTGTTTTAAGAGTTTGTTTCCCACAGTGTTCTATTAGAGAAATTGACTGCTCTTGGCTTGGATGGACATACGTTTTCCTGGGTGAAAAACTGGTTAGATGGATGAGTCCAAAGAGTTGTGGTCAATGGAGTTAAATCCAGTTGGCTGCCACTCACGAGTGGTATCCCCCAGGGTTCCATACTGGGGCCACTCCTGTTTAACATCTTCATCAATGATTTGGATGAGGGGATAGAGTGCACCTGTAGTAAATTTGCAGATGACACCAATCTAGGTGGAAATGTCGAAGTGCTTGAGGGTAGGGAAGCTCTACAAAGGGATCTGGATAGGCTGGATTGCTGGGCCAAAACCAATTCCATGAGTTTCAATAAAGACAAATGCCAGGTCCTGCACTTGGTCCACAACAATCCCCAGCGGTGCTACAGGCTCGGGGAGGAGTGGCTGGAGAGCTGTCAGGCAGAGAAGGACCTGGGGTTGTTGATTGACAGCCACCTGAACATGAGCCAGCAGTGTTCCCAGGTGGCCAAGAAGGCCAATGGTATCCTGGCCTGGATCAGGAATAGTGTGGTCAGCGCGAGCAGGGAGGTGATCATTCCTCTGTACTTGGTTTTGGTGAGGCCACATCTCAAATATTGTGTCCAGTTTTGAGACCCTCTCTACAAGAAGGATGTTGAGGTGCTGAAGAGGGTAAAGAGGAGGGCTACAAAGCTAATAAATGGTTTGGAGCAAGTCCCTTATAAGGAAAGGCTGAAGGTCTCTTCCAGCTGAAACTATTCTATGATTCTATATTTAATTACTGGATGGAGAGGAGACAGGAGAGAAAGAATTAAAAAATGTTATATGTGTGTGTGTGTATAGATACACATATATGTATATATTAATATACAAATGTATAAGTACACTTTCTGTCCTTCTTACCTACTAAAAATGTTCTCTATACATGTATTATCCTTTAGAGGAATGTTAGAGAACCTCAAGGATGCTATATATGCATATAAATGATACCTTTATTCTCCTTTTGGAAACTCCCAGGGAACAATGATTTTTAATTCACTGTCCCTCTTTATTAAAGCATGTGTAATCTAATTTGATTTGAATTATACTTAATGTCATTTTAAACAGAAGTAACAGGCACAAACTGAATAACCAAGTAAAAAGTTGGACAGCCTTTGAAAGCTTATTGTTATTTTAAGTAAACAACTAATGAAAAAATAAAGAAATAAAATTAAATTTTCCATGCTTAGAAAAGTTAAGCCATTAATATATTACATTTTTATGTTTCCCAGTGCAGTTAGTGTCAGTTTCCCAGAATATTGTCACTGAATTTTGTCTATAACTGTTCTGTGCTTCTCATGTTTTGATGGTTAGTTATCAATATTTCTATGCATCTTAAATCTGGAATTATCTGAGAAAAATACGTATTCAAAAATTTATTAAAATGAACTTATTAAATATACTTGTTATCAGATATGTAATTCTAATGTTATTCAGTAAATGCTCAAGTTTCACCTTTGTTTTGCCTTACTTTTGTATAAGTGCCTAGCATACTCTACATGATAGCAAGTTAAAACTATATATGTTATTTTTTAAAATCACTTTTGCACTGCTGAAAACTACACAATAAATTTAGAAAGGTGTTAGTAACAACTGAAAGAAACAGACATATATAGACAAATTGTTTTGACAGTTTACCCAGATTCAATATTGTTAAAGAATGAAAGAAAAATGCTCACATACCGGTGTACAGCTTAAAGAACTTAGATCATCATGACTTGAGAAGAACTCAAATGCAGCATATTTCCGCCACAGACAATTGGAATCAGTCTAAGAATCCAAAATTTTCAATGATTTTTTCAATGGCATTTTGACACATAAAAAGGTAGAATCTCCTCAGGATAAAACAAGTGTCTTAAAATAGCTATTTTTGAATTTTTTTCTTTTTTTTTTTCTTTTTTTTTTTTTTAAATCCCTTTCTGCTCTTGCTGAGGTTTTGACACCTGAGCTACAATGTTTTTCACTACTACTGTTGTTAGGTCTTGCAGAGGGGGAAGTTGATTGATTTTTGGTTGCGTTTTTTTTGTTTCTTTTTTAACATCCACTGGTTATCCTTATATCATCCTAGTAATTATAACTCTTAGGCAAAGTAATTTTAGTAGTTAGTTTTCAACTTTGTTTCAGGAAAACTCTGCCTCCATGTTTCCATGTACAAAAATGTCCTATCCTTTTTGAAAGCTCATAGCTCAAAGAAAAGAATAGTTTTGTCCGTAGGTGTACAGGTGTCAGAACCACAACAAAATGTAATTATGGAACATCTCAGCTTCAGTTCCAATTAACTCAAAAAAACCCCCCATTGAATGATTTTCAAATGTTCTCCCAAAATGTGTTGTAGGGTGTTCAAATACTCAGTTTTGTTATGGTCCAATTTTCAGTAAAATAATATCATAAAGCAGTGTGGGAATAATTCTGTTAAGTGTCCTATTTGTCATACCCTACAAAATTACATGGTAGTATCTTCGATGTTGCTAAGATATTGGTATTTTTAAAAGTTTGTAGATTGCTTCTGCTGGTTTTACTTTCACATTGTAAGTATGTTTCTACTTGATATTAGTCTAGAAAAAAATGTGTAAAATCAAAACAAAATATTAGTTGTCTTGCTTATTCAAAATTGTGCAAGGACAAGCCAAAAGTACAGTATTTTTTCAAGGTTTATTGAACTTATAGTTGAATAATAGCATGTATATCTTACTCAAGAAGTCAGCTAAGTTAGTCATGTTACGAAATCGAGTTATATCTGTGTCAAAATTGGTCAAAAATATCATATAAAAATGTTTTCCTTGAACACTAGATTTCAGACCCACCCCAACACCAAACAGCTCAAGTGTCTTGCTTTCCTGCAGGAACTGTTAACTCTGTTAGAGACCAAAACTTTCTATTTTAAGAAGGCAAATTTCCATCTAAGAAAATCTGGATAATTCATGAATATTATAGCCTACTGTTATTATAATACAGTAAAGATTAAAAAGTAGTAATTTTTACAGTCCTTGATTTTATCTGCTTGAATGTAATAGCAATCTGTTTATTTAATAAGAATTCTTACTGTGACTTGAACCACATGTGTCTCAATTTGGTATAAAAATGTCAGGATATTCATATGAACTTATGCTAAACTAGTTAAACTCAATGCATTCCAAGCATGTAAGATACAACATGTGGATTTCTGTTCTCTAACCTTATGAACATTTGCACATGTTCAGGAAAGCCCACTGGATAAAATTTATGTATTGCTAATGATTTTTATTGGCCCCATGGCCCAAAGTAGTGGCAAAATGCCCAGGAATCTGAAAGAATCCTGTTTGACTTAGTAGTCAGAATGCAGAGAATTGTAAAAAGAGAAAAGGTTTGATGGAAGTCTGAATACTTTCTAACTGGCAGAACTGAGGTTGCTTGTGCTATGCAACCTTTCATTGTCAATTTTCTAAAGCATTTTTTGAGGGGGATATCCTAGCTCAACATATTAAACAATGATGTAAAGACAGAGTAATATCCTTGAGTTTATTTTTTTTTACACCATTTCCTTGAGGACCTGAAATGTAAGATCCACATAAGCATAAATTGAGAGGGAAGTAGAAATTCACTAGCTTCACCATATCTCTTTCTTTGTGGGGGGCCATTTGGGAATCTCTCCATTGGAGCTCAGTATCTTCAGGATACTGTTACTATCCGCGTGTAGAGAAGGCATACAATTGGTATTGAGGAGATTTGGCTTTCCACATCACAGTCATCTGTGGTTGATCCTGAGGATGCTAAGACCTCTTTGTTCAAGAGTTAATGATTCTTCAAAATCCATAAAGTTTGAAGATTCCTTGCTGCAGCTGCAGACGTACATCTGAGAGGGAGGACTTAACTAATGGTAAGCTCTTTTCCATAAGCCTTCTGCTGACAGGGGGCTGATTCCAGCAGTTATGCAAAGGCACTTGAAAAACTTTCTAATCTCTAAAACGCTTTAAATGTGAAAGGGTGGTCATCCTTTCCCATTTTCCTGTATTCTATTTCCTCAGTCTTGCTGAAAAAAAAAATCCTGTCCCTCCACTAGATTGCTGGGAGAAGGGTAGGAAAGTTTACCCTGTCAGCAGGAAATTAATCTCAAATCAAAAGTCCCAAGCATAGAGACAATTCAAAATTCTTACAGACAAAAGACCAGGAAAGTTACTGACATGGAACAAGACAAAATTATAGCAAATGGAATAAATGTTAAACTTCAAAGAAAAATCATGACAATTTCTTGAAACATTACTTGAAAGTCGATGATGGTATCTCTGACAGTACTACCTCTGCCTTCGAAAATTTGTTCAGAGACAGACAGAATGGTTGCTTGTGTTGATTGCCTTGGTTTAGACTATCAACACAGGCTACGCTTCATTCATATTATATTTTCATTAGTTCCCCAAAATCAAAGTCTGTAAACTTAAACTTATCTATATATACTTAAAATGGGGTAAAGTCTTCCTGTGTTTGAAAACTGACAGGTAGATCAAGGGTTATGTAAGATTTGTACACTAGTGAAAACATTATTACTCTGCTTCCAGTGAACATCAATTCCACAGTTTAAAGTGATTCCAAGGAAACTCCACTCCATCTGTGGTTTCATAAAAAAAAAAAAAAAAAAAAGAAATCTCAAGTATCACTTATTTGTTATTGTTCAAGTTTTCATATTTCTTATGCTCATATTCTGTGACTTCATTATGTTAAAAAAAACACTGGTAAAACTGAAATATAAAAATAAAGCACTTATATTTGGAAATGTTTGACATACTTGTGTCTTGTCCTCAACTAGAATCTAGATTTTCATTTTTAAACATGAAACCCAAAGCAGCAACATAGAATATTACTTCATTTTTAGAAAATTATACCATTCATTGTCACTGAAAATGCAGAGCTGTTCACAATGCTTTAAATTTTATAAAAAATAATGGGGAAAGTTTTGGACATTTTGAGATGTTAACTAGTTCTCCTAAAATCTGCACCATTTACAGTAGGACTGATGAAGAAAAAAAGTAACAGGATACAAAGGTACAATTATTCCTGTATTACTACTGTAATAAAAAAAAATATTATTTTAAGTAGAGGTTAATTATTTGCAAATATCTGCAAAAGTTTTTGATTTAGTTGTATGGCAAGAATGAGGAAAGAATGAAAAATAAGGTGTCATTTAACCTATTATCTACTGCACAGAAAAAAAAAAATGGAAAATTAGGAATTCAGGATGGCTTTTGACATCAAATATTACGAAGAAAATGTAAAGACTCATTCTTACTTCACACTGAATCTATCGTATAGTTTTAAAGAAACTGGAACTTCATGGACTTAAAAGTTGTTCCTATTTTCTGGAATTGCAAGTGAAAAAAAACCAAAAAACCAAACCTATCAGTAGTGGTGCAATTCATTTCTTCAATAAATCTGTGACCATACACTGCCGAGTCCTTAATACTCTTTATAATGAGTCAAGAGCAACAGGAACAAGTCATCTAATCAATTTTAGAACACATATATTAGTATGAAATGAACTGTAACTCAAAAGTTCTTTGTAACTGTTAATATATAAATTAATCTAAACATTACTATCTCAGTTTTTCCAATAACTACCTACATAATTGGGTATGTATTCAGTATTCATAATATAATTTACAATATTCTTTATGTTCATTTATTTAAAAAGCAGAATTAAAAAAAATAAAAAGCACACAAATATAATTTGTGCATTACTATGAATTTAAATTATAAAATTAGCTCTTTACAGCTTGAAGAAAAAGAAATTGTGAAGAATCTTTCTTTAAATAACGAAGTTTAGCTCAGTGCCATTTCACTCAGCACCTTGGTGCAAGGGAAGGAGTGGAAGAAGGATGAACAACATTATCTCAGAAAATTTATTTCCTTAAAAGTTTATATTAAAAAAATATGTTTAGGCAGAGATCACACCTGGCCAAACATTCATTCTGACAAATTACACTGTAAGAAAGATATGAGTGATCAAAAAGTTTCTTCAGAGTAAAGACAGGTCTCTAACCTAAGTTATAGATTACATCATAAGCTTCAACTATAATTATAATGTTGAAAATAATTTTTTTAATTCCTATAAGATTCTACAGTTCTCCTATTCATGGTCTTTACAAAGAGACCAATTTAATTTGCATTTAACACTGAGTGTCACGTTAAGCATTATTTCAGTCTTCACATATGCTGTTAGAGTTCTTAGAACCTCGATTAATGAATGAACTTCCATTTTCAGCATGGCCCTTTTTCCTTTATTCTAATTATGGTTATTTTTGGTTTTGTATTTGTTTTTATTTAGATATTCATTCTGATATACTAACTTAATGATATATTTCTAGAAAATTTTCCCAAAGTATTTATTCTCTCTGATCTTTTTCAAATAATAATAAAAAAAAAGTTTTCTTTTTTTTTTCCTTCTTTTTTTTCCTCAAAGAAAAAAATGTTCTTTATTAAATTAAATCTTCAGTCAAGTCACCTGTGAAAATGTTTGGTTTTCTCCCACCACTAGCCCTATTTTTTCACTGAGCCTTTTGTCTAACTGTGATGTAATTTCTGGCAACTTAGCATCAAAACTTTCCCTGCACTTTTATTCATAGCACAAAATCACAGATAGATATAGTGAAGAAAACAGATATAGCATTTATTCCTATGGAAAAAAGTATTCGTGAGAATTGGAAAAGATCACTTCACTCTACCTGTTGCAGCAAGAACTGTAAAGCAGCCATGAACTGACTACAGCTCATGGAAAGATCTCATCTTGCTTCAGCAAATCAAGTTATTCAAGAAACAGGGTGTTTAATGAAAAATATCTTTCTTTCAAAATTAGGACATATACTTTCTATCCTTGAGTCGTATTGTATTTCTAGTAGTAATGCTAATGTAGCTAAAGGATACACTTAACAATTAGTTTTGTTTTTTTCTTTTTAAATCAGATGTATTTTTATTATTATTATTTTGAAAGAAGATGGAGCTTTGCATATTCTTCTATTTAAAACCGGAAAAAATAATACTCATCAAGTTGTTGCTAATTAGAAACACAGCACATAGTAATTGTTTCTAGCTAGCCAATTACTGACATAGTTACTGCTTTGGAAATGCTGGCTCAAGAGCTCTGGAATTCATATGTCAGCTGATGTTAGTTGAATTCTCCTACACAACTGAAGCAGATGGCAAGTTCCTTGAGCTGAAGGAAGACAGCATAAAAAATTCCTCATGCATTTTGCTCATGCATTGAAAATTCTTGAGTAGATTCTCATAGGCGTACTGTAAAAATGCCGTATTAAACTGACACATAAATTGGATTGGACACATAAAAGAGTGCCTACGTTGAATCAAGAGGTTTCTTAGGAGTGCAATATGTATGTATTAGTGACCAGCATCAGTGGAAGCATATTAACTAGTAACCTACTTTACATGTTGTATGTCCCTGCAAGTCAGCTTTAACCTTCTGATTTTATTCGTATTTTATATAATAGGATCTGAAATACGTATTTGGTACTGCTGTCTAATTACAGCTATATTTGTTTACAGGTATACTTTTTATTTCTCATGCCTATTAAGCCGAAAGCCATGGTAAAACTCTCTCATCATACAGTTTCTTTAGCTATCAGCACCAGAACATTTTCAATGTTATAGAGAATTTTCCCAAAATAACATCAAACAGTAAGATGATGGCCAGACACAGAAATAACAGTTTGCTAGTGCTTTTTAGCATTATCTGCTTGGGATACAGACAGAATCAGAATTGGTCTATTAAGTAAGGAGCTATCAAAGGCAAGGAAGCTAAATCATCCTAGGATATTTCAGTCCTCAAGTTTTGAAAAAAAAAAACAAAACAAAACAAAAAAAAGAGGTACTCCACTTTAAAGAAGATATTCCTGGGATCACTGGTTTGACAAGTTTTTCTTTAGAATGTCACAATATCATGCTACTTTCTACATTCTCTAATAGCTCTACTACTACAGTAGTAGACACAGTTGACAAACCATGGTGATATAAAAGGAAGAAATATCACATATCGATGTAATATAGTCTTAAAGAAAGGTGGTTTTAATAAAGAATTCTCTTTATACTGGAGGCAGTTTGTTAGATTTATATCCTGTAGACTATGATGACAACTCAATAATGACTGTGCCAGACCCCTATATTAATATGATTTAATATGGCAAAGTTTCTAGAAAAGTGTTTGAGAAATATTATGAGTCAAAAACTGTTCCTCTGAAGCTGAATCTCATCAACAGTTTTTTATGAGTTTGAATTCAAAGAATTATATATACTATGCAAAAATTAAAAGAAAAAAAAAAGAAAAAAAAAAAAAAGGAAAGAAAGAATACAAGTAAGTGCACAGACAAATTAGTTAACTAGTCCTTACATACCTTACATACAGTAGATACATGGTTAATATTCCATACTCCTGCTACAGAAGTAGATTACTCCAATAAACTTCTAAACCTTTTGAAAATTGTGGTTTTGGAGTTAGGAAAGGAATGAAATTCATTTTGACTGCATGTGCATTAAGCTGTAAATGACAGAATTTTTGCCTTGAAGTACCAGTTATGTAAAAAAAATATTACAGAGATGGAGTTTTCTAAACTGGTATTTATATGACTGTACTAATGTGAAAGGGTGTAGGTTCCCAAATATTCATAATTTAGCAATTTATCAATAATACAGTATATTTAAATTCTGTTTCTTGAAAATCTCCTATAATCTAATATATATTTTAATACTCTAAAAAAAACATATTTACAACAAAATAATTAAATTAGTGCTCTAAGTGTAATTTATATATGGGTATTCTCATATGACAGAATACATTGAGTTAACTATCTCATATGTCACTTATGCTTTTGGCTTATGTTTTTGTGTATTTATTTTACCCCAATTTACATCAGAGTACTTTCTGTCTTGTTTTAGAGCTCCGTAAGGCCAATCAACAAGTTGTATGCAACTGTGTGTTCATATAAAAAGATGCCTAGGAAATAAACAGTTTTATTTTCCATTTAATTATCTAAGACATAATCTTATGTCCATCATTCCTGTAATTCTTTCACTATCTATCTCAGGTTGATATTTGATTGTCATGTATATGTGTACATATATGTAGATGTATATATATACACACATGTGTTGTGTTTGTGGTTTACATATCTAAAAAAACCCACCTACTTCTGCACACAGATCGAAACAAAACTGTAGAATGCTCTTATATTTTGGAACAAAAGTACAAAAGTACATTAGGCTGATTTAAGAGAAAAATACCAAAGAGAAAGGATAGACGGCCACTGCTTTAGGCAGCTGCTATTCTCCTGAGCCTAAAAGGAATGAGACAGTTAGGAGTGGGACAGTGAGAAACAGCGGAAATTAGGAGATACTTGTGTCACTGAGTAAGGTTCAGTGGATTTAATGGAAGGGAAGAGATCTACTAGCAATGAGATATTGCTTAATTCTGCATAACTAGATACAGCTTTGGTCAGTTGTGACTCAGAGACAGAATTCCTTTTTCAGAACTCTTCCTTTAACAGGAAAGTTGCAATTTAAGTCTTTATACCTTGTGGGGATGAATCCCTCTAGTTGTCATTATTTAAGCAGTGATATATCTTACTGTGTTTGGAGATGACAAAGAAGCTGGAACAATCTGTATGATTTGAAGTTACTGTCAAGTTCATATTTAACTGAGTACTCTGCTTTTGATGTGAGCCTCTGTCAGAAGTTTTGGGAATGGATGTGATATGAGGCAGGTAGTGACTGATCTTTCCACAAAGGTCTTCCCACTGATTCTTTTATTTTGCCACAGGAAAAGTACATGCGACCTGGAATTACAATGTATCTAAACAGTTTGAGAGGTGATATTTTATAGCAGAGGTATAAAAACTAGGAAGGGAACATCATAATGTGTTTTGCCTTGTATATATTTTCTTTGTCTGACATTGAAAAAAACTTGCATAAAATACATTATTTCATTCATATTTCAGCTGTAGACAGCAAACACAATGGATGAAAACAACATGATAATGATTCACAACATGTTCCCTGATGCATTTCACACCTGCTAACCAAGGTCAGTAATAAATTGCCATAACTCAGTACATCAGACAGTTGGCAAGCAAACAGTTTTGCAGGCCCTTTCCAGGCTTAGATTTATAATTTATCTGTGACTGGCATTACCATACAGTTCAGTGGTATTAATCTTATGTGTCTCTGACAGATGTATGTATGTGTGTACATATACATAATCACATATATATGAGTACATACATATATGTAAAGTAATGCATTTGTGTAAATTCATTCACACAATCTTTTCCACTTCAGTGAGTAACAGTCCTCAAAGAAAAAATCTGCGGTGCAATCAGGTACTTGAATCAAAGCTTCTGAGGAACAGTGTTTATGAGGAGCCTGGCAAAAAAATTGAAAAAAAAAAATTTGAAAATAAATGTGCATTTTTATATTTAGATTTTTAAAGGTAAACATTCTGAGAAAAACTAGAAAAAATAACTTTTTTAAGATTTAGTTGTCACTTTCAAAAAAAAAGGAAAATTAGAAATACATCTACACATTTCTGCTTAGTTTTGACCTGTGATTCTTTTCTGTCTCCTTGTAAACAAAACAAAGCAAAGCAACACCTCAAAAATAAAGCCAAAAAAGGAAGAATCAATCCCTTAAAAAAATAGTGAAGAAAATGTGGACATCAAATTTCAAACATTTTAATTGATTAATTTGCAGATTAATTATTTTGTTCAGTAGGTACCATCAATTCTTTATAATTGTAAACTAAACTCATTTTAGCTTCTGTAATACTTACTCTAGTGTTGTCAAGGAATTGTTCATTAATGTTGTTCATTATCATTTAAAATCTTTCAAAGTAGAAAGTAAAATGAATTTGTGATGGGAAGAATAGAGACAGATTGAACTATTTTAAGGCCATGTCCATCATAAAACTTTCAAGACAGCTGGAAAATTAGATAGAAAATAAAAATTAACTGTATTAAGCCTTTCCTATGGGCAGTGAACTCACCAAAAATTAAGACAGGATGTCACCTATGCTGGTGTGACAAATCAAACCAATGTTTTTGTAAAACCAAGGTTCTCATTCTTATTTCCCTGAATACTTCTTTTATACAATGCAGTAAAAAGTACTATGATTTCTAAAATGCTCTCATGGATTTTTTGTTTTATAATATCATTATATACCAAAGTTAATTTATACAGGCAATGTAGGAGGACAAAAATATTATTCTACTAGTGGAAAACAGCTACTTCATCTACAACTTCTCAGGGTCAATCATTAACTGGAAACAAATTGTTTAAGAAACAGGCCTGGAAACTAAATTAATAATTCAATTGGATACAAAAATTTAGGGTTTCACAAGACAACAGTTTTAAAACATGTTTTTTTAAATCATACTTTTTTATCTACCAGAACCATCTTCAACAGCAACATAACCTACAGGAAAAGGCGTAATCATCTGTACCTTTGCTCATACTTCATTCTGCTCCATAGGTACTACCCTCTAATGTACTTAATTGATTGATATAATCAAATTAAATTTGGAACCTTTGTTCTTAACTTGTTTTTATCCAGTCAGTTATCAATTCTGTTTCAGATTTGATAAAAGCCCACAAAATAGTCTATCTTTCTCTCAAGCAGAGACTTGGGGAATTAAGTCCCACTCATCATAGGAGAAGATGAGGTTCAAGACCATCTGACAAATATGAACATATGCAAGTCTGTGGAACTGATGAGATGTCCCCTAGGGTCCTGAGGGAACTGGCAGATGTGGTCACTAAGCATCTTCAGCATATGTTGTGTTGTCATATAATCCAAAACCCTCACAACAGCAGCAGCCACAAAGCTAGAAGCCGATTTGCATTATGCATTTATTTTTAGGTACACCCTTTTCTAACTGGAAAAATGTAGGAAAATATAACTTGGGCACCAATACTTTTCACTTGCACCCCCAGGGCTTTATGGTCATCCTTGATTTTGCCCAGGTTCTGGCTCACAGTGTCAGTCATGCCCTCATGAAATAGTAACAATGGGTAGTACTCTGTGCTCTGGCCAATTGTGGCAACATTTCAGCAATATTTTGGACCTTAGCTCCTGGAAGGCAGCATCCCTCTCATGACGCCCTATCAGACTGGCAGATGGGCACCTGAATGCCTCTTAGCAGAGTCACCCAGTAGGAGTACTCATTCCTTCCTTTTGTGGTATCCACTGTATGCTGTTAGCTTTAGTCCCTTTTAAATTGATGTTAATATTCTGTTTAAGCTGCTTATGCCTACTAATTTTATTTCTAAGTTTTACTTCTTTTGTTTCATCTTTGTTTTTAAATATTCTTCTGATTATATTGAAACATTTTTATGGTCATGTCTCCTTTCCCATAATACCCTATGATTTCAGATGGACAAGGTAACTCTGATGTCACTTTGCCTTGAAGAAGATTACAATACCATAAATCTTACCTTTGGAAAGCCACAAATTACATCAAGCCTACATCAAATTTTTTATACATTCAGAAAGCTCATTTCGTTACACCAAAGTTCTTGGACAGAGGTATTGAAGAAGTTTTATTGAGAGCTATTAGAAAAAAAAAAAGATAAATATATCTGTCTAGTCAAAAAATCTTGAAGAACAGTCCTCCTAAGAGTGCAAAGAGGGCTTTGTTTCATAACATTTCATAACAATTTACGTTTTACCACAAGAAATGTTGGGCCTGTAGAACTGTCATCCATCTGTCCTCTCTTCTCCAGATTAAAACCCTTGACAATTTCACTGATCTAAGTACTGGGTTTGATTTATATAGTCTAGAAGACAGTGAGTTTTCTCTGTTTCTTTTTTTTTCTTCTCTGCAAAGCATGACTCCATTTCTTAATCTCACATAGAGAACACAGAAATATTTCATCACAAAATCCTCTAAAGTGTGCATAACTGTCAAATGATGCTATGGGTACAGAACAAACACAGAGAATTTGTAGAGTATGTAAGTATTATAACTCCACTGCTCTCCCAGGTGAATTTTGCAAATACTGTAGAGTTTAGAGCATAAAAGGCAAAAGCTGACAGCTTTTTAGCAGAGCTGAAATCTCTGGCAAACACATTTGCTGAACTTTCAGTTTTCAACTGAATGCTTTGTCATCTCATAATAAGGACAAATTTAGTCTAATTTTCAAACTCATCTCTTTGGGAGCTCTTTAAGAATCTGCTGTGTTGTTAATGGTGAAATTTTATCTAGAGTTATCACTACTGGGGACAGAGGAATGAGGAAGCCAAAGCTGAGCTTTTTCCTTATATATTTCAAGTGTACATTAGAGGGGAAAATCACAGACAAACATTTATGAAGTAGGATGTATATGCTCTAAGGCTCATCAATGTCACTGTTACACAACATAAAGTAAATTTAATGATTTTAAGATATGCACAACCACAAACAGAGAGGTCTATGTCATCAGTCAACATTCCTTTCACTAATCTCTGGCAGATACAGAAGCATGTGACTGATGAAGTGGAATTAAACATTAATTTGTATGACTTCAACAATGCATTTTATTTTCTTCAGTAAATTTGTAGGTGTAAGTCATGGTTTTTATTTCAAATAACTAATAGATATCTTGCCCATTAATCTAAGAATTCTCATACGACATCTAATTCTCGTATATACTTAGTTTTTTTCTAGTTCTTACAGATAAAACTTTTCCCAGAAGCAAACTTTGTATAAGCAAGAGAAGTAATAAAAAAATAGTTGATACTGATTTCAGTGATACTGAAAATACTATTTTTTTATAAAGTTTTCTGTGTTTACTTTTTTCTAAAAAAAGCTTTCATTTATAGATAATAAATAGTGTGATATTTTAAAAAAAGGTATGATTTTTATATAAATCCAACTGAACTTTCACAATATTCTGCTGTTCATACATCCTGTTTAGTTATTTGCACAGTATGGAAAAATGTGAAATTTTTTTCAACGTGTTGGTGAGGTAAGTAATGTACTGTTGCCCTTGTATATGTTTTGCTAGACATGGGAACACACTAATATACCTCAAAATTAGACAAACCTTTTTTTCCTGTAGTTCATTGAATGTTCCTTCCTCCTACCAAACAATGAACCTGTGAAGACTCCTTTTCTACATCACCATCCTGAATTACTCCTGTTTTGCTTAATGCATTATGAAATCAATTTACAATCTATTTAAATCTGTCCCTCTGCATACAGTTGTGCATCATCACACTTAATCCTGTTTATATTACTTCTGTTAACAAAGCACTTCTTACAAAGTTCTAGTCCTTTTGATGCCTCTGTGCTCCCTGTGCTATGCAATTACTTGCATAAGCTGGAGTAGTATCAGATGTTAAATGTATGCAATTCCCATTAGCAAAAGGAAGTATGATTTTTTTCATGCCACACAGATGTGGTCTCAATATGCATTTTCAAAAATATTTATTTTCCTGGCTATCTAGAAAAATCAGTTCAAATATGTTGTTCTATTTATAACTTCATGAGAATAAAAAAATTACAATAATACTGCTTTGTTATATATATTCAGGAAAAAAAAAAAAAAAAACCCAAATCAAACAACAAACCAAAAACAAAACAAAAAAAACCCACCAAAACTTCTTATAACTCCAGCTATGAAGATTCTTATGGTTTTAATATCATGTTGTGAAAATTATGATTAAAAAGTCGGTTTCCAATGCCTTTATGGAAAATAGATCTACCATGTCAGGTCATGTTACATTATTTTCCCCAAAGCTCTAATGTCTTGGTCTATAAGAACCATGATTAGCATTCTAATAATGGAATATATGAGCTCCATTTCACTGGGGCTCAGTTACAATATTTAAACCCAAGGTGACAAATCCTTAGGATTAGTCATGAATGAGACCATCTTGCACTGAAACAATTTGGTAAACAAGACCATTGTAACAAGATTATCTGCTGATGAGATAAAGCACTGAAGAATCCAAATTATGATAACAGGGTCAAGCTGTGATCTGCATATAAGAAATACTGAGTTGCTAATATATTACACTAGGTGTACATATGTGTGCTTGTTCAGTGCACCTTACAGGAAGAAAAAATATTGGCATAGATTACTTGCAGAGCAGATGTGTGAAGGTTTAATTGTTGGTAGATATGAAATGCTTGAGGTCCACAGATAGCAGTTACTTCCAAAGTGCAAAATATTATAATTATTTTATATGTAGAAGGCTGTTAGTCAATCTGATTACATACATATTCTACCAGCCTCATGATCTGATAAGTAATTCTTGAAAGATTCACAATGTCTAAGGTGTATACAAATACCTATGCATTATTCAGTTTTTAACAAAATTGCTAGGCAACACAACTGCTTAATGCAAACTCTAAAAAAAACTTAGATAACAATGTAAACAACAAATACTATCCTCCTTAGTCAGAGCCAATAACAGTAAAGGGTTTTTTATTAATGTTTTCATCTCATTAAGGTTATTTGCACTCATAAGAACTGCTGGCTTAGTCTGATCTCTTAATGAAGATCCAAGCAAGGACCCCAGAAGAGACCGCTGGTACTGCATTATGTCCTCACAAATGCTAGTCTGCATTAAAGATAAAAGAAACTAAATTTCATTGACATGGGCTTGGACTCCTTTTTGTCAGAGTTCAAATACCTGAAAGTTAGAAGCCTAATCATATGTGTAAAGAATGAGTCTAATCTCTGGAGAAATTTCTCATTGACTATAGAGGAAATGTTTGTATTAATGTGTGTGTCACACCATACTTTTCACAGGAAAAGCCATCTGAAGGGTTCCTGTCATTTTTTCCAGTATGCACTCCAGCTTTGCACCTCTTCATTTATTTAACATTGTGGATTGTTAATGGCTATTATTACCCATTTCACATATCAGTTTAAAAAGTCCTACAGACAGAAGATTTTAGAATTTTTAGAAGGTTTTGTCATGCAACTACAAATCAAGCAACTAATTTATGCAATAAAGAGTAAATCTGAAATATTTATAGATGTAAACAAAAATAAGTACAAATTTATAATGCTTTAACTTAAAATAGTTCCATTCAAGAAGCCATTTCTCTCACACAGAATTCACCCAAAAACCATTAAAAAGCTGTAAAAGACATAAACAAGCAAATAGATATCATTTCAATACCAGTAAACACCCAAGACGTCATTCAGTATAGATGATTCTTATTATAATAAGGAAGAAAAAAATAACCAAAGGTGCTCTCTGTTTTGCTGAACAGCCTTCTTTAAAGTTTTCTTTGGTTTTCCTTCTCATCCTACACTGTTTCCTGATATTCCTGAAATACAGTTCATATTCTCACAGCTTTCCTGGCAATTCTTCAAAGTGAATACTTTAAGGAATGGAATTCTATTTATTTCTCTTATAAGAAAATGCATACCTTAGATTGCTGTGGAGGGCTCAGGGACAGTATTAATGGGGGAAATGAAGAGCACATGTCCTCCCTACTTGCACTTATATTTAAGGACAGATTAGTATTTCCACTATTAGCAGTGTATTTAATGTTCCCTAGAAGCAGCAGAGAATTCCAGAAAACATAGTTGCTGAGTTATAAATCTTTAAATGTGGTTATTTTTCTCATAGCTGTCAGGAAAATTCTACACCTCATGATGAATTAATGTTACATGATCCAAAAACAATCTAACAATATACATAATACTTTTCTTGTCCATAATATGAAATTAATCAAAAAGTTAAAAATTAAGTATATGTCAAAGGTTATCTATATGCTTACAACCTGAGATCCTTATGTCCCCATTATACATATCAAGGATGAAATTTTATTTGCACTGATTTCTGTAAAATGACTCAGTTTAGAGTTTCTGATATTTAGAAATGGAAGGGAAAACATTGTGAGCTTCAATGTGATTTTCCAGGATTATACTGAATCTTTTTACTGATTCCTAGTACTTAATTATCCACTCTTTTTTGTTTTGATATTACAGAATTTTCCATTGTTAACAGTCCACCTTAAGAAAACCACTGTAAGTAACTCTGAATAGAAAGTCTTGGTCAGAGCTAGGACACTGTTAATCATAGGCACCATTCTCTTCCTTTTGTACTGTTGTAAATCAGAAGTGACTGTATTGAATTGTATGGATTTTGACTAACATAAATAGAGTAATTTAAATTCTCTAATGTCATCATAAGAATAAGGCATTTTGTCATTGCCCCATGTGGAACATCATTAACAAGGATGAAGGAAAAAAACACCTAAATTGTTTCATTGCAAGAATAAATCTTCCTAGCAGCAAAGGCCCATTTTATTATTTAGAAACAAGCCAACCTTAAAGCAAAACTTGAAGTTCTAAACCTTTGCCGCCTTATGTAAACTACTTATTCAGAATGCACATTCAAAATTTAATCTAGCAGGCATTGTTAGGAACAAGAGCTATACTGTACCTGGTTTTGAAAACTGCTGAGTGCCCTCTTTTTCTACACTGAGGTTGAAAATTGCCCTTGATGTTCCCTGTTTTAACATTCCCTTTACAAGCAGGATTAAAGTAGACAGCAGTGTCAAAGATTTAAAGCAATTTTTAATAGAGGTTGTGAATTCCATTAGGGATTCCAAAATCTTAGAACATGTAAACAACAAAACATATCATCTAAGCCACTTCTGTTTGTGAATTGGTGAACCCAGTACTCTATATGACAACTGTTTATCATAGAGTAGAGATTTAGCATCCTATAATCATCCAGTTATTAATTTATTTATTTTTTTCTTCTTGACTGGCGCATTTCTTTTTATTTCCATTCTATAAAGGGAAGGCCAATGTTTCAAAAAATATTGCGTATTGCTGCTTTTATCAATTCACATGAATGCCTAAGCTTATTCATAAATAATAGTACGAATACTAGGGTCTATATGTGCTAAAATATTTTAGATATTTTAAGAATACGGGGATCCTGAAAGGAGTCTCTAAGTCTTAGACACAAACAAACATACACACATAAACCAACACAACTCCATCACTCCCACATAAAATAGAGGTATTTTACATTTTTCTGAATTACAATCATTTGACAGCTACAAGCTGTCCAACTATGGGCAACTTTAGGCATAAAAATCACAAAGGCTAAATGAGTTCACAAACTTCTCTGTTGAGGCATCATGATTAGATGAAGTCAGGACATAGAGGATGGGAATCACAGGGAAAGGAGCTGGTCAAGATAATAACAAGATGAATGGGATTGTGCTTGTGAGAGAAAAGAAGCGTGGAAATGTATCCATGGGCACTATGTTAGAAAAGAACTGAATTTGTGAGAAACAAGATAAGACTGTGGTCAGTTTCTGGATCATTTCACAGAAAAGGTTGTTAATATTACCAGAGGGCATAACTGGTTGTTAAATGTTGATAATTTTTGACTGAATCAATCATAAAATGTCTTTCTCAATTTCTGAAGAACACCACTTTGCAAAAGAAACAAGAACTACTATAAAAAATAATACTGAGTACCTGGGAATTACAGGAGGTACGCTATCTATGGCCCAAAGAAAGAAAGAAATAACTATTAATGTCCCAACTGTATAAACAAAATTGAGAGAGGTTTCTGGCTGCTTCTTATTTAGGCACAAGTTAAACAAAGGCAGTCTCAGAAAAATTAAGTACTGCTTATGTGAATATATGAATATTTCTCTTGCTTGTTTATTTCTTTTAATACAAAATTTTTTCTTTTAATTTTTAAATTTAAATCCTTCACTGTCATTTTAAATGCCATGTTTTCAAGATCCTCTAAAGACAAAATTCTTCAAAAAGTGTAACATCTACATATGTAGCTATCAGAGCTGTTATTTTTTTCCCAAAGTCGACTAAGCAGAGAGAAACAGAATTTACCAGTCTCAGAGGATGAATACACTCCTAATTCAAGCCATACAAAACCAGGAATATGAGTAATATCAACTTTCCTTGGAATAGGGGAGTGCTCAGCCAGAACTATCCTATTTTTCGGCCACATGTTTAGGAAGATGTACAATTTTAGTGATTGTGTTCTTCAAGACCTATACAGAATTTCAAAGACTTGCTGTTTTCCTCATCTGGAAATGTTTGAGACAGTGAGAACTAGAAAGATGAGCCACAGTTAAAGAAGAAGGTCTCTACATCTAGTAGAGGAAGGCTTACTTGAAGTGTGACAAGATAAACTGTCTCATCTTTGGAATTTAATTTAAATTAATTTAAATTATTTACATTTAATGTAAATCTTCCATCACTTATTCAGATATTTAGGAAAAAAAAAAAAAAAAAGAAGATATAAACAGTTAATTAAACACTTAGAAACACTTAGGGAAATGCTTTTTCTACTGTTTTCCCCAGGCTCTTCTTCAGTCAAACATGTCTCCGCCTCCACTTCATAGTAGCAATTTCCCTTCATTTTCCTACATGTTACATTCAGTTCTTTCCAGTCCCTTTGGTGAAAAGACAGATGGTGTGGGAGGTTAAAGTTTAAACTTAATGGTTTCTTTCTGCTGCTCCTTGATTCTTATTTATTTACCTCTATTGCTTCTTGCTCCTTAATACTTCCCTGCCTTGGCATGATGCATCTGCTATTGCCCTCCCAGTGGTGCCCCTGCCCCAGGATGGGTCTTCCACAGGCTGCAGTCCCTTAGGAGTATCCCTGTCCTGGCATGCATTACCTATCTCGACAGACCCCTCAGAGGTATCTCCACCATGGAGAATCTGTTTCTCTAGCTGTGCCTACTGTGAAAGCATAGCTGCTTCTCTTTCTTAAATATGTTTGAGTAGAGGAACACTGAGCCTCTCAGCCTGCTTGAAGTTTTGGTATTCAGTAGTTCTGTTTTGATCTGTTTCGCAGACTTATGGGAGCATCTGGGACTGGCACAGGGCAGTTCACTGAAGAGGTTGTCCCACACTGCTCATCCTGACAGCACTCAGCTACCTTTAGCACCCAATAGAAGATGACAAAACAGAACTATAATGATAGAGTACATACCCAGCCCCAGAATGGAACATGATGCCTTCCCATGTAGGCTTGATGAATTGGTGAAGGAACATGAATGATGACAAAATGCTTTGAGTTTGGTCTCCACTTAAACCTTGAGGTTGTGAACAGACAGGCTATTCATAAAATAAACAGATTGTGTTTGTTTGCATTTTGCAGCCAGATTGGCTTAGGAAATGTGAGTTATGTGTACTAAACAAAGTCACTTTGCACCTTTCCATTACAGGTTCAGATAATCTGTTTGAAAATCAGTAACACCTCTAACCCACACTGCATCTCAGAAAGGGATTTGTGCCTATTCAAGCTTTTGAAAATGCCTTTTTGCACTCAGATTATTTTTTCCAATAATCAGTTCCTGCCAAATTAAATATTTCTATGCTATTTAATGAGATGGGTGTTCAGAGCTAATTCCTAAGATGATCATTTCCAGGTTCTCAGTTTAGTATGATTTATCTTCCTGAAAGAAGCAATATGGTTGTTATCAGCCACCACTAATGAACGTATGAAAATGACACAGTATGTACTTCTACTGCCCAGTCATGAAGTCTAAATATAATCATATAAACCACTGCTACAGTTTTGGTATTCCTTGTGCTGTGATGAAATAAAAAGTCACTAACAGATATCTGTGTGCAGATTTAGTATAAAAGAATGTCTGTAAGCCAGCTGGCCTAATGTTTGTGCACTGTAAGGAGGTCAAAGACCTTGTATGGTCTTAATAAATAGAATCAACTGACTTCATATGTATTTTGGCACTAATATGTGGCCTATGGCATCATTTCCTGAGGTTTAGTACAATATTAATAAAAAGGCTATTCCAGATTAGATCCAAATCAGTGTTATGGTGAACAGTTTTTCTCTGCTCAGTCAGAAAGAAAAAAAAAAAAATTAAATGGATAAGGCACAGCTGCTTATGGAATTACTTTGAAATACCCACACAAACACAAGTCCTCAAGTTAAGCTGAAGCATGCTTCATTTTATTTATTTCTCATTAGTTTGCCTTAAATCACTGACTTCTCTGGAAATAAAAAAAGGAAAATAAAAAAGAAAAAGGTCCTGCCCAGGCCAGAGAGATGAATAAAGCACATGCCAACAATAAATCCAGGTTTAGCCTTTGGCTTTGAAACACCCTGAATTCATTACATTTGTTTGGGTAGCCACTGTTAATCTGTTATGACAACAAATTAGAGTCTGATTTAAAATAAAGCAAATCACAAAATAATTAGAAGCTTCTTGTTGCTCATACCACTTTCTAGCTCTTTGTCCATTATTGCTTCAGGTTAAGAATTGACCACCTGCCATCTGATGCTTCAGAAGGTTTATCTGTTTGGCTTTCCTTTTCCCTTCACTGAAGTAGCCATTTTTTTCACAGTATCATGTGGGACACTTACACATAAACCACTGTTTGACCTGCTTTCCTTCAAAGACTTTTTAGTTTAGATCTTAGAGGAAAATATACCTCTTGATTTCTCCTTTAGAAGTCCTAAGTGCTTGTTCTAAACCTTCATTAGGCAAAATCCTACTTCTCTTCAGTTAATCTAATTCAATATCTTGCATTCAACTCCCTCCCCTCCCCTCCCCTCCCCTCCC
>JANVCC010000021.1:12660447-12685239 GCA_025345505.1 Todiramphus chloris collaris | reverse complement strand
CCCCCTCTCCTCTCCTCTCCTCCTCCCCTTCCCATCTCCCCCCTCCTAGAAAAATTAATTTTGTTTAAAAGGGTGGGGGTTAATCTCCCAAATTTAATTTTCTGGTGGTTTTTTTTTATATGCCATAATGTATCGTGTTTTGCCTGCAGTTGCAAATGAATTATAATGTGTTTTTTAACACATTTAGCAGTGAGAAGGAAGTGATGTTGGCAGATGTAAAAAGTATTATTTTTTTATTTTCAATATATGTATGGTGAGCTGGTATTATTAAAACACATGCCAATTTTGTAATGCTGTAGCTTTCAAAAAGCTGTTTTCTATCATTGTGCTTTATTAAGATATGACATTCTGACTTGCAGATGAAGCTAGGATAATTTAAAAAATATACAGAAAAATTAGGAAATGCAGTAGTCTTAAGAATGATGTTTTTCATATAATGAAAACTTGTTAAAACAGATGCAACACATTCCTTTTTAATTCCCCAGTTTATCTTCAGATTTGAAGTCACACATAATTGGGATATCTTCAGCAATCCTTGAGTTACACTAAGGATGTATAAAATGAATTCTTCTAAGACTTAGGCCTTGGCATATAATTCAGACTACAAAAATGAGAACAGAAAGATTTTTGTTACAGGCTTGACTCTAGGCTTGTAGAAGAAATATGAAATACTGTACAAGTCCCTCAATATAAACACTTTGCACATGTAGAGTGCTACACATTCTGAATTATATTTATTCCTTTTTAAAGCTTACAAAAATTAAATAATTCTTAAAATATACACACAGTGAACTATTTTCAATAAAATACACAGACTTGGAACCATCTTGATACTACCTTCTGCAGTAGCACATTTCTCAAAATTACTTTGTGGAGAAGAGTGATTTTAGGAATACTGTATAATAAATGATAAGGTGAAAAATCAAGGAGTGTATTTCTCAAGATAAATTAACAAATTGATTTATCACTACTTACAAGGACACAAAATTTTTTCACAAAACTATTTTTATATGCTTTAGGAAGAAAAATGCACTGAAAAGAAGCCAATGTTGAATATTTAGTCATGTGCAATAA
Source organism: Todiramphus chloris collaris (assembly GCA_025345505.1). Lineage (NCBI taxonomy): Eukaryota > Metazoa > Chordata > Aves > Coraciiformes > Alcedinidae > Todiramphus > Todiramphus chloris. The sequence continues at coordinate 12,684,165 of JANVCC010000021.1, read as the reverse complement.
GTTAATTAAAAATTAGTAATAAACTGCTCACACATATGTATTTCAAATGTTCAAGTGAGTGAGCCTTCTCATGAGGCCTTGCACAAAAGAAATATATGGGAGCATCCCCATGACGTATCAGGAATAATAACAACGATGGCAGTAGTTTATGATCCTAGCCCCATTTAACATTAAACTCCTGGGTTATTCTCTCATAGATGAAGATAAATGATAAAGGGTTGTATCATGGAGAAGAGAAACACAGGAAGTCATTCTTCAGTAGATGGTGGTTTTAGTACAGTAAAACTCATTCTCTGTTTAGTCACAGATTAAGTTGATGTGAGTGAAGAAAAGTAATTCAGAAGGCAAAAAAACCCTGATTTCCCATTTTTTAATCTATTGATTTGTGTGTGTACCTCCACTAGGCAGTGTTGAAGTGAATATGATGCCTGAATGTCAGAGAAATTATGTTCTTCTCTCATAGCTTTGTTTATAAAACAGAAATTATTATGACTAGGTTTATAACAAGCAATCCTGCAGTAAACAGGATGAATTCTAAACAGCAGTACTGAAAATACTTTTAATCACCAAATTACTGAAATTTAGAACAGTTATTGGAGAGCATACTATATTAGTCTCACAGATCAGTGATTTACTTCTGGGGGGAAAAAAAAAATTCCAGGCCACATTTTAAAAATAACAATAATAATAAAAATGTTTCTTTACACATAGGCACATGTCCACTGGAATTAACAGAAGTCTATTCAGTGAAATTAGTTCTCCTAGTGGTAAAAAGAAACATTTATTTCATGTGTCCATCTTGCATATTTTAATTCTTCTTAAAGAGTTCAAAATAGGTTTAACCTAGAAAAAAGGCGAAATTGCATTTAAGTGCCTTGATACGATCTTTTCAGAGCTCATAGGATACTGCTAGGGTTCTTAACCTACCTGAGTGCTGTTCATGTGTTGTATGAGAGAGGTCTATTCTACTAGTGTTTATTTAAATATGTTTGAAGTCATTTAGCAGATCAGTAAAATTACAAAATCTTCAGATTGCTCAAACTGTCTGTGATGTTTCTAGTACTTTTTGATGTTTCTAATATTCTGTATTGAACAGGACCATTGAGTAACCTGTTGTCTGAGAATTACTGTTCAGTAAGATAATGTCATGATAAAAGTTCTATGCCGGAAAGTCCAAGAATATTGATATCAAATAAGACATCTTTTTCTTTCATGTAATGACTGAAAAAAATAACATTAAACATTGAGATCCAGATTGGTCATCTATCTTATATCTTCCTTTTCTGTAAAATGAAAATTCTGGAGAAATATATTATTTGCTTTCTAGGTGTGCTATTGTTTCACAATTATAAGAGGATGTCATTTATTTTTATTGGTGTTCTATACATGGGTGAAATTTCAGCACAAAGTATGGATGACTGTTTGAAAGCCACCTTTAAAGGACAGAATATTTAATTTCTATGCTGGAAACATTTCTATGTATTTTTGAGGTAGTTTGACATGGTAGTTTTACATTTCAAACCTTTTCATGATTTCACTTCTACCTTTCATATTAACTTACTTGTTGGCTTTGTGTAAAGGGAAAGATCTGTGCTTACAAGTCAAAAAGAAGCAGCATACTATAAGACAAATAATTTATTAGCATTCAGTTTTTTGTGCACTAAAGTAACAAAGCCTATGTAAAAAATTAGCGTGTACACAGCATTAAAAGTTAATTAAAAAGTGACACTTCCAATAAACTCAACATCTGTCTCCCAAAACTAATAAAACCATACCCACATTTATGTTTAAAAACAATGCAAATCACCATCTATTTTATTATAGAGAAAATAATTCCCTCACCATTATCTTTCTTCTTTACTTACCTTATTGATTTAACCATCCTTAAGAGAGAGTCTGGGGGCTTGGTTTTTTTAGACACTTTTCAAGTCCATGAATGCTCGTCATGCAAAATTAGTGGTAATTCATCTAAGAAAGTTATTTTGTCAACAATTATAACTCCAGCAGTATTAAGCACATTAATAGTGATAGAGAACTGAGATAATTTTAGGCTTCTGCACTACCTTTTCTTCAGAAAAAAAGTCAGAGCACATCACAAAGAATCACCCAAACTAACCAATACAAAACATTATATTCGCTCCATAGTTCAGAGCACTGAAATGGGGGAAATTATATTTTTAATTTCCTTTGGGATTCAGAGTCTGGAGTTTTGTCTTGAGGGCAGATTATTCTTGGGTGGAAGTAAGCATGTTTTCATTTTTTCTAATCTTATCACAACTATGGCAGTGATGTTTACCACTACTTCCTTGAGGAGTCTATAACTAAAGCATTTGTCCACAAGTGTTGAGTCCAAGATCAGTGCCATTACTTCATTGCTCTCGCTTTCAGACCAGTGCACTGACCAGAAGTCTATAATGTATCAGCAAGAAATAACTGGAAGCTGTAGTTCTAGATATTCATACTGTAACAATGTTGAGGGGGAAAAGTATTTATATGTGGTAGTATTTATTTTATTTCCTGGCAAAAATGGAGCAGCCAGGATTTATAATCAAATCTGAAATTATGTGATTGATTTTTGGGCAAGTCTTATTTATTTCCTATATTTTAGTGAGATCTGGATGTTCATAAATGATAGGTATAAATACCTGTTGCATTCAGTGACTGAAAGGAGAAAAGAAATGAACATGCATATCTAATAGAATTACGTATAATTCATAGGATAAAGAACTATGTTGCACAGATGATATTTTCAATAAAAATATTACATTCCCTGAGAACAGTTTAGCATCTAGAACATGAATTGGTTAATTTTAATCAAGATCATATCAATTAATTCAAATCATATCAATCTTTCTAATTTATTTTTTCCTTGCATTTCCAAGGATAGAAAAGAGCAGTGGGGTCCCTTTTACTACATTAAACTATGATGGTCATGTAGAGACATTCTGAAATAAATGCATTGGCATAAACTACATGCAAAATTTTAATGGTTAGTATATAAACAGAGATATAATAAAATTGGAAAGCAAAAAATTAGCCCATTCTTTCAGAATAAAAATGAATATTTGCCTTTGAAAATGATGCTGGTTCAGCAGTCATCTGAAGCACAAAGGCACTCAACACATTCCAAGAGTGAATTGTTTACTTAGGTGGCTGAATACAGACTGAGGACTTTTCAGTTCCATTTTTTGTTGATTAGTGGTCAGGCCATGGCAGACATGTTTGTAAAGTTCAGAATATGGTAGTGACAGTAATTACGCTTTCTGTAGATGGAGGAGACTGGGCTAGAGCTCATAGAAAACAAGGTGTAAGGACCCTTGCCTGGTGCTGAGCTGAAGAGTGTAGATCATCTGCAAACATACTTACTATTAAAAATATCCAGATCCAAAGAATGGTTGCTTGCTGAGTGGAAAGGATTTGATGCTTGTTTTGGAAATTTTATTGTTGAGATGTAGTTACCAATTTGTTTCTAGTCATTTAAACTATCAGGAGTGTGTGGCTTTATGTGTAGCTCACCCTTTTGATCCTCTGAGAGTTAATATGGGAAGAGTGTTTTTAAAATCAAGTTCTCTCAGGTAAATTCATCAATCACTCTTAAGTATTTTTATTTACAAGCTGCATTTTTTTTTTTCCTCCTGTAGGCAAATGAAAGAAAAATGTGTTGGAGACTAAAGAAGTTTGTAACCAAACTCCTTAAGAATTTGATTCCCAAGTTATTTATGGTATCTTTCCTTCCCCTTCTAACATTAAGAAGAATCTATGCTATCAGCTGTATTCTTGCTTTTTTTTTTTCTCTCCAGGTATTCTTCCTAGCTATGCTTATTAAACAGACCTCATTCTGTGATTCAGAAAGGCACTATCTTTCCAGTTACTTGTAGCTGAAGCAGAGGCCTGCAATATGTAAAAAACATACGTGTGCTAATTAGAATGTAATTAAAATGGGCTTGCCTTAAACTCAGCTGGAATCATACTGAAATAGTCTACCTAACAACAGTATGTTAAGTGTTTTGTAACATTCTGATAGCATAGTCAGATAAAATCTTACATATGCATGTGAAGAATATCCTCAAAGAAGAAAATAAAAAACGGTATAATTGGATGTAGGAGGCAACACTTTTAGTAATTTCTGTTACTCCTAGTAAAAAAAAATTGCCAATCAGAAGATACACACAACAGACTGTAAATAGGCATTCTCCCAAATACACAAGACAAAATAAAAGAAGCAGTACTAGGAGCAGAGAAGACACACCATCCCCACTCATCTTTCTGAAAGGTAGACGAAAGTCAACAAAGAAAGGCAAGATCACTTCAGTTCCAATGTCTGTTGCCAATGAGCTCTTAATCTTCATCACCTCAACCATAGTGCCTAAGGAGTACCAAGAACTGTCTCTGTGCTAAGTGTACAGAGCTGAGTGTAGCTCTGTGGTATTGACTACTCACAAATTATTTGGAATATAGTTGTTAAACACCAGCAGCTTTGTATACAAAGAATTGTATAAGATTATAATACATTTAGATTTATACTGCATTCATATTATACATTATAATGCAGTTATAATTGTGTAAGAGTTGGCCATAGCATGAAGTGATTTTTTAATGACTAAATTTAGTAAAATTTCATTTTGAAGATTAAATCAGTCCTGGTTCTTCCATTAATTAACTTATTCTCAGGCTAGTGTAAGATAGGCATATTAAGTGAGTTAAACTTCATAATGCTGCTGTGTCTAGTGGAGCGCCTTGAAGTTTATGGAATCATGGTATCTATCACTGAAAATTTTTCATGCTGCAAAGGAAGATCTGTCTTTCACAGCTCCATTCATGGCTATTTTTAGTAAGTGACATGCTTTGCAATCAGTTATGTCACACTACTAAGCCTTTAGCTCTGGAAGCCATAAACTCAGAATGTATATCAGTGGGAGGTCTGATCCCAAGATTTATGAGACAGCTTAGCCTGACTGGATGCAAAAGATGAGGAGGAAGTCAAGCGAGATTTCAGAAGTTTAAAGAAACTGTAAAAATGAGAAAGCTAAGGTTAATGAATATAGGACATGAAATCTGCAATCTGGGGACAGAGAAGCAAAATTATTTGAGAAAACATGGAAACAGAAATACCCATATGCTTTAAAGTGGGAGTGGTATATATATGTGGTCTTGCAAAATGTTCCTCTCTCTTAAAACTAGAACCAGGCTTATATGTTTTGCACTGCTCATCCCTGTTCTGAAGAAAGGAGTCCCTGCCAGCCTCACAGAGATAATGTACCTGGATTTAGGAGCTCATAATGAAATAAAGAAATTAATAAAATCTAATTAAATTTCTTACTGCTATTCTGCAACTGCTGACCTTAATGCTGGTATAGGTATAGTTGTTTGAGTAGAAACATCAGACAGATCATTTGAAAAAAGACACTAAATCTCCTCTCTCTAAATCAGGTAGAGGACTGTGTTCTGGTTCTAGCTTTAGAGGCCTAAATTTTTAAACATCATCCACAAGTAAGAGCTTTTAGACTGTGGTATTCTCCAGTAAATTGATCTGGTTCTGTATTACAAAAGTGGTAGTTCTTTACACAGATACAGACCCTGATGGATGTCAACTGAATAATATACAGATACCCTCAATGCACTATTGGGGAAGATGTGTCAAGAAAAGACACGGATGTCTTTGGCAGTTCTCTGGTGACCAATGAATATTAAATATTGTGTTATAATTAACCCAAGAAAAATCTTTATCCTACAAGTTCATTTGCCACTTCAAAAGGATGGATAGATGCCAGTGGGTGTTGATAACCTTCTAAGAAACAAGAGTGGAATGCATAACTGTGGGATTATTTCTCAAGACTGTGTGGGAATAAACTGGGCTGTGGACAAGACTGTGGGAATAAATTGGGTTGTGGACGGCATCCTTGAGGTTTGCTTGAGAACAGCAAAGGAGGGAGCACAAAGCAGTGAAGCAAGAAGATAAAGAAGAAGAAAGTAGAGGATAAACAGGATGGGAGGTGGTGATGGGGATGGTGTAACATAGACAATGATGTATTAATTTAGAATGTCTGAACAGTGTGTGTTTAGAGTAGTTAATCAATACCTGTTAATGGTAGCGTGAACAGGAAGAGAAATCATATATAACCCTGGCGAAAACGTGAATAAAATGCCCTCAACTTTGATCATATTGGTCTGTGTTGAGTTCTTTTCCTGCACATAACAAAGATCTGTTAACACACTTGAGCTATGCTAACACTTTTCTGTCTCTAGTGATTTACTGCCTGTAAATTAAAATGTTTCCAGTAGTGATTCTTTCCTTGTGGAATTTCAAAATTGCTGTTTATTAACATGGAAGATCAGGTGGTCTCACTAGTGTCTGATACAGTTTTCCCTACAAATTTATTCTCATGGCTTCATAACTTTATATTGATAAGTATTTTGAAAATCAGATGCCTTGTAAAGGAAAGGTGGATAGAGGCCTAGGAATGGCTCAGTCCATCACTTCTTAGTTCATTTAAGACCTTTAAAAATAGAAGGATTGGTCTGGAGAAGGTTGTCTGGGTCCTGGTTAAAATTTGTCCTGGATGAATGACAGCAACTGTACCAGTAGTCACAAGGAGTCTGCTTGTACACAAAGTTCAGAGGGGAGAATGAGCGTCTGAGTTACAGGCCCTTCAGAGTGCACTGGAAGATTGTTAAGTGAACACTGACAATAAAAAACAAATGCAGTTAGTATGTTAGAAGAAAGACTCACAGTTAAGTTCCAAAGTTGTGTTAGTTTAAAAAGCCTAAGTTCACCCCTTTGAAAGCACAGAGTTAATGCAACTGGTGAAAGGCAGAGATGAACAAAGGTCAGCACATATAATTAACTAGCTTGAGTGAGCTGATACTTGAAACCAGATTCATTCCATGTATCTCATTCTGTGCTGCATCATTATACACTTTCTCACTATAAAGTTGTCCAGCATGTACAGTTTACACAGCACCTTCTCTGACTAGTGTCAAGAGATTATTTTTGACCATAAAAATAATCTGTTAAAAAAAAAAAAAAATTTGAAGACATAATTCATTCTGTTATTTTAAAAAGTAAAGGCATGTTTTATGTTTATCCTGTATAGATAAAGTTCAGTAGTTCTTTAGACAGCTAACATTAATATGTTTACAAATATGCCAGGTTAAATGGAGTTTCAAGCAACCCAATCTAGAGGAAGGTATCCCTGCACATACTGGGGGCAGTTGGAACTAGATGATATTTACAGTCCCTTCTCATCCAAGCCATTCTATGATTCTATGACTTTCATTCTACATGATGATAGTACAGAGAAAACATTCATAATTAGACACATATGAAAGCCTTGTAAAAAACTAAACAAACTTTTTTTAACAGAATGCTAAATAAAATGAATTAATATTTTTCATCATGCAGAATCATATTATATTTATTCATCTATTCAAAACATGCCTGAAATAATGAATCCTTTACTATTGACTGCTCATTTGGTTTTAGTTTATTGGGTTTTGATTGGGTTTTTTTGTAAAATGAAAAAAAAAAAAAGATTTAAATTAAACAGGGAAAGTCATTGAGTGGAAAAATATTAGGCTTATCTCTTAATTTCTAATGAGATTTATACCAGTGTTTGACTTATTTTATCAAGTTAGAGCATTATTACTTCTCAGCTGAACCTGTTAGGAAACAAGGTATATCTGTTACAGTAGGAGATAGTGCAACCTATTTTACAATGTTGTGGCTAAAAAAATCCTTTCACCTTCAATTTCTCTTTTAGTTTTGAAGTCTTAAAACAACTTACCTAAGGACTTTTATTTCTTAATATAGCCATGACATATGCTATGTGAATAAATATTGATCAATGCAGGCAAACTTGACCCAAATCTACTTTTCCGTTTTCTACTGTGCTTTAGAATATTTCATTCATGACAGTTATGCAACAGTCTCAGCCATGATGTTAAGAAATAATAGGTTGGTTTGTTTGATTGTTTTTTCTAAACATATCAGCAGGTACTGTGCAAGTATTTTAAGTACATACATACCATTGTAGTGGGTCTGGCTGAGCTGCTTTTCCCCATCCAGCCCTCATGCTGTAGCACTGGGAGCTGGAGGGTGTTGATAACACACCCGTGTTATGACTGCCAGTGCTCACATGGCACCAGAGGATGGGGGACAGGATGGGGGAGAAGATACAACCAACCTGAGCTGACCAGTGGGCTATTCCATACCATATGACGTCAGCTCAACTATAAAGGGAGAGGGCAGGAGGAGGATGGGGGGGGGCATTCTGCTTTGTCCTCCAAGCGGCTGCTACGTGTTCCCGGAGCCCTGCTTCCTGGACTCGGCCTGACATCGCCTGTGGACGGGAAGTAGAAAATAACACCTTATCTATCATAACCCACACCCCTGTGCTTTGCATCTTATTCTCTCCCTGCGTGCCGTGCTGAAGGGGGTCGGGGGGAGTGATAGAAGGGCTTGGTGGGCACCTGGTGCCGTGCCGGGGTCGACCCACCACAACCATACAAATTATCTTCCTTTGCCAGTAGCAGCTTTTGTTGTACTACTATATAGAAACTTTGCCTCTTTTAGTTAGGGTTTTTAAAACCTTTTTTTTCTTAAGTTCTTTGTTCTCATTTTATCTGCTTCAAATATTGCTTGCTGTCAGAAACAATAATAATAGAAGCTAAAGTTTTGGAAGGTGGAATTGTTGGTGCAGATTTGTCACTTTTTCCTTCTGTTCAGTATATCAGGTGACAAATTATTGCAATGAAAAGATTATTGATCTCCCCACATGATATTTCATACCAATATGAGATTGGGAGAGGTTATTTTCTATAGCATATCTCCCTTGTCTTGGACATATACAAATTAGAAGACAAGAAAGATATTATTCATATTGTTTTTCCACAGCATTTCTCAAAGTTGGGCAATGGGCACTGTATGCTTATGCATGTAATTCACATAGTCTAGGTATTTTTCATTCATTATTCGGCTTTCTTCCCTTTGACTAATAAGGAAAACAGGAGTTATGAAATCACTAGCCAGTATAAGAAAGAGAGTATTCTTTCCTTTATTTCACTTATTTCAAAGATTAAATGCAAGTACTCTAACCTCATTCTGTAAGTCTAAAAAGCAAACAGATTTGGTGAGATTTTAATTCTTGTCCCTTCACCTTGCCTCTAACAGGAACCATATTTTTACAAAATACCTCTTACTTTGCTTTAATCTTGAAAATCAACCTCATTGAGTGATTTAATTTAGGAAAATGGGTGATATAAGAAAAATAATTTTTATTACATACTTCCTGTAATTTCTGAATGTTAGTAATCAAACTGCAGGAAAAAAAAAAAACCAGAACAACTTGGTTGTTCTCTTTTCTGAGACCAAGAGAGCTGAAGCAATAGTTAACTACTACAGTTTGATAGACTTTTCCATGCTTCATCTTCAGGATGATGAGAGTTCTCTTTCCTTCCCACTGCAGACAATGAAAGGATCACCTGCGTAACTGGAAGCTGAAGAAGGATAACTCTGAATAATTTACATTGAAACATTTACATTTCTAGATCCCCTCATTATAGTCTCTGAACTTTGGACAAGAATACAACAGTTCAATACTTCTTATGTATTCCTGGAAGATATTATAGGTTCTCATTGCCATATATTTGTCAATATAGTTACTGATTTTTTTTTTTTTTTTCTCCTTTAATTACCAACATGGAATAATAAATTATCTCTCTCACTCCCTATTGACAATTTGCTCCATGCATAGCTTCACCTTCCCATTGAAAGAAATGGACTCCAGAAACACTCTTGCTGATGATACTCTGTGCTTGTCCAGCTTTGTTCAGATCACTCTCATATGTTCGGAAATACTCTAATGAAGTTTTGGGTAAAAGACTCATTCATGAAGAGATGGGTAGAGAGATATGTACCATTCTTCCACTTATGAGTTCTCTTCCAAACAGACCAAACACACTAAACACAAATTTATTTTGATTCTTGAGTATACTTAAACATATAATTCTACTGAGATTAATGGAATCATCCAAATATGTTATCTGGATAGAAATTTAAGTGAAAAATATTTGCCTATCTAAGTCTCAACAGCTGTAGTTGTAGATAATTTCTCCTTAGAGGGATTACAGTTCAGAAAATCATAATGGAAGATGCTCTTGTGAGAATGAATCTGATATGAACTTCTCAGTAAAGAGAAAACCTCAAAAGTATGAAAAAACCTCTCAGTCTTCTTGGCAACTGAAAGCATCTGCTATATTGTTGCTCATAGAACAGCATGTGTTTCAGACAGTTACATACTCATATGTCCTAAAACTCTTTATATGTATATGAATAATATAGTTTCTTTTTAGATATAATTTTTCACAACCACAGCCTCACCAAATATCACATCACATGTTCGTTGTCTCTTTAAACCATATTCCTCTACATGTTCTCACAGAGGTCATGTCCAAATAAATGAAAAATTTAGTAAAATAATATTTCAGTTTCTAGTCCTTTAAATAGTTCTATATAGATGGATGAAGATTTAGGTACTATCTGATGTTTTAAATGACAGAACTACTTAGTATTAGACTTATGTAATGAATCTTTAAATTTATAAAATATATATGTTTACAAGAGGACCACCACAATATGAGAAGAAATTAATACAGATATAAACAATAAAAACTTTAAGCTGTCATTCTCTTAGAGAAAAAAATAAATAAATTAGAAGTTCATTTGTGCAATAATTTATTGGTGGAATCAGAATTTCATCCAATTTAATTGTATTAAGACCAATTCAGACTACATGGGTTATTGTGATTAAATGCACCTTGATCTTTCACAATATCATGAATTGCAGCTGTGTGTTTTTTTCCTTCCTATATGTTTTGTTGGGAAAAAAAATGGATTTCAGATGGTATAAAACAAGAAGGAGAGAAGGAAAATTAATTAATAAGAATTTAATACAACCTGATAGTTCAGAATAAAAGGTCACATGTTCAGAAAATAATGGACTAACAAACAGTTGCTGTAATCTTGGAAATTATCATAAAGAGATGACATCAGAAGATTCATGACAGGAAGATTAATACTTGATCACAAGGTATTGAAAATCACATTTGGTCTTAGAATGTTTCAGGGAAAGTTTTCTCAGGAAACAGAGAAGTATTACTTTTGATTCACAAGATACTGACAATGTTTCTTTTGGAATTTTACGTTTTTGTTTTGAGTTACTTATATTCAGAAAGCTAAAAGGTGAATGTAGCTGAATGAATACACTAAAGAGCAGATAGAAAAAGAGCATAGTTTGGTTATCCTAAGAAGAATGACCAGAGATACAAACAGTTCAGAAAAGATCTTAAAATAAAGAAAATTGGTGTTCTGGGAACAGACGGGTACGGACTGGTTGCGAATAAGTTTAGGCTAGACATTTCCAGTTGCTAGAATCATGAGGCTCTCACAAGGGTCTTCAGTGGGAACAAGGGAGTCAAAAACCCTATATTGTTTTAAGATGGATTGTGATGGTTACACCAAAAGGAATATATAGTGTAATTATTCATGAAAACATTTGGGTTCAATAACTCAGGACTTTTCTTCTAACTATAGCTCTCTAGTCTGAAGTGTGACCTAAATTTAGAGCAGCTGAATCTTTTAAAACTGTCTTCCGATGTCATCTTTATTAAGCTAAATTGCTTCTGCAACATTATAGTAGGTTATTTCACCTGTAAATGAGATTCAGAATCCCTAAAAAATTGTTGGTACTTGAAATGCTTGTGAAGGATTTCACTGGAGAAAAAATAGAACTGTTTCAGCACTGAAATTAAGAATCAAGTGACACTTCACACTTTGTTCTGTTAATTTTAACAGAGTTATGCTGTTGTCTTTAAATGTGTACAAAAGAGAGAGATTTACATATTCAACAGAAACAAGTATAAGACATCTTAATCATGTGTAGTAGTCTATGATAATCTATTCCTACTTTAGATTTGTTAATATTGTTAATATTAACATTGAAGAAATTAATGTTTTCATGGATTATCCATGTATAGTCCTCATGACAGAACTTATTGATACATCATTCTTCTAAAATCGACTCATTGTGAATATGCATTGTGAATTAGCAGGTTTGCTAAATAAAATGACATCAGCCAGAGACTTTGCAGATTTCTCAGTTCTTAAAATATCTAATCAAGACAACTACACTCATGCATTTTGGCACTAGAGTTATAAATTATGCATAACACAGCATAACATTAAGGCATTAACATAATTTAACAATACCAATATATCAGTTCCTAGGTAAAAGAAATAAAGTTGTTGAATCTGAGTGCCATTACTTGATTCACCTAATTTCTACAGATTTAAGATTTCTAGTAACAAGAATAATTATTTAAACATTTTAGGTCTTTTCTAAAATATCCTGACTTTTTTTTCTTTAACTGTGTAATTTTTTTTATTACATACAAGACTTCATTTGTTGATTTTTTGGCTTTGCTTTTGTTTGTTTTTTTCTCAAATGATGCACTTTTTTAACCTACACCACCGTACAGTTAACTAGGTCTATCTGCTTTAAGCAGAAGATAAATCTGTGAATTACACATAATTTCATTTTGATAATTTCTTAAGTTACAGCCATCATCATCAAAGATACTTCAAAGAGTTTAGCTAACATTTAGCAGAGGAAAATAGATAATACTTTTCTTCATGCGTTATGATTGTCACACTAATAACATTCCTAGCAGTTTTGAAATCTCAGGAGAGTGTTGTTCCACTTCAGGCATCTAGCCCACAATATATAAAATAGTGTGAGCGTCTGGACTTTTTTGCAGACTTGGAAACACAGGTCTTGGATTGATGTAAGAATTTCTGAATATTCATCTGATCTTGGGTTTGGGTTTTTTTTTTTTTTTTTTTTTTTTTCTTTCTAATTTTGTTTTGTTTCTTCATTTAGTGATGTTACAAATAGACAACTGGGAAAGACTTTTCTGTTACAAATGTAGCCATAGTAACTATGTGAAATATGCCTGTAACTGATCTCTCAGGGTGTGAAACATCACCTTAAGGTGCCATGGTCTTAGGCAGACAACCAGAGGAACTGCTATAACTAAAAAAACCCACACATTTTTACCTTTTTTTTTCAAAGGTACTTAAAGACACTTTACTGAGAAGTTCCTTGGTCCTGTACAACTGCTCCTAATGCCAGTGTTATGTGAGAATGGCATTCTGTTTAACTGTATGAAACATGACATAAAATGACAGTAAAAAGTTTAAACTCATAAATAATTCCCTCTGGTCATATATGACTGAATTTATTCTCATACATTTTTGCAATTATTTTCATTTTAGAATTATTTTCATTTTAGAACTTTCATACCAGCATTAGATTTTGACTGTTCTTAGACATAATCTACAAAACCAAAAAAGGTGAACAGCCATCCATTTCTGCCATGTTTCTAGAAGTAAGAAAGAAGAAATTCATAAATCAAACCACACATCCATACTTATTAGTAGTAATTTTGATTTTCATAATCACCAAGTTTCATCTAGACATTTATATTAGTTGTCCACACTAAGAGCACAGATTTGAACTCAGCATCTTCTGTTTCATTATAAAATAACCTTACACAGCGTGGTATGCTCTGAAAAATACAAATCCTCTCTGTCTGTCTATAATTTATTTTTTTTTTTTTCTGTGAGAATGTAAATATATAGCATGATTATACAGCACAATAATAAAGGTACTCTTGATGGAAATGCTTTTCAGGAAGAGAGAGCCCTCATTTTTTTTTGGTTTTTTTTCCAGAATGCTTCAGTATTTTGGAGTCAAGACTTTATTTTTTTTTTAGTTCAAGACTAATGAGATAAAACCTAGGATAGTGCCCTCATCAGTATGCAAGGGTCATACTGTTTCTTGTTATTGCTTTTTTGAAGGTTCATGACTTTTGTATCCTCAGCTGCACTGTAGGATAGATTTTGCATAAGCGGTGGCTACAAGCCCAAACTATAGCTCACAGATGGGTATGAATTTGTTCAAGCAGAAGAGGGCACTGAACATAAATCTAATTTGTTTGATGAGTATTGTAATTCTTGCTGTACTGAAAAATGCAGGCAAGGGTAACAACCCAATAATTACAGGCTCATCTCATTTTAAAAGAAAAATCTACTCATATTTATAAAAAGTATACAATCCAATCTTAGACAAATGTCTAAACTCAAGGGAGAGGCAGAGTTTCAAAAGTGTTCTTCTTTTGGACTTCTTGTGTCATCTCTTTTATATGTCTTTTATGCTAAGGACACTGTTTCCTATAGATCAAATTTGTAGGTGTCATTGTAATGGAAAGTGAGAGATAAAAGACTCCACATGGGGATATAGTCGAGCTTCTAATAGGTGTGTAAAGTAGTGGAAATAAATCCTTGAAAGTAGATTTATTGAAAAAAAAAAAAAAACCAACAAGATCATTAACTTTCAGACAGTTCCAGTTAAGTATGATGAATTCATTGCACAAGGAATTCAGGTTCAAAATTTGATTATTTTAAATTTCACTTTCCAAAAAAAGCACCTGATACTGTTTTCCACACCATCAAATCTGAGATTGCAGTGTTTTTCACAATTAGGAAAAAATGCAAGCACAGAAAATCCCAAATTAAAAATATATAGCTCCATATTCAGAGAAGAATTGAGTTGAAATGCTAGTGAGGCTTACACCGTAACTGTTGCAAATTCAAAGAACTATTCATGAAACAATTCAGAAAGTGCTTTCAATTCTCTGTACATTACAAAGATTACAAGTTTCAGTGAATGGAAGATGAGAACATAGCCACATATTTAAGGAGCATATCATAATCCAGGGTGAAATGAAGAATGGCTCTACTGTAACATAATTTAATTTTCCAATCTTTCAAATATTTCACATGCAGCTTTAATACATAAATAAATGCAGATAGGTTCCCTAGGTATAGTAGCATAACAAAGTATTTTTTAAAACTTCCTACCTACCCTTCTGCAAATACTTTTATTATTAAAATTCTGGTTATGATATTGATTTTTTTTTTCCAATAAAAAGTTGGATTTTTACAATGGATAGATGTATCTTCAGAATAAGCTATGGACTAGTGAAAGACTGTAAATGAATCTTTAAAATAGAGAACTGAATGGAGAATTTATACAAGCAATTCTTACCCTTGAAGATAGATTTTTAGTAATTTCTTCCTGTCAACTTTGCAGTAGTATTAATATGCTATATTTCTTTGTACTCTCACAGTGTCTTTTGTCTTTTTCAATTAACTTCTAACTTAATGTTCCATTGCACAATTGGCACAGGAAATACACAGATACAATCAGGAGAAAACATTTCTTTAAATCTCCACTATTTCTGAACTATATATGTTAGCTTTAGTGACTCTCTAGTGGACAAATGTCGATCTAGCATTGAGTTATAATCAGCACAGCCCATAAAGAATAATGAAAGCCTCAACACTGAGATAAACTGGCATAAAGACTTATGACTTCTGATATGGTGGCAGTTTCCAATATAATTCAACATATAGCATTTGATAGGAATTCCAAATATAGATAAGTGATTTGGAATCAGTTGGTGGGACTCTTGAATTGTAGCTTCTTACCTGTATCTGCTGCATTCTGATTAAGCAATATAGGACTTTTTTTTTAGCAATGTAAAGGCTTCTAAGTGTTATGTCAGCTATGTTAAATTTGCAAACGTGGTCCTAAAAACAATTAGAAAATAGAGGTCTGCGTACTCTAATGTTTTTTTTTTGAGAATTTCCTGCCCTAGTACAAAAATACATTAGTTAAATTTTCAGTTTGAGTAGTAGCTCTACTAATAGTAGAGAAATTTTCAGTTTGAGTAGTAGCTCTACTAATAGTAGAGAAACTCTTTTAGTTTGTCATAGGTGAGGATGCTGCACTGTCTGCAGGTGGTATGTTAACAAAAAGTCCTAAAATAAAAGCAGAGCACTGATATTTGTTTTGTGTAATCTAAAGCTAAGGTAGCATTCAAAAAGCAAGGGTTTTTTGGAAAAGAGGAAAATTGAAATAAATTGAAATTGAATAAAACAGTAATCTTCCTGCAGGCTTTCTTACATGCTGAGGTGAAGTCTGTGCCATAGATGTGTTTGATTTAGAGGGAAAGTTGAGTACATGTGTGTGTTTAGAACTCTTTCAAATGCAATTTGCATATATAGGACAGGTTGTCATTACTTAAATAAGGTACGCCCTCCTCCTACACATTCCCACTTTAAGTATTACCTATGAATATTTATGTAGTATTGTGTTTTACAGATTCATATAGGAATATTGAAGTTATTGAAAGGACATAAAATACTAATTAGTTCTCTTTCTTACTTAGACTTCTATCTTAGATAACAGAAAAAAAACCCCTTTTTTTAAAATCATAGGAAATAAAGCCATATATGTAGCAGACATGATTAAAATGAGGGCAAAGAAACTTGGCAAAAGTCAAATTTGAACAGGTAGTTTTATGCTGTTAACTATAGCTTCTTTACTTTGAACTATGGGCAGCAGTTTCATTAAATTATGACGTAACTGGAAGCCTCATACAAAAACATCATCAATTCTTCCTCAGAGAGATTATACTCCTTTACCTTGTAAAACATATAATCTCTGGTGTTGCGTTTGCTAGTTTAATTTAATTTTTTTTTTTTTTTTTTATCTTGAGTTGTTTTTGACTTTATGTATATCTCTCTGAAGTTACAGGGAGTAGAAAATTCCAAACTTCTAATCTCATAAGTGTTGATCACCTCTTGTTTCTAGTGAGAGTATTCACAGAATTTAAAATCACAGACAGCAATCTCATCTGTAGTATTAACTTCTAAAAGCCTTCTAGCAGCATCATTTTTGGGGCAAGTTAATTGTAAAAGTATTATTTGTGACATCTTTTTAATTTCCTTTGACTTACCCTGTATCTTGAATTTTTTTCTAACTTCTCACTGTGAAGTTGTTTTCAATGAGAAAATGGCATATTACATACCTTTGGTTACATTGTACAATAATCTCATCTATATTAAATAGCCTTAAACTCAATAAAACCTGTCTACCATAGCATCACAAACATTCTAGGGTTTTATGACCCTGTATTTATTAGATCAGCTCATAAAGATGGAAAAAGACATGGCAAGTTTTTGGGCACATCAACTATTTTTTATTATTATATTCTTACACATGCAAATTTACTAAAATAATCAACACTGTTATTATTTTAACAGGGAATATGGGAAGTGTCTAAGTACTGCAATATTGCCAGAACAACAACAAAATCAACAACAAAAATAATTTTTTAAAAGGCTATATTTAGCATATATTTAACATTTTGTTGTTTGTTTCTTTGATGACTCATTCTTTTCAGCTTTTCTCAATGATTGTCTTTTAATATATGTGATGATCATGTAGCCACAGGACTCCAAAACCTGAAGTAATTTTTTTCAGATTCAAAATAAATGTGAAAACTTGGCAGTTCTGACCATTCCATTTAAAGTAAATATTAAAATATTTAGCATTGAAATGAAAAATCAGTAACTATAAGCAGTGAGAGAAAAAAAACCCTTATATTTTGCAAAACATTTATCTGACTGTGTTAAGTAGAACTAATAATACCCACTTCTATTTCAATTAAAAAAAAATGGGTAATCATAGGCAACCACAAACATAAAGAGAGTAATTTTTCATTTGTTCGGCACAACTTTTCTCCACTATATGGAGTCTACTTTACTGATAAAGTATCTTTATTTCCTTTGGGAAGGGAAAAAAAAAAAAAAAAAAGAAAAAAAAAATAAAAAAAAAGAAAAAAAAAAAACATTTTGCATCTTTTTGTGGAAATAAAGATGGAACACCTTTTGTTCCTTCAGTGTAAGTTATCCGGTTTTTTGTTTTTTTTTTTTTATTCTTGGAAAGTTATTCTTTAGATAAGTGTTGTCTCTATTGCTCTATCTCCAGCTGTCATATTCTTAGGTACTGTTCAAGTTTCTACACCTACATCTTCCATGTGCCAAATCTGTTTTGCAACTCTCTTGCAAAACCTTCTTCTGTGTCAGACTCAGGATTGGTTTTGAATTTTTTTTTTTTGTTTGTTTGTTTGTTTGTTTTTTAAATCAAAGAATGATAACTGTAATGTGCTGTTTTAAAGACACAGTTGTGTAGATGCTTGTACTGATTTACCTGGCATCACAGTAACTCAATTTGTTCCATATTCAATTGCTACTATCTAGTTTTCTTGATTGTTACTAGAGTGCCTCGGTCTTTATAATTTGATTCTTTTACTGAAGGTATACAACTTCCTTATAGGTAGTGACTTCTAGAGTATTCTGTACCACCTGAACTACACATTTATTAGTAATTAATGTATTATTTGTAATAACTTCTGATATAAATATGGGAAACTACAGTTTATATAGACTTTTCTGAAGTCTGGAATATCTGAGTAACAGGAGCAAGCTCATTCCATGTTCTAATTCAGCTATTCACCTTCAGTCCTTAAGGTGGGATATTACGTGGCTGAGAGAAAAATAAGAATAGGTCCTCATGACATATTCTGCTCTTGTGACTGGACGTTTTCATCCTCTGGCCATTGCCAGACTGTGGGCTACATTCATCTCTGATTCTGAAAGAAGCTTCAGGTTAAGTGCTGATAGCTTTAGCTAAGCATTTCCCTTTTAGGCAAGTACATAGTTGGAGCTCTCCTGGCTTTAATTTGTTTCAATATTAGGAAAGGAGAAGCTATTCCAAGGGAGGCATTTGTTTTAGAAAAACAGTAAGTTAAAGGCTATTCTGAATTACATTACTGTAAAGTAGGATTAAATCCTAGTTAAATTAAGTGGATTTGATATAAATTTACATCTCAATACTAGACATAAGAATTTGGACAAATATTCCCAAAAGCATATGCAATCATGGAGTCATAGAATCATAGAATGGTTTGGGTTGAAACAGATATTAAAGATAATCTGATGATGATGTTTATCATATCTTGTAAATGGTTAAGTTTCTAAACTTACCACTAATTGATGAAATATGTTGATTGGAATTGCTAGCAAATTGTTCAGAAAGGAAAGTGGGTTTTGTCTATGACATGCAACAGAACAGAATGAATATTTTACGTAAAAATGAAGTATTTTGTAAATGTTTATTATTTCCTGACTTTGGTGGATCAAAAATATTGTTGCAATAGTTTCTGTTCTACATTTACTCCTCTGCTCCCAAGAGAAACCATCTCAAAGAATGAACAAAAGCAAAAATATGTTTAAGTTATTAAAGTTAAAGTATGACGTTATTAAATTACCTCAGCTGAGTTTCCATGTGTAGTTTGCATTTTGTTTGTGCTTGGTTTGGGGTTTTGGTTTTGTTTTTTTTTTTAAAGTGTATAGTTTCAGTCCTGGGTCAAGTGTATTCTTCTTTCTGAAATTTTAATCTTTCTCTTCACTTGAACTTTTTTAATCAAGAGCTCAAGTATGAGGCAGATAGAGGCATTTTGGGAGTCATGGGAAAGAGACAATTCTTGGGGAATAACACTGCATGAAAGCAGAATCTATCTGTAGAAACCTTTTTTTGGCAAAGTTTGAAATGTTGGTGGATCCAAGCCTCATTAACCCTAATGTGCCCATCAGTTTCACTGTACATGAACTTTGCCAAGCCTTTCCAATAATTGGTGTATCATTGCATTTCTTCCTTATCAGTGTGTTTAGACTTCTGAACTTTCTGGAAAGTGAAATAAAAAAAGAAGTACTTATGAGACTTCTTTTATAAATTCCATTTTTTTTAATAAGTTTTATATTTAAATACTTTTAAAACTTTTATGTGCCAAGGAGGAAATTCTATTAATTAAAGAAAAATTGATGTAAAGCTATTGTTTATATATATCAAGACAGTCATTGACTTTACCCATATGATTTATTCAACAGCTACTGTAAAAGGTGGGTGTGTCATATTGTCTTAAACTCGGTCATCAAAATCCTCATGCATGTTGTGTACATCAAATAATGGAATATGGCTCAAAATGGCTTAAAACATAATTTGATTTTTTAGAGTCTAAAAACCTGATTTTAGTTTTATTTTTTAAAAACCAAATAATACTTTTCAAAGAATTATATCCCTGCTTTGCATAAGTTTGATGGATATATAAGTCAAGAAAAGGGAAGCTGATGCTGCATTTTCAAGCATTCAATAAATGTTAATAACAGGTACATTCATTTCTAAATTATAGTTGCATAATAATTAATATCTATTCAATAAAATACTTGGGAAAATCAATTCTATGTTTATGAAATATGATTCAGCATGGATATACTTTTTCAAGATGGGGAAATTTTGTATTAATTAGTTTATCTTCAATCCCATGCTAACATTCCAATGAGTCACTAAAGGATTAGTGATATTCTTTAAAAACAAAATCTGTAGTTATGAATATTATTATTAAAATTAATAATTCAGGAGCAGACTGTAGATAAAAACGATACCATTGAGTTGATCGTACCAAGGTTCCTCATGCCATTTAAGATATTTTAGTTTATGAGATATATCCATGTGAGATTGGTTGATATTTCAGGAGAGATTTGTATGGAAACTGGATGCCAGAGAAGATGTTCTAGAGCATCTCATATGGAAATGATGCTGCTGTGAAGCAACTCAAACTCTAAATTTCACTGGATCATAGTGGAAGCTGAGACTTGTAGCAGTAGACATATAAAACTTCTTTTCAGAGCATAGTGCCCTGCCTGTCCCCAGACACCATGGTACAAATCTGACACAGGTATTGAGTTATATCTCTGAGACCCATGACCTCAGGTAAGCTATGGTGTCTCACATGGCTCCAGATGTGTATAGAAATGTAAGCAATCACATTGAGCCCTTCCACTGACTATAACAGGAACCAGATACTTTGCTTGCATACAGAAATTAGCATTTAGATGTTCACAGTACATAGCTGAATACTACTTAAAAAAATCAGAGTCTGGACTTCAATTCACATATCAAGATAACCCCTTTAGCAGTATAAATCCAGATTATACTTTACTCCTAGAACTACCCTTTGCATTGTAGGTAATAAACTGAAATTGCATGAGACTCAACTGGTAAGAATTACATTAAACTACAGAGAAAAACTGGTAAAGGAAATCAAAATTAATTTTTTCCTAAGTTGTAGTTTAAGTGTTTCAAAGACAAAGAGAATGTATAGCCAGCTTCTCACAGAGAATTGCCAAGAAATGCTGGCTGTACAGCTGGACTGATCCAGATTGACATCAGTGGCAAGAAAGTCCAATAGAAGCTTTCAAGAAACAAGATATTCTTGGCAATAAAAATAAAAATATGACTAGTTATACCAGTTCTGATATAAAATTGGCAGGCATTCTTAACATTTTTCAGAGGCATTATCAGCTGAAAGCAATCCAAATGGTGATGAGCAAAAAGAGAGCACCTGCTTTTCATTGATGAACACATACTGCTCAAGACATGAGTTCCTGCATAAAGACACATGTGTGTGCTTCTGTAATAACTGCCTGTTTAAGAAATGTCTGGGAGAAGAAAGTAAAGAAAATAAGAACAACATGACTACACTAAAAAGACACTTTCATGCTGACTATATATTAAGAGGATAATTTGTCTTGCTATTTTTAATCACTATCATTTTTAATCAACAATAGCTGGTTTTACAAGGCTTCCTCCCTCAGCCCATCTGCCCCTCCTATTTTGCTATGCAGGAATTCTTATTTTGTATCAAGTTATTTTTAAAAGAACAATACTTCAATGATAGAAATGGATAATGTTACCAGTGATGAAAATTAAGTATTTCAACATAGTGACTATGTTCCTTTGTTGAGCACTATATCCCAACCTGAGGGCTGTAAACCATAAAATAGAATCCACTATCAAGTGAAAATCCAAAACAAGTGAAAAGATTATAGAGATGTGGAAAATCTATCACAAAATGTGTGTATTTTTTTTTCTTACAAAATTTGTCAACAATTGATTACATGAATCCAAAATATATGAAAACCAAATAAAAAACATTACTCTTCATGTCTTAACTCATGCACACTGATTATTTTGCCCTCAAATTTTATAGATTACAAGTATCAATTAAAACAAATATGAAACAGTTATACTAAATTATGCAATATGCCATAAAATAAATTCCAGTAAATAATCATAACTTCAAAAAGACAAGAATGAGTGTGGTTTAAAAAAGACACATAAAAAATATATTTCATTCTTCTCGTATAGAACAAAAAGATCGTTTTGGTACTTGTCATGTTATCACCTTTCAATTAACTTGCCAAGAAAGTGACGAATAGGTGATTTCTGAAACTGTAAAATAAAAATCCACACAATAAATGTTCCTGAAGACTTGTCCCCAGTCTGAAAATGCTTAAATATTTTCTATGTGGTAATACGGGAAAATGACAGTTCATGCATAGATATAACATTATGCAAATAGAGAGAGTGTGGAATAAATCTTACCCCAAAACAGAGTAGAAAAAATCTTTGAATAAGATCAAACACTAAGAAAGACAAGAATTAAAATAGATCATTTTATTTATGTGAAATCATTAAAAATCCTCAGTTAAATAAACAAAAGCAAAAAGAAAAGACAACTTACAGCACTCATTTTGCAGTCATAGTATTGAGGACTTTGCTGAAGCATTTCTTATGTCTCATATCATAATATAATATCAAACTAGTGCTAGTGTATTCTATTAGTATTTTCTGATGGATTAAATAGAACTATAGAATCATAGAATATTTTGCATTGGAAGGGCCTTTAATCATCATCTAGTTCCAGCCCTACCTCTGATCAATTTTGTGTATCTCCTTTGGATCTACTCAACACGTCCATGTCTTTCTTGTACTGAAGCTGGACAAAGTACTCCAAGTGGGGTCTCAGCAGAGCAGTGCAGCAGAATCACCTCCCTCAACCTGCTGGATATTCTTCTTTTGATGCAGCCTAGGATATGATTGGCTTTCTGGACTGCAAATGCATATTGCCAAGTCATGCTGAGCTCTCCAAAATTATAAACCAGACACACTCACTGGGATGAATGACTTACCTTTTAATTTAAGCATTTCTAAATTATACATTTTGGGCCTGACACAAGTAATTGACATAGAATTATAGAATCATAGAATGGTTTGGGTTGGAAAGAACCTTAAATATAATTTAGTTACAACCCCCTGCTATGGGCAAGGACAACTTCCACTAGATCAGGTTGCTCAAAGCCCTGTTCAGCCTGACAGTGAACCTTGCCCAGGGATGGAGCATCCACAACCTCTCTGGACAACCTGTTCACGTGTTTCACCACCCTCACTGTGAAACATTTCTTCCTTGTATCTAGTCTAAATCTATCCCCTTTTAGTTTTAAAGCATTATCCCTTGTTCTATCACAACATGCCTTCCTAAAAAGATTGTCCCCATCTTCCTGCTAGGCCCCCTTGAAGTATTGAGAGGCCACAATAATGTTTCCCCAGAGCCTGCTCTTCTCCAGGTTGAACAGACCCAACTCTCTTGGTCTTTCTTTACAGGAGAGGTGTTACAGACCTCTGATCATTTTTGTGGCCCTTCTCTGTACCTGCTACAACAGGTCCATGTCTTTCCTGTGTTGTGGACTCCAGAGCTGGATGCAATACCCCAAGTGAAGTCTCACAAGAGTAGAGTAGAGTAGAGTAGAGTAGAGTAGAGTAGAGTAGAGTAGAGTAGAGTAGAGTAGAG